>JAGFNQ010007795.1:363004-459759 GCA_024364735.1 Boesenbergia rotunda | reverse complement strand
TAAATCCCTCGGATTACTCGTAGTGCGTGTGACTAAATAGGCTTTCGATTTATGTTGGCCGTCTATAATCAACAATTATAGAACGATCATGAGTGGCACCTAGTAGTACATCATGACCCCCAATTAATCGAAAGATCAACGGTTTGACCTCAGAAGTAATTCTGAAACCCTTCAGCAGCTCTAATGAATCGTGCCCCATTCCCTTCACCATCTTATACCCACTTGGTTCAGGACACGGTCTATTTGTGTCAGTCCCCACTAGGCTGACTACGTCACACCTAGCCCAAGTAGTGTCTTTCTCGTCCTTTGGATTTCTAATTACTCTCATGTATTTAAGAGACTCGCACTCTAAACATGATATGCTCTGGCCAGAGGCTTTGAGTAACAATCCGACGATAGGCCTGGGTATACATCTCCTCGCAAGGAGTGGTGAATCCTTTGTAGGCTGTTCAAACATCTTCGGGCACTTCGGCTTATACCCAATCATCCTGGGTCCACACCTCCTTGGAGATGCTTGCTTAAGATTAAAGTATAAGTCTCCATGACCAAGATGACTTGAACACCGCAAGTCAAAGGAACATCGCACTTAAGCTGGCAGTAGAACTTCATTGACATATCTATATAGATTACCATATGAAGTTTTACAGCTAGTCACTCCAATGAACTAGTTCCCTTAACTAGCATCCATGTTTATCTCCGGACATCCCAATGTCACCAGCCAGTGAGAATCAGCTGATTAGAGAATAACTCATGCTAGTCTCAACAGAATTGATAATGTTCGTTCTTATCAATTCATCGACTAGGGATATTTTCAATAATTCACAATTGCACATTTAGAGATAATCACTAGTTGTGATCCCATCACAAATTCTTTTATGCTGTGAATTATATTGCGGACATTCAGTAGATGAGTTTAAGATCCCAATCAAATACACAAACATGTATACTCAAATAGTGAATTATCATTTATTAAAATGAATATTTACAAACATAAGGCGATTGCCTTAGGACACTTCTCTCATATCACTAACAAACTCCCACTTGGCCTAATGCCAATCGCTACGGTATCCAATACCACAGGCTCTAACATGACCCTCAAACTTGTTCTGAGGCATGGTCTTAGTTAAAGGATCCGCTAAATTCCTTTCAGTGGGAATTTTCTCAATTTGTATGTCATTCCTACTTATAATCTCTCTAATCAGATGATAGCGGCGAAACACGTGTTTGGATCGCTGATGAGACCTTGGTTCCTTTGCTTGTGCAATAGCTCCATTGTTGTCGCAGTAAACCGGCACTGCTTCATCAATGGTTGGAACCACGCCAAGTTCGGAGACAAACTTCTTGATCCAGACTGCTTCTTTTGCTGCTTCCGAAGCTGCGATATATTCCGCTTCCATGGTAGAATCCGCTACGGTGTCTTGTTTGGAACTTTTCCAACTTACTGCACCTCCATTCAAAGTAAATACGTATCCAGACTGAGATTTGGAGTCATCCTTATTTGTCTGGAAACTGGCATCCGTATACCCACGTATTACCATATCTCCTTCTCCATATATTAGGAACACATCCTTAGTTCTTCTTAAGTACTTAAGGATTGTCTTGACAGCCGCCCAATGATCCATTCCTAGATCCGACTGGTATCTGCTTGTGACGCTCAAAGCATACGATACATCGGGCCTTATACATAACATACCATACATGATAGATCCTATCGCGGATGCATAGGGAATCTTATTCATGCAAATCCTCTCGTCTTTTGTGCGCGGACACATAGACTTTGAAAGGTTGATCCCATGCCTGATGGGAAGGTAACCTTTCTTGGATTCCGACATGCTAAACCTTTTTAGCACTCAGTCTATATACGTAGACTACGAAAGACCAAGCAACCATTTTGATCTATCTCTATAGATTCTAATCCCAATAATATAGGTTGCTTCTCCCAGGTCTTTCATGGAGAAAGTTTTGGACAACCAAATTTTAACTGTCTGTAAGACTGATATATCGTTTCCTATAAGCAATATGTCATCAACATATAGCACTAGGAATACGACTGCACTCCCACTAACCTTCTTGTACACACAAGGTTCGTCAGGATTTTGTGAGAAATCAAACTCTTTGATTGTCTCATCAAAACGGATGTTCCAGCTCCTGGATGCTTGCTTCAGTCCATATATGGATCGTCGAAGTTTGCATACTTTGGTTTTATCAACCGATGTGAAACCTTCAGGTTGTATCATGTATACATCCTCAAGCAGGTTTCCATTAAGGAAAGCTGTTTTCACATCCATTTGTCATATCTCATAATCATAATGAGCTGTTATGGCTAGGAGCATCCGAATGGATTTAAGCATAGCTACTGGCGAATAGGTTTCGTCATAATCAATTCCTTGTTTTTGACGATATCCTTTTGCCACTAATCTAGCCTTAAAGGTAACTACATTACCTTCCATGTCGGTTTTCTTCTTGAAAACCCACTTGCACCCTATGGGCTTAAGCCCTTCAGGTGGGTTAACCAAGTCCCATACTTGATTTTCGTACATGGAATCCATTTCCGACTTCATGGCTTCAAGCCATTTGTCCCTTTCTGAACATTTCAGAACATCTTCATAACTGATAGGTTCGTCATCGCTTATGAGTAACACGTCATTCGATTCGCTTATGAGAAATCCGTATCTCTCTGGAATATTGCGTGTCCTATCAGATCTACGAAGAGGTGGTGTCGTTTTAGGTTCAACTGATAGCTCATCATTATGAGGTATTGGTTGTGGGTCTAGACAAGGTGTCTCTGTAATGTCTATTGGAGTTTCTTGAACTTCATCAAGTTCAATGCCACTCCCACTGTTTTCTTGTAAAAGAAATTCTTTTTCTAGAAATACAGCATGCCTTGAAACAAATACCTTTTGTTCCAAGGGATGATAGAATTGGTAACCCTTCGTTTACTTAGGGTATCCAATAAATAGACATTTATCAGACTTAGCATCCAATTTGTCTGATACAGTACGCTTCACATAAGCGGGACAACCCCATATCTTAAGGTGAGTTAAGTGGGGTTTCTTACTATTCCATGTCTCATATGAAGTAGTAGAGACTACCTTGGTCGGGACTCTGTTTAGCAAGTAAACAGCTGTCTTAAGTGCATAGCCCCAAAAGGATTTTGGAAGAGTTGCATGATTCATCATCGACCTAACCATGTCCATCAAGGTTCGGTTGCGCCTCTCAGATACACCATTATGCTGTAGTGTATACGGCGGAGTCCATTGGGACAATATCCAATTTTCCCTAAGATAATCTTGAAACTCTTGACTTAAGTATTCACCACCCCGATCGGATCGAAGTATCTTAATACTTTTGCCAAGTTGTTTCTCTACTTCATTTCTGAACTCTTGGAATTTCTCAAAGTCTTCAGATTTGTGTTTCATCAAGAACACATACCCAAATCGTGAGTGATCATCGATAAAGGTGATGAAGTAGCTATAGCCTCCTTGTGCAAGAGTTGACATTGGTCCACATACATCAGTATGTATCAGACCAAGCAATTCTTCGACTGGATTACCTTTTCCGGAGAAGGGTAATTTGGTCATCTTGCCTTTTAAGCATGATTCGCATGTATCAAATGAACCGGGTTCAAATGATTCCAGAATTCCACATCGGTGTAATTCGGTCATGCGTTTCTTACTTACATGGCCAAGACGGCAATGCCAAGTGTAGGAGTCTATTCGATTATCTATTCGAGCACGTTTGTTGCTAACTTCGATATTGAAAACGTCACCGGATAAATCTAACGTGTAGATACCATTGCACAAAGTTCCATTCCCATAAAGAACGTCATTTAAAGTTATGTAACAACAATTGTTACTAAAAGTTAAATGATAACCCTTTTCATTCAAACATGAAATAGATACAATGTTCTTTATTAACGAAGGAACGAAATAACAATTATCCAATTCTAAGACACGTCCAGTGGGGAGCTTTAGCAAATATGTTCCGATGGCAACAGCAGCAATCTTTGCTCCATTTCCAACTCGCAAATTCGCTTCTCCTTTGACGAGTCTTCTTCTATTCCTTAGCCCCTGTATGTCATTACATATATGTGAGCTACACCCAGTATCAAGTACCCAGGTAGTTGAGGAAATAGAGTGACATTCAATAACGAAGATACCTGAAGAGGATGGGGCATCAGATGCCTTATTCTTCAAGGACTCAAGATAAACCTTGCAGTTTCTTCGCCAGTGACCCTCCTTGCCACAATGATGGCAAGTTCCTTTTGGTTTCTTTTCAGTCTTTTTGGCCTTTTTCTTCTTCCCTTTATTCTGTTCTTTGGCCTTCCTCTTAGAACCTTTCTTCGAGGAACCAACTAACAGTACCGTCTTTTGATTCAGCTTTACAGAAGGCTCCACAGTCTTCAGCAGGTTGAGCAACTCAGGAATGGTAGTCTCTAGTTTGTTCATCCGATAGTTCATCACAAATTGTGAATAACTTTTGGGCAAACAACTCAGAATTAAGTCAATACTTAGTTCATGATCCATTGCAAAACCGAGTGTGCTCAGTCGCTCAATGTACCCCAACATCTTTAGCACAAACTGCGAGGCAGAAGTGTCTTCCTGCATCTTAGTGGTGAAG
Organism: Boesenbergia rotunda; assembly: GCA_024364735.1. NCBI lineage: Eukaryota > Viridiplantae > Streptophyta > Magnoliopsida > Zingiberales > Zingiberaceae > Boesenbergia > Boesenbergia rotunda. Next base: position 455,139 of record JAGFNQ010007795.1, on the reverse strand, counting down.
AGGAGTCTGGAGACTTCGAACCTTTCGGATCTCGCCTGCTCTTCAAACAACTCATGAAGATGGAAGATGATGGTATAAGCATTCATATGCTCATGCTGCTTTTGCAACTCAGGTACCATAGAGGCTAGCATGATGCAACTCGCAAGTTCAGAATCGGTCACATGTTTCTGATAGGCCACTAGCTGGTCTGGAGTTGCACCTTCTGGAGGAGGGTTAGGAAGTTGATTTTCAAGGACATAAGCAAGCTTCTCTGCCTTGAGGACTATCCTTAGGTTTCGAAACCAGTCCATAAAGTTTGGCCCAGTCAGTTTATTTGTGTCCAATATGGAACGCAAGTTCAGAGAAGACATGATCGAGTGATTAACCTAGAAATACAAATTGAGTTTATGTGAGAAGAATGATTAAAGAATGTATCAACATACATTAAAAAATCCTATTTATTTTTCAAATTGAATAACACTTTTTATCAATTCGGGAGATCGTAGGAACATCTCCAAATAGGTTGATATCCAACTATAGATAAGAACCACCATGGCTGTGGCCATCAAGTTATTCTTAGCTATGAAGGTAGGTAATTATACCGATTACATATCACATATATGTAACTATCACATTATGCTATCAACTAATTGAATGTTTGCATAAATCATTGGGTCGTTAACTCATTAACAAGTTTGCGACATTATACATAGCACCCAACTGCACCTCTCTTTACATCGACCTTGGCTGTGGCACAACAAATCGATGCTCCAAGCTTAAGGCTGACCCATTAATCAAGAAATAGTTTTAATATGGTTGGAGCTCATTCAATTGTTTAGTCAGGCTTGGATGTGTCCAACAACCAAAACTAAGGATTGACCTCTGACTCCAACTACATTATTCATAAACTAATTCCATGGTTTGAACATGTTGAGGTTCAAGCTGGGCATGGATGTGTCCATCAACCCAAACGAGAAACAAAACTCCGATTCTAACCATATTAATGGAAGGTGTTGGCCTTAATATTTTGTAAGGGATTTTAGGTCTCATCTTTTCTAAGCACATTCATGACATATAATCATGTCATGACTAACGATTTCCTTAATAAAGTATGTATGTGACTTAAGTTATCAAGTCTCATTAATTGAATTAGGAACCGGATTTCCTAATTCTAATTTCATACTTTATTGAAGGAATTGTTTTGGGAAACAATTTCCTAAATTGTCATAATCAATTTCGGAAATAATATGTTTAAGACTTTGATTTCTCTAAATCAAAACTTGTTAAATTAAGAGACAATTCCCTTAATTCAACCACATATTATTTTCATGAAAATCTCATTTAAGAAACTCTATAGGAAACCATTTTCCTAATTAATTTTGGAGACAACAATATGTAAGAGCATCACCTCTTAAAACATATTTTATTCATGGATTTAATTAATTACAACAAATCGTTTTCTAAGGGTGGCTCCCCGAGGCTCAGATACCCAAAGAAAAGTAATTTGTCGTAAATCCAATTTGGTCCGCTTCGGAAGCGCAACCAAATTAAACATGACAATTTCATTTAAAATTGGGAAATTAAATTACAACAACTAACTTTAAATTGGACGGCTCCCCGAGGCTCAATCCAAAATAAAGAATTTTGTTGTCAATTTAAAAACCAATTCAAATTTAATTGTCAATTAATTGTCCATAAATTTGTCTAGACTTTCTTGAAAGAAAGTGCCCAAAATTGCGAGATTTCATAAATCAAAAAGGGGGAGATTGTTGGTGCAGAAAGCACCAAAGTCAAACCTGTGTTTTGATAATGGCAACAGGGTTCAAAAGTTAAGTCTTAGTTGTTATCTAACATGTTACTCTAGTGGCCAGGAAACAAAGTCCTAGCAAAGGGCTGCTAGGCACTGGCGAAGGAATGCCAGGGTGAAAAGCCCTAGCGAAGGACTGCTAGGCCCCAAGCGAAGGACGACTTGGGAATGAAGCCCTAGCGAAGGACTGCTAGGCACCGGGCGAAGGACAGCTCGGTATCCAAGACCTGGCGAAGGACCGCGAGGCAAAAGTCCAACCAGAGGAACGGTTGGCATCAGGTACATTCTCCCGAGAGGAGTAGGTGAGGACGCGTTCCCCGTCGAGGGAACAGTAGGCGTCGGTTCGACCTAGGGTTCCATTTTGGAGACCCAAAGTCAGAACCAAGACAGCTAAGGCTGTATAAAAACTAACCACTTACTGCTTTATGTTGTTTTCGGACTAACCCTGGATGCAGGACCAAAGGAACGTGTGTCTGCAGCTCAGAGAGCCTCAAAGAAGTGAGGCAGCAGCTGAGTAGGGCGCCCAGAGTGTCCAGGGCGCTCCCAAGCCGAACAAGAAACAAATGAAGCAAAGAGGAGCTTCGGCTGACTACTGGCCGGGGCGCCCCCAGCAGCCAGGGTGCCCTCAGCAACCAAGGTGCCCCGCGCCTATGCCAGTGAAGCCAATCACCCTTATCCAGCCGAGAAGCCCGCGCGGAAGGAGTCAAGCAGGGCGCCCCCAGCGTCCAGGGCGCTCCCAGCGTCCAGGGCGCCCCCAGGGTCAAACCTCATCCCTATTCGAGTGGGATAAAGGTTGACCGAGAGAATCTCGGATCACGTGACACGTGGGGGGGCGCCCCCGACGTCCAGGGCGCCCCGAGGTGCTATAAATAGCACCCAACGCCCAGGCTTCAAGGAACATCTCGAACACAACGCTTCTACGCTCTTCTGCTCTCACGCCTCGCTCCGGAAACTGCCCAACTCGAGCCGACAACGTCCTGCTGCTCCGAAAAAGTCAATCTACTTCGGACGTCGGTAAAGAAGAGTGATTTTCAATTTACTGCACTTACTCTGTAATCAATATTTGTAAATTGTTTTTGCGCCTCATATAGAATTGCCCAAAGTAAACGGTCAACGACCATGGGCCTTGGAGTAGGAGTCGACCCAGGCTCCGAACCAAGTAAAATTGATTGTGTCTCTGTGTGATTTTGTTTTCTTAATTTTCGCTGCGTACTTGCTCTAAGTATTTCTGAAAAACGATTTCCGATATTCACCCCCCCTCTATCGGTTTTCTCGATCCAACAAGTGGTATCAGAGCGGGGAAGTCCAAACTTGCTGCAACCACCAGTTTGAAAAAAAAAATTTCGGATTGTTTTTCCCTTTATCTAGTTCGAATTTTTGTTAATCTTTCGTTCGATTCTTTTTCGTTAATCGAGGTTGGTGCAACACTCCTCGTTTTTTCATTTTATTCATCCCGCACTACTAATCCAAGACCAAGTCTTGGGAATTTCTCTTCTTATTAGTAAATTTTATTTCAAATTAAATGACCATGCAAGAAGGATTTAGCACCGCCAGACCTCCACTTTCAGTGGAGAAGACTTTTCTTACTGGAAAAGTCGTATGGAGGTCCACCTGAAAACTCAGGTGGACATGTGGATCATCATCCAGTCCGGACTGGAGATCCCCAAAAACGCCGAAGGACTACCTCAAAGCTACTCAGAATGGGACACCGCTCTGAAGCGCAAAATAGAAGCCGACGCAAAAGCGACCCAGACTCTCCAATGCGGATTGACAAAAGAGGAGCTGAACCGGGTAGGCCCCTTCAATAGTGCCAAGGAGCTTTGGGCAAAACTAATTGAGTTGCACGAAGGAACATCAGATACTCGGATCAGTAAAAGGGATCTGCTCCTGAACAAACTGTACACCATCAAGATGGCCGACAACGAAACAGCAGCCCAACTCCACGCACAAATCCAAGAGTTGATGAACGGTCTTCACACTATAGGTCACAAGGTCGAAAACCGTGACCTAATAAGGTATGCTCTAAACGCCTTCCCTAGGAACACCTTGTGGGCATCTATGGTAGATGCATACAAGGTCTCAAGGGATCTTTCTAAAATAAAGTTAGACGAATTATTTTCTGAATTAGAACTGCACGAACAAACTAACTCCAATATGGTCGAGAAAGGGATTGCCTTCATTGCAGGAAAATCTGGAAGATCAACAAAGAAGAAACCTCAAACTGAACCTGAGTCTAACTCAGACTCAGACACAAAAGATGAAGGAGAACAAACTAAGCTGGTCCGACTGGCCCGAAGCTATTACAAAGAGCTGAAGAACCAAACCAACAGACGGAAAGCCGGCCGAAGAAAGGACGAACCAGCTGAACCCGCAAACGACAAAAACAAGCCCAACGTGACCTGCTACGAGTGCAAGAAAAAGGGTCACTACAAGTCAGAGTGTCCTAACCTAAAGGAGACTAAAAAGACGAGAAGAAAGAAAGCACTGCAAGCAACCTGAGACGAATCTTCCTCTGAAGGAGAAGAAGAAGTACCCCAGTCCAACCTTCTAGCCCTGACCGCCTCAGAAGAAGTCGAGACCGAGTCAGAATCAGAACAGGACGACGGCAAACTGACCTTCTCAGAGGATGGCGAAATCAAGGTAAGTGGCTTTAATAGAAGTCAGTTAAACGATTTAATTTCATATCTTTCTCGAGATTTAGCGAAAGCCAAACTCCGAATCGAATCCCTCAGACAGGAAGTAAAACTCCTGAATGAGGGAGTTGAATCTAAACCCTCAACCGAGAAAGTTCAAGAAGGAACTCCTACTCAAGTTGAAAAACTTGAGAAAGAGAACTCCTCCCTGAAAACTCAGGTTAAGAATCTTAGATCAGCTTTAGAACGATTTACCTCTAGTTCCAAGGGTCTAGACATGATTCTTGGAAAATAGAAGTCCGTTCTAAATCGATCCGGACTTGGCTATAGAACCAAATCCCGACAAAGATCTTACCTTGCTGTACTGAATCAGTCTAGAGGTAAAATTCAGGCATGGGTACCCAAACTGTGCCTGAATAAACCGACTGGATCAAATCAGTATTGGATCCCCAAGGACAAGATTCACATCTTGCCTAATCATTACCGTGGCTTTAGTCCAGGGGGAGCCAAACTGAAAACTATATTCATTGTTAGATAAAATCCAACTTTCTTTACTTTGCATGTTTGCTTGTTTATTTAATTTCTGCAATTTATTATGCTTACACTTAGGTTAGTTTAAGGATTGAACAAACATAACTGAAAGTTGAAAATATAGTATTGGGTGGAGGTGAGATGATAGTACGTTAGGGAAACCAATTCTAATAAGATCAAGTTTACTTGGTCTCTTTAGACTGGTGAAACTAGCCGAAGCTACCGATCCAAAATCCAAACTAGTTAGACCAGAACTTTTTCAAAAATTAATTTTGAAAATGAAATTTCATTAAACGACTTTGACAAGGAAAGGGTTGATGATCCAATAAGGCTGCGGCCAAAGAAGGCCTAGTGCCTCGCCAAGACCTGGAAGTCAATTTTTGAGTTTCAAATTCAAATTACTTTTTGTTAAATTCAAATCTAACACATTTTTCAGTTAAGAATAGATTCAAACAAAATAAATTGAAATGCTTTCAAAAATTAATTAAGATTTTCAAAATAAATTTTATGTATCAAAACCTGTCTCACGAAACCTATAAGGCTAACGTGATTGAAAACCCTAGATTTGGGTGAGACAGACTAGACAGTGAAATTCAATTTAAGCTATACCTGAATCTAATTGGATCCAAATCAATAAAACTCTTTATGTGTAGGAACATGAAGATTTGGACCAATGGATGTTGGATAGCGGTTGCTCCAGACACATGACTGGAGATAAATTGAAGTTCACCAAACTCAAGCTCAAGAACCTAGGCTCAGTGGCATTTGGAAACAATGCTACACTCAAGGTAATTGGGTTAGGTAATATTGAGCTTAAATCTGACTTTATTATTAAGAAAGTTCTTTTGGTTGAAAACTTCAAGTTTAACTTGCTCAGCATAAGGCAGTTATGTGATTCTGGTTATATAGTCACCTTCAATAATTCTAACTGCCTGATTAGAAATGTACAAGACTCAGAAATCATACTTAAGGGTACTAGGAAAAATAATGTATACACTATAAACCTTTCCTCAGCACCCAAATGTATGTTAACTCAGCTAGAATAATCGAACCTCTGGCATAGGAGATTAGGTCATACCAATTTGAGAACTATCTCAAAAGTCACCCAACTTGGCCTAATCAAAGGTATCCCCAAAATTAAAAATAATGAAAACCTAATATGTGAATCATGTAATCAAGGTAAACAAACCAAATCTAATGACAAATCAATTCAATCTGACCTAACTCAAACCACACTTGAGCTCCTGCACCTTGACCTATTTGATTCACATGGAGCCAAGTCACTAAGCGGAAACCGATACTGCTTAGTAATAGTTGATGATTATTCTAGATTTACCTGGGTTAGGTTTCTAAAAACCAAAGATGAAACCTTAAAACTATTTAATGATTTCTGTAAATTAGTTGAAAATCAAAACAATACTAAAATTGAAAGACTTAGGAGTGACCACGGGGGAGAATTTGAAAATCAACGGTTTGAGGAATTTTGTAAGATCAATGGGTATTTACATGAATTTTCATGTCCTAGAACCCCCCAACAAAATGGGATAGTAGAAAGAAGAAATAGAACGTTACAGGAAGCCGCTAGGGCTATGCTCAACGAATTTAACTTAGCAAACCAATTTTGGGCAGAAAATATCAGTACGGCTTGTTACATCCAAAATAGGGTTCTGATTAACAAACGACACAATAAAACACCCTATGAGCTGTACTACCATAGGCTCCCAAATCTGCACTACCTAAGGGTCTTTGGATGTAAAGCTTATATCCTAAACACCAAAGACTACTTAGGGAAATTTCAGTCCAAATCAACCCCAGGTATCTTCCTAGGATACTCAACCACAAGTAGAGCCTATAGAGTTTACAACAAACAAACTAAGAAAATTGAAGAAACAACTAACTTAATATTTGATGAAGAAGTCAACTCAACATTTGATAATCCAGACCTAAATTCATCAAATTCTGATCAAGACAATAATGAACAAACCAGTGAACCCTTAATTGAATCCTTAAACGAACTAACTATTGAACCAATTAATGAGTCAACTGAACCAATTATCGAACCAACAAATGAACCAACCCAAAGAGTCAAATCAAATAGTGAACCAAACCGACCAGCCGGACCTGAGGCTGAACCAAGTTCTAGAAGAATCAAGAAACCCAGACTTAGTCACCCAACCGATCAAATTATGGGTGATCCAACTCTAGGAGTCAGGACTAGATCCTCCTATAGAAACCTTAGTCAAATAGCTATGATATCAAAAATAGAACCCAAAACTATAGATGAAGCGCTACCTGACCCGGATTGGATCATAGCTATGCAAGAAGAGTTAGCCCAATTTGAGAGGAACCAAGTCTGGGAACTAGTGCCTAAACCTGAAGGCAAATCCATCATTGACACTAAGTGGGTCTTTAGGAATAAGCTAAATGATCAAGGAGAAATAGTTAGAAATAAAGCCCACTTAGTAGCTAAGGGATTCTGCCAAGTAGAGGGATTAGATTACGACAAAAATTATGCCCCAGTAGCTAGACTTGAGTCCATTAGAATGTTGTTAGCCTTTGCATCCCATAAAGGATTTAAGCTATACCAAATGGATGTAAAGTCAGCCTTCCTAAATGGATTCATTAAAGAAGAAGTTTATGTAGGACAACCCCCTGGGTTTGAGGACTTAGACAAGCCTGACCACGTTTACAAATTAACTAAAGCTCTATATGGGTTAAAACAAGCACCTAGGGCCTGGTATGAACGTTTATCAACCTACTTAACTTCTAAAGAATTCAAACAAGGACAAATTGACTCAACTTTATTCATTAAAATCCTAGGAAAAGACATATTTATTACCCAAATTTACGTAGATGACATAATATTTGGATCCACCAACACAAATTTCCTAAAAGAGTTTGTCAAAATAATGGAAAATGAATTTAAAATGAGCTTAGTTGGTGAACTTACCTTTTTCTTAGGACTGCAAATCAAACAAACAAGAGATGGAAACTACGTCCATCAATCCAAATATACTAAAGAGTTAATAAAGAAATTTAAAATGGACAACTCTAAAAGCATAAGTACCCCCATGGCAACTAATGTAAAAATAGATAGTGACCCTGATGGCAAGCCAGTAGACCTCAAACTATATAGAAGTATAATAGGTAGTCTACTTTACCTTACAGCTAGCAGACCTGACATTCTATTTGCTGTAGGGATGTGTGCTAGATATCAAACCTGTGCTAAGGAAACACACTTAGCAGCCCTAAAAAGAATACTAAGATATATAAAGGGCACCCTAAATATAGGGATTTGGTATCCTAGAACCTCAACCTTCAATCTGTCAGGGTACTCAGACTCTGACTATGCTAGTTGCAAATTAGATAGAAAGAGCACAAGTGGAAGCTGTCAACTGTTAGGAAATAGTTTAGTAAGTTGGTGCAGCAGAAAACAAAACTGTGTAGCCCTATCCACAACTGAAGCTGAGTATGTGGCCTTAGGAGAGTGTGTAGCATAACTTTTATGGATGATGCACACTCTTAAGGATTTCTAACTCAACTACACTCAAACCCAAGTCTTCATTGACAATATAAGCTCGATCAATTTAACCAAAAATCCAATCCAACACTCCAGGACTAAACACATAGAAGTTAAACACCACTTCGTTAGAGACCATGTAGCCAAGGGTGAGATAGTACTTAAACATATAGACTCAAAATCCAACTTAGCTGATATATTCACAAAACCTTTACCTGAGTCTGAGTTCATCTCACTAAGAAGGCAGTTAGGATTGTGCTTAGAAGAATAGATTTAGCTCATTATTGGTTTTCTTTCTTTCAAAATGCTTTCAAAATTAGCTCTTACTTAATTTTGAAAAAGTTTTAAAAATAAATTCTTTTATTTTTTGACTTAGTTTTATTTCAAAACTACCCCTTTTCAAAATTAGGGCTTCTTCGCAAATGGACTTAGCCTAGGCCCTAACCCTAGAACTGCATGCACCTATAGACATAGAAGCCAGCATCTCACAAGCACTTTAGGATACTTTTTGATTGATAACCTAGAAAGGGTTGAGATGCTTAGGTCTTTGCCTTAATTCAAGATGCTTTAAGTCAGTGCATCTGTAGTAATTGGGGCACTAAATACAACCTACACAGCAATCAAGTTAAGTGTCAAGTTTAGAAAATCTAACTTGAACAGAAACACTTAACTTGACTAACCCTAGCGAAAACTACTGCTTATAACAGTTAGTAAGTAGCTAAATGGGTTAGACAGGTCCCTACAAGAGAAAACTAACTGATTTGGTCTAAGTCTTGGTTCAGTACAGCAAAATCATACAAATATTTTCCCTTACAAAAGTTAATTCTTTTATGCAATTTAATTTCTGCTATATCTATCTGTTTTTTTTATATATGGCAAAGGGGGAGAGATAGGAAAGGAGAAAGTTCAAATGTTTTCAAAATCTCAAACTCTCTCTTTTCAAAAAGTTAGCTACTTTTCAAAGTTTTCAAAATTTACTAAGTACTTAAGTTTTTCAAAATTTACTAAGTACTTAAGTTTTTTCAAAATTTACTAAGTACTTAAAGTTTTTCAAAAGTTAGTAACTACTTAACTTAAAGTTTTCAAAACTTTTGAGTACTTTAAAACTTAAAGCTTCAAAATTTACTAAGTACTTAATGTTTTTCAAAAGTTACTAAGCACTTAACTTAAAGTTTTCAAAACTCATGCTTTCGAAAACTCCTCTATGTACTTTTAAAACTTAAGTTATCAAAAGATTTCCGAGTACTTAAAACTTAAGTTTTCAAAGTGCAAAATCATTCCAAGTAAGATTCTTTAACTTAGAACCCCACGACGTTTTGAAAAAAAATCTAGGGGGAGATTTCTTCCAGGGGGAGGGAACAAAAGTTAATGGTTTTATGCTTTGATTAAACTTAACTTTTTGAAATAGGGTTGCCATAAATCAAAAAGGGGGAGATTGTTGGTGCAGAAAGCACCAAAGTCAAACCTGTGTTTTGATAATGGCAACAGGGTTCAAAAGTTAAGTCTTAGTTGTTATCTAACATGTTACTCTAGTGGCCAGGAAACAATGTCCTAGCAAAGGGCTGCTAGGCACTGGCGAAGGAATGCCAGGGTGAAAAGCCCTAGCGAATGACTGCTAGGCCCCAAGCGAAGGACGGCTTGGGAATGAAGCCCTAGCGAAGGACTGCTAGACACCGGGCGAAGGACAGCTCGGTATCCAAGACCTGGCGAAGGACCGCGAGGCAAAAGTCCAACCAGAGGAACGGTTGGCATCAGGTACATTCTCCCGAGAGGAGTAGGTGAGGACGCGTTCCCCGTCGAGGGAACAGTAGGCGTCGGTTCGACCTAGGGTTCCATTTTGGAGACCCAAAGTCAGAACCAAGACAGCTAAGGCTGTATAAAAACTAACCACTTACTGCTTTATGTTGTTTTCGGACTAACCCTGGATGCAGGACCAAAGGAACGTGTGTCTGTAGCTCAGAGAGCCTCAAAGGAGTGAGGCAGCAGCTGAGTAGGGCTCCCAGAGTGTCCAGGGCGCCCCCAAGGCGAACAAGAAACAAATGAAGCAAAGAGGAGCTTCGGCTGACTACTGGTCGGGGCGCCCCCAGCAGCCAGGGCGCCTTCAGCGCCCAGGGCGCCCTCAGCAGCCAAGGCGCCCCGCGCCTATGCCAGCGAAGCCAATCACCCTTATCCAGCCGAGAAGCCCGCGTGGAAGGAGTCAAGCAGGGCACCCCCAGCGTCCAGGGCGCCCCCGTCAAACCTCATCCCTATTCGAGTGGGATAAAGGTTGACCGAGAGAATCTCGGATCACGTGACACGTGGGGGGGCGCCCCCGACGTCCAGGGCGCCCTGAGGTGCTATAAATAGCACCCAACGCCCAGGCTTCAAGGAACATCTCGAACACAATGCTTCTACGCTCTTCTGCTCTCACGCCTCGCTCCGGAAACTGCCCAACTCGAGCCGACGACTTCCTGCTGCTCCGAAAAAGTCAATCTACTTCGGACGTCGGTAAAGAAGAGTGATTTTCAATTTACTGCACTTACTCTGTAATCAATATTTGTAAATTATTTTTGTGCCTCATATAGAATTGTCCAAAGTAAACGGTCAACGACCGTGGGCCTTGGTGTAGGAGTCGACCCAGGCTCCGAACCAAGTAAAATCGATTGTGTCTCTGTGTGATTTTGTTTTCTTAATTTCCACTGCGTACTTGCTCTAAGTATTTCCAAAAAATGATTTTCGATATTCACCCCCCCCCTCTATCGATTTTCTCGATCCAACACTCAGTCCACTCATACTTCTTATTCTTTCTGGTCAGGGCTGTAAGTGGAGAAGCTATCTTAGAAAAGTCCTCTACAAACCTTCTGTAGTACCCTGCCAAACCCAGAAAACTTCTGATCTCACTGGCATACTTTGGTCGACTCCAGTTACTAACTGCTTCAATCATGGCTGGGTCTACCATAATACCTTCCTTGGAAATGATGTGGCCTAGGAAGGCCACCTGGTCAAGCCAAAACTCACACTTTGAGAATTTGGCGTACAACTCCTTCTGATGTAAGGTTTGCAATACCATCTTCAGGTGTTCGTCATGTTCTTCCTGAGTCTTTGAATACACTAGGATATCATCAATAAAGACAATGACGAACTTGTCCAGAAAATCCTTGAACACTCTATTCATTAGATCCATAAACGTCGCAGGGGCGTTTGTCACTCCAAAGGGCATGACCACAAACTCATAATGCCCATATCTTGTACTGAAAGTAGTCCTTGGCACATCACTCTCCTTCACTCTGAGCTGATGGTAACCTGATCGCAGATCTATCTTGGAGAACACTGTGGCTCCCTTCAGCTGATCAAATAAATCATCTATCCTTGGCAAAGGATATCTGTTCTTGATGGTTACCTTATTCAAAGCTCGATAATCTATGCATATTCGCATAGATCCATCTTTCTTCTTGACGAACAATACAGGAGCTCCCCAAGGTGAATGACTAGGGCGGATAAAACCCTTGTCAAGCAGCTATTGCAATTGTTCTTGCAATTCTTTCAGTTCTGTTGGCGCCATGCGATAAGGTGCCTTCTAAATTGGGTTGGTTCCTGGGGCCAACTCGATTTCAAACTCAATTTCCCGATTAGGAGGGAGTCCTGGTAACTCTTCAGGAAACACCTTAGGATAGTCACAGACTACCCTCACTTCTTCTCTCTTCAACCCTTCTCCTTGACTTGCATCCACTATATGAGCTAGAAAACCAGAGCACCCCTTCTCTAACATTCTCTGAGCTTGTAAGGTAGATAAGAACCTTTTTATCTTTCTCTTTGGGTCTCCAATAAACTCAAATGGAGGTTCTGCTTCTGGTGTGAACTTGACTTTCCTCTTGCGGCAGTCTATAGAAGCATTGTAGTTGCTCAAGAAGTCCATCCCTAAAATGACATCGTAATCCTTCACCTCAAGGACTACTAAATCACTATAGAGTTCTCAGTTGGAGATCCGAATTAATACATCTCTTAGCCACTGAGCAGATGCCATGACCTCTCCCGAAGGTAAGGTTGTTAAGAACTTCATCGTTCAACATTTCTGGTGGCCTTTATACTGTTTAAGTAGTGCTCAGTGATCAAAGAACTATTTATCAATTCTTCGGAGGTTTGCGGCCTCTTAACACTGCTGGCCACATTTATCGCTATCTCAGGCCTTAACATCTTGAGCATTAGCCTGACTCTCTCTTTTTCTGTGCTAACTAGCTCTGGGCACAGATGCTCTAACTGATTAAACTTCTTCACTACTTCATCCACGGATAAGTCTCCTTGTCTGAACTCCGTGAATTCATCGTAATGCTTGTTGGTTACTCGCATGTGAAAATATTCTTCAAAGAACTCAGTCTCAAAGTCGGCCCATGTCATCTGGCTGACATTTCTCTTGGCCTTGACTCTCTCCCACCACATTCTAGCATCTCCTGTAAGGCAGAAAGATGCACACTTTCTTTTCTCCACCTCAGGCCAGTCCAGTAGCTCTACTATGCTTTCCCAAATTTTGAACCATGCTTGAGCATCCCATGGTACGATTGTGCCTGAGAAGTTCCCTAGCTTTAGTTTCTGCCACTAGATGAGGTATGCTTCTTGCCTTACCCCCCTTGTCGGGACTACAAAGGTAACCGATGGGTCTTCGGTCACCACTGGTGCCACTACATTCGCCACCGGCGGGGTAACAGGAGTGGCCTACTGGTTAGCCATCACGGTGGCAATAACTTGTTGTTGCTCTACTAATGTCTCTATAACTGCGCCATCACCTCTAAGAGAGTTGGTGGTGGTACTGACTCTTTCTCTTGCCCTCTAGGAGCTCGCTCCTTATTTTGGGCCTTTCTAGGATGCTCTCTTGGCATTCTCTTACTCTATATCATAAAGAGACTATGTTGCCTCTTACCCTCTAGGAGCTCGCTCCTCATTTTGGGCCTTTCCAGGACGTACTCTTGGCATTCTCTTATTCTATATCTTAAAGAGGGTAATAACATTACTTCGATAAAGACCATTCATCAATAAGGGCATTTTATTTGTCACGCCCCGAGACCGGCGGAGTTGCTGATCCAATATAGAATCGGACAGCACCTCCCCTGTCCGACGGACAATTTACACAAACATACAAACACACGCAGATAATAATAGGCCTCAGGCCTCAATACAGATATATAAGAATACTAAAATGAAGTATAATGCAGCGGAAAACTATAAAACTCACCAGAGTTGCCCCTGGGGCAGACGCGCAGCAAAACAAAGACCTAAAGTCCAACAGAGGACTCAAAAATACAACGTCGAATGAATGAAACACGAATACAGATTCGTGACATCAAACAACTGACTACAATGCAACAACTGCTAGAGTAGAAAATAAAGAAACGCGGAAGCACCAGCTACGGAGTAGTAGGGACCCTGGGACTGGCAACTGGGCTCCTCCGGCGGCTATCAACCTGAAAACAAAATATTACGACGGGTGGTGAGTCCAAGTGGACTCGCGGGTATATAGAAAGATATGCATGGCGGTAAAATAGCTGAATAAGCTATAAGGAAACAACATGGATACAGTCTCAATAGGAGTATCAGAATATGCAAAACCTGAACATACATACCAGTAAATCAGCCTATCCTGGTCAGATAAAGGACTCGTACCATGCGAGCTAGTGCAGGGTCAGTATACCACACATATATCATAAATCCTGTATGTGCATGTCAAACAAGTGCAGCAAATAAATGCAGCAAACACAATCAAGTGCACAATGCATCGTATGCATTTGATGCAATGTCATGGTCACCCCCTAACACCAGTCAAGCCACCGAGACAGGCGATACTGTGTCGGCCGAGTGGGTAGAGCTGTGACACTGTACGCACCCTGCTATCACTGCTCCTGAGTGACCGAGTGGACAGGATGCTGGTGGACTGAACACTCCGCCCCATGTATATATGGGGGAGATATCTCTCTCATCTTCTCTGGTCTATGGGAAGAGAAGGGATCCCTGCTTGCTACCACGCTCCAAAACCACTACCCATGAGCGGTTGAGCGGAGCAATACAGAGCAAATGCACACACGCTACGGTATCCACTAACCCATGAGTGGCCGTGTGTGTAGAACATGTGCCAGAGGACGTCAGGCTCAACCACATGGGAGTCGCTAATCGCCGGCATGCAAACAGTGCAGGTATGGTGCATGACTCCAATACATGCAAACCCTACCAGGTCATCGACACATGACTCAATCTAATATGCACAGGTCATAATCATGAATCATACCCAAACATCATGTCTAGATACACATGCAAGTATAACTAGAATCCACCAGTGCAATCATATCATGGCATGCTAATCAATATCTACAGACTTATGCTTTTACCAATACTATACAGATTCACATAAACAAATGGTGAGACTGTATAGAAGTAAAATCAGATTACTCTAGGGTCAAGCATAAGTATCAAGTAGGATAACAAAACGGTAGCAGGTAAGGTAAACAAGGTCCTACTGCATAAATAAGTGCAAGCCATGCATAAAGATAAACTGGATCTAAGAAAACAAGCAGGAAGTACCCGCCTCCAAGAGTAGAAGTCCGTATCAAGGCAGAAAGAACCACCCGTCAATAATCCGCAATAATAGATCCAGTCAAGTCCCTGTGTAAAGGACACATTTTAATTAGCTATTACCAAATTAGTAACTAGCTAATTAATCCCTAATCCGTTCTAGGGTTAACCTAGTTATCATAATTAGGCTCAACTTAGGTTTAATCTAAACCTAACCAATCCCAAAGACACAGATCCACATCCAACCATCAGATTCGAATTTCTCATAACTTACCTACTGCTCCAATTATACTACATAGCAACAACTAACTGATCTAATATAATCGATGTAATTCGATTACAAATTTAGCAACCACTGGGACCCAAACACTGCCAATTACACAGAACACCAATAGCAAAAACTCCACACCAAAGGATTACCTTATGCCAGGGAGCTCTCGATCTTCCAAAACCCACACTAACAATTCAAGATAGCTCCTCAAGCCCAGAACCTGATGAACCTGCGCAAGCGTGGAGCTCAACTAGAAGGAGACAGAAATTCCAAACAGCCCAATCACATCTCAAGTTCGAAACAGTGAATTGGATCTCACCTCAAGAAGATCTCCACGTTAGGAGCCAACAATTAGCTAGGGAGTCGAAGCCGAGAGAAACCACAGAACCCTAACCAAAACCATAATGAAATCAATATTGATCCCAGAGCATTTTCTTCAGGCAATGGGTTAGAACTACTCACCTAAGTGCCGGAGAGTCTTCCCTGATTCGTCGACTCGTGGTCGCCCTCTGGTTTGCCAAACCTAGGTAGGAATAGGCGAGAGTCGAGGTCGGAATGTTGTGATGGCGATGGCGAACGGAAAGCCCTCTGATCTAGGGTTTTGGTGGCCAAAATCGTAGAAACCGTAGGCGAGATCGAGGGACGAAGCTAAGTCACGGCGTTCGGTTGCAGTTAGGGCACGCAAGCTTTTGAATCGGGGGAAGAAGCAACGATCGGGCTGTGGAGGAACGGAAATGGGGCTAGGGCACGCGGGCGAGCAGCGATCAGCTGTGGAGGAACCCGACGGCTACAAGTTGACTTAAATAATGGGACTTTTGCACTTTGGTCCAAGCAATTTTAGTCTAATCGCAATCTCATACTTAGGGTGTATAATTCCCTATCCATCAAACCCTTAAAACTATTTGTTTTAATTCATATTGGTCCCTAAATTTGTGTCCATGGACTCGAAAGCCCCGGAACCTATCCGGTAATTCTCCGAAAATTTCCGGAACCTACTCAAAAGTCTCGGATTTAACATCCTCCCCCACTAATAAAAATTTGGTCCCTAAATTTCGCTATTCACTATAATAAACACTATAAAGAAGTATGCTGATATAAATACTGAACAGTAACTAATCATGCATACCTCAAGTGAACAGGTGGGGGTAGCGAGCTCGAATGACATCCTCAAGCTCCCAGGTAGACTCCTCATCTGAGTGATGCTGCCATCCGATTTTAACCAGCCGGATTGTCTTGTTCCGCAGCTGACGCTCTCGGTGACCCAGAATCCGGACGGGAACCTCCTCATAAGTCGCGTCAGGCTGAAGTGGAACTGAGACATCTGATAGTACATGTGAAGGGTCGGGTACATATCTCCTCAGCATAGATACGTGAAACACATCGTGTACCCCGGAAATCGATGGTGGAAGAGCTAGACGATAAGCCACTGCTCCAATCCTCTCCAGAATCTGGAAAGGGCCAATGTAACGCGGAGCAAGCTTACCTCGAAGACCGAACCGTTTCACCCCTTTCGTGGGTGAAACTCGTAGAAATACATGATCACCAACCGAGAACTCTAGAGGTCTCCGTCTCCGGTCGGCATAGCTCTTCTGACGATCCTGCGCCTCGGACATCCTGCGTCTGATAGTACGGACTAACTCTGCCTCGTGCTGAGCTCTCTGAGGTCCTAACAGCTGAGATTCCCCAACCTCCTCCCAGAGGGTGGGTGTCCGACAAGGCCTACCATACAACGCCTCATACGGTGCCATCAGGATAGCCGCATGATAGCCGTTGTTGTAGGCGAACTCAACAAGATGCAAATGATCCTCCCAGCTGCCTCCGAAATCCATAACACAGGCACGTAGTAAGTCCTCTAGGGTCTGGATGGTCCGCTCTGACTGACCGTCGGTCTGCGGATGGAAGGCGGTACTAAATCTGAGCTCGGTACCCATGGCCTTCTGCAGACTCTGCCAGAAGCGTGAGGTGAACCGCGGATCTCTGTCAGAAATAATACTCAAAGGTATGCCATGCAATCTGATGATCTCTCTGCAATACAGCTCTGCTAATCTGTCCAGGGGGTCGGTCCGCCGAATAGCTAAAAAGTGCGCGGATTTGGTTAATCGATCAACGATCACCCAAATCGCGTCTAGGCCTCGTCTGGTCCTAGGCAGTCCCACCACAAAATCCATAGTGATATGTTCCCATTTCCACTCGGGAATGGGAATACTCTGGAGTAGCCCAGCAGGTCTCAGGTGCTCTGCCTTCACCTGCTGGCATACTAAGCATCGAGCTACGAAATCAGCGATGTCTCGCTTCATTCCGTTCCACCAGTAAGCACGGCGCAAGTCTCGGTACATACGGGTGCCACCCGGGTGGATAGAGAAACGGGAGCGATGTGCCTCCTGTAACAGCTCCTCCAAAATCGGATGTCCCTCTGGTACACAGAGTCTCCCGCGAAAATATAATGTACCCTGATCATCTCGGGTGAAGTCAGACTGCTGCTCTGTGGCTGCTCGGCTGCCGAGGAACTGCAGATGCTGATCACTCGCCTGAGCCTCTCTGATCCTCGTCCTAATCGACGACTGAGCAACCATAGTCATAAGAATACCCTGCTCAGTCTGTCCCTGCTCCTCTAAACCTAACTCTGAGAAACCCTGAACAATCTCAGTAACTGATGCCCGGAAGCAGGCCAAAGTCCCTCTGGACTTCCTGCTCAATGCGTCCGCCACAACATTAGCTTTCCCTGGATGGTAGCTAATGGTGCAATCATAATCCTTCAGGAACTCCATCCACCTCCTCTGTCGGAGGTTGAGTTCCTTCTGCGTAAATAGGTATTTGAGACTTTTATGATCAGTAAAAATCTCAAACGTGATACCGTATAAGTGGTGCCTCCAGATCTTCAGAGCAAAGATGATGGCTACAAACTCCAGATCGTGAACAGGGTAGTTCCTCTCATGCTCCTTCAGCTGTCTAGAAGCATAAGACACTACCCGCCCATGCTGCATCAGAACAGCGCCCAATCCCTGATAGAACGCAATCGTATATAGCACAAATCCGTCCTCTCCTGCTGGAAGAACGAGGACGGGTGCAGACACTAATCTCTGCTTCAGCTCCTGGAAGCTGGACTCGCAAGCCTCTGACCATGTGAACTTCACGCCTTTCCTGGTAAGGCGTGTCAAGGGCATAGCAATCCTCGAGAATCCCTCTACAAATCGTCTGTAGTAACCGGCCAGTCCCAAAAAGCTACGAATCTCCTGAACAGACTTCGGCTGCTCCCAACTGGTGACAGCCTCGATCTTCTGGGGGTCTACTGAAATACCTCGACTGGAAACTACGTGGACCAGAAAACCAACTGAGTGTAGCCAGAACGCGCACTTGCTGAACTTCGCATATAAGCACTCCCGTCGGAGGGTCTCCAGAACAATGCGAAGGTGCTGCGCGTGCTCCTGCTCAGAACGTGAATAGATCAAGATATCGTCGATGAAGACAATCACGAACTGATCTAGGTAATCCAGGAATATGCGGTTCATCAGATCCATGAACACCGCTGGAGCATTGGTAAGCCCAAATGGCATTACCAAAAACTCATAATGACCATATCTGGTGCGGAACGCTGTCTTCTGGACATCTGCCTCTCTGACCCTCAACTGATGATATCCGGATCGCAAATCAATCTTAGAATACACTGAAGTGCCTCTGAGCTGATCAAACAAATCCTCAATCCGTGGCAGGGGGTACTTGTTCTTGATGGTCACTGCATTCAACTGTCTGTAGTCGATGCACAACCTCAAAGAACCGTCTTTCTTCTTCACGAAGAGAACTGGGGAGCCCCAAGGTGAAACGCTATGTCTGATGAATCCCCTGTCCAATAACTCCTGGAGTTGGACCTTCAGCTCGTCCAACTCCCTCGGTGCCATACGATACGGAGCTTTCGATGCCGGCGAAGTCCCCGGTATCAGCTCAATAGTGAACTCAACCTGTCTCCTGGGAGGAAGACCGGGTAGCTCCTCTGGAAAGACGTCAAAGAACTCTCGAACCACTGGAACATCTGGAAGAGATGTGCTACTGCTATCGTCTGCGCTGATCATGGATAATAGAAAGCCAGAACAACCCTGGGATAGCAATCTCTGCGCCTGGAGCGCAGAAATAACCGATATGCCGTCGTCTCGGATGCCGGTGAAATCCCACGAGGGTTGGTCCGGAGGTCTGAAAGTGACCACCCTCGTCCGACAATCCACTGTGGCATGGTACGCTGTGAGCCAATCCATGCCGAGAATGATGTCAAAATCCACCATCTCCAGTACAAGCAGATCTACAGTAAGAATCATACTGTCGAAGTCCAAGGGACATCCTCGGACCTCCTGAGTGATAGACAAGGTCTCACCAGATGGTAAAGACACAGATAGCTGTCGTGCTATAGAGGTAGGTAACCTACCAATCCTAGCCATGAATATATGTGAAATGAAAGAATACGAACTACCAGTATCTACTAGTAAATCTGCAGAAACTGAGTATAAAGAAATAATACCGCGGAAAACTAATCCATCAGCCCTCTGGGCCTCCTCTCGTGTAACTGCATAAACTCGCCCCGTCTCTGGGGGTGGAGGTAGAGGTGGGCACTGCTGCGGCTGCGGTGGTGGCAGAGCTGGGGGTACTGGTGCTCCCCTGAGTGGCTGAGGCTGATATGGTACCGTCTGATAACCCTGCTGGTATGGTGCAGTCTGGTATCCCGGGTGGTACTGGGCCTGAGGCATATACTGTAGTGGTGGTCCTGGGAAGGAATCCTGAGATACCCCTGGCATGCCCATGTACTCGTAACCTGGCATACTGTACACGGTAGCTGAAGAGGCTGTCTGGGGTGGACGGTAAGAATGCTGAGTCCTGCGGCCTCCCCTCTGAGATCCTGACTGAGCCGTATGTCCACTCTGAGTCGCGGCTCCAGTCCTCTCGTTCTGTGCCTTCAGTGCACAGTCGTGAATCATGTGTCCTGGGAGCTTGCAGTAGTAGCACACTGCATGCCCTACGGGACACTCAGTCTTCGAGTGCCCTCTGGACCCACACTGAGTACACTGATACTACCCGCCTGTCTTCCTCTGATGCTGCTGAGAAGACCGGGATGATCCTCCTGAACGTCTGGTCTTCTGAGGCCGAGCAGAGTCCCCAGAAGTACTCTGAGAGGGTTGGCTCTGACTGCCCCTCTTCTGCCCGATGGTCTGCGGTGGCTGACTCTGTGCCGAGCTCTTCGCTGACTCCTTTCCTTTCTTTTTCTCATCATTCAGCTGCTGCTGAGTCATCTCAATCAGAAGGGCTTTCTCCAAAGCCTCCCGGTAGGATACGGTACTGAATCCCGCAAGACATGATCTGATATAGCCAGCTAGTCCTCGTGTAAAATGCAGCATCCTCGGTCGGTCATCTGTGACTAGCTCGGGGCAGAACTCAGCCAAACGGTTGAATTCTGCGCTATACTCCAATACTGTGTGGCTCCCCTGCTGGATAGTCATAAACTCCTGCCGCTGAGTCATCTGATATGCTACGGGGATGTACTGACTCTCAAAGGCTTCCCGGAAGAGGGCCCAGGTAAGACGCTGCTCTCCGATGATGACGCGCTGCGAGGCCCACCAGGAAACGGCCTCGTCGCGCAGGTGGTAGGCAGCCAGCTCTGCCTTCTCCCACTCTGAGCACGCCAGATAATAGAAGGTGCCCTCCAGTGTGTCGATCCAGGAACGTGCAATCCGAGGGTCTGGTACTCCATGAAATAAAGTGAATCGGCCTTTCACCGACTCTGCAAGTGCTGGGATCCGTGCTCTGGCTCTGGCCCAATCTGCTGGAGTAGCAGGTACTACCCAAGGAGCCGTAGTAGATGCTACAACCGGTAATGCAAGCGGTGCCGCAGGAAATCCTGGAGCAATAACCGCTGGTGGAGCCGAGTAGACTGCCGGAGCAGGGACGGCTGATGGTCCCACCGGATATGCCGTAGGGAGTACGGATGGAAGTACTGACGCACCCGCAAATGTCGGCCCTACTGAAGGTGTGGGTACCGCTGGATGTGCTGTCGGAAGGGCCGACGATGGTACCACCGGCTGAGTAACTGTAGGGACCGCTGAAGGTGTCGGTACCGCTGGATATGCTGAAGGAGGTGCCGACGGTGGTACAGCTGGATACGGAACCGGAGGCACTGCTGGGTACACTGGAGGTGGTGCCGCCGTTGGTACGACAGGATACGGCACCGAAGGCACTGCTGGTGGAGTAGCCAAGGGTACCCCAGATGGTCCGGCTGGATAAGCAGCAGTGGATACCGGTGCCGGCACGGTAGGTATGACCGGTGTCGTGGTCGCGGGTGGAACGGTCGGAACCGCTGATAACAGTGGAGATGGGGGCCTCGAAACACTGGGAGGTGTCTGTCCATGATCGGCCGGCCCAGTCTCCNCGATCAGGCAGGAGCCTGATCGATCAAGGTCTTCACTGATCGGTCTAGTGACTGATCAATGTCTGATAACTTTAATTTGAAAATGTTGTCAGACTTTTGATTACGCTCTGAATCTTTCTGATACCTGTTGTTACCTTGCTGATACGAATTGATTTGCTTTGCTAATCCTCTGAAGAGTGTGCAGGTGAGACAGGGATGACTCAAACCAAGAAGGAGGGTCAATTTGCGACTTTCGCTTCGGTCAGGTGTGTCTGTTTTCCCTTCGCAAGTTTCAACGGCTTCTGGCGCGGCTGGCAACTGCCCGAGGCTCAGCTGAAGAGGTCTTCAGTGGACTGAGCGCTCTGTGAAGGTCAGTGGGTCAGGTTGTGGTTTAGTGGGTGCTGACGAAGGCAGGCGATAAGCAGAAGGAAGTTTAAGAGGGAGAGGCTGGCGATGCAGACACAACAAGAACAAGAAACAGAAAATGAGCAAAGGGTTTTGCGGGGTTTGGCTGTGTGGTTGTTGTGTATTGTTTCTTCCTCCTTGAAGCTTCCTACTGCATCTCTTGTGTGTGAGCTTCCTCTCGAGTCTTCTGAGCTTATTCTGATATCATTCTTGAGACTGGTTGTGGAGAGGTTTCTCCACCGAGGAGTTCTGATTATCCGAAGTTTCGGGGCTTGATCTGCCGACGATCAAGGGATCGCCCACCTCACGGGCACACCACGGAGTAGGGGCAAGTTATCCCCGAACCTTGTACATCTCTGAGTTAGCGTCTCTGGTTTGTGTTTTGTCTTTCTGTATTTCTGTTCTTTCTTTCTGTATTGTTCCCACTGCTAACCAAAAGTGCAAAAAGACTTAAAAGAAGCCAAACTTTTTTGTGTCTGGCTATTCACACCCCCCCTCTCTCTAGCCATCCAAGGCCCAACACACTGTAATTTTGTTGATGACTCGGATGTCAACGCACATACGCCACGAACCATCTTTCTTTGGCACTAGTAGGGTTAGAACTACATATGAGTTCATGCACTCCCGGATATAGCCCTTCTCTAGTAACTTCATCTCCATTCATAACAATTCTTCAGCCTCCTTGTTGGTCGATTAGGCAAACTTGACCTTGGAATAAGGTCAATTTGATGTTGGATATCACACCTAGGTGGTAGCCTAGAAGGAAGATCCTTTGACATCAATTTATCAAAATATGCTAGCAATTGTTGTACTTCAGCAGGTAAGTCAACTTCCATGGCTAGGACATTGTTCTAGTGTGGCAGAAAGTCAAAGACAACGCCTCCATGCTCCATCTCATCAAGGAACCTGGATATAGAAAGTATATTAGTAGTTTGATAACTAGAATTGAGATGGTTTGTTGTCGCCGCGATACCAACACAATCTTCTTTCCCTTGATACGAAGAGTGCACATATTTTCCCCCCGATCTCGCCCTTCTGCTTTCTCGCCCGGCGACGTTGTCCATTCCGATCGGGTTCAGTTGATCTGGAGCACGCCATCGATACATCGGCAAGGATCCAACTCCTTCCTTGCGAGCGCGGTTGGGATTAAGCAAGGAAGTCGCCGACCTTGGATTGGGCAAAGTAGCAGCAAGTGAGAAGCCTTAGGTAAGGAGGATCTTGATCTGGTATTTGGATTGTGTGATCTTGGGCATGAGTTTTGGGTGGATGTATTCAATTTTGGTTGTTTCCTCTTACCGTGAAGTTGATATTGAAGCTCAACCTAATTTATTTTAGATTGATCGAATTTTGATTTGGGATTGTGGTTTTAGTTCCTCTGTTCATATTCATCTTTGTGAGCTTCAGTTCTATGGTTGGATCTTGGGATGATCTGATTTAGGTTAGAAAACTATGGTGGTTTCATTCTGGGAACCACAACTTTGGTTCAGAGTTGGATTTGTAACTTGGATTTGTTTTGTTTTCTTTTGTATTGCTATGGGTTTGAGGAGTACACTCAAAATGGTTGGGATCTGAATTTGTGTAGTGATTACGGTTGGGAGCAATTTGCTCCATATTGTCAGAGTGTGTGATTTTGATTTGTGTTGATTACTCCTATAGATGTGTTGTTGTGTGATCCGTTCTTGGTTTGGATCTATGATTGTTTATCTGCCGTTAGGTTTCTAATTGAGAGGTGGAGTGTTTTCATGGTTGTTTGTTTCTGACGGGTGCTGCTGTGGGTTAATAGGTGAAGGTTGGTGGATGGTGATGGATTGGTTATTGAGACTTTGTATCGTTTTGATTGAGGGCTTGGATTGGTTTGTATTAGGCTACAAATTTTAGGCTAATGGAAAAGAGTATAATAATTAGGATTAGTCTTGACTCAATTTTTTTTAGATTTATTTAGCTAAATATCATGTGTGATTTTAGCTAAATAATTGTTATTATTCTATGCAGGACATTTATTGCTTTTGTTACCTCGTTGCGGATATTATATTGGACGGGAGGGTTTTCTTCGCTTTAGACTACTATATTCGAGGCGGATACTTTTGACTATATCTTTTGTAGATATAATCGCCTCTTATGCATAGTTAGATATATATAGTAGTAGGGATATCTGATACTTCTATTTCTGTATCCTTTCTTTCGGTAGTTGTATCTGTTTAGTTTTACTGCTTACTGTTCTTTATTACATCGTGGAATGGTTCTATGTACTACTTACCTTATACCTGACGTTAGAGTTTAGGCTATGGTGCATACCGGTTATCTAGGCTACTACATATCATGTAGATGACAGTAGGGTTAGATAGTGGGTGATGCATGGGATAGTGACATGCATCATCAATGCACGCAGCATAGGTGGGCGACCTTTGACACCCTGGAGGTTGAGATGGGTCGTCAGACTTGCTACTCGTGTATGGGCATATATAGGCGACCTTTGACTCCCTGGTGGTTGAAATGGGTCGTCAGACTTGCCACATGACCTATCGTGTAGTCTCAGTTCGACTCTTCGTTAGTGGATTATAGGTCACGGCGCTACGACAGATCCCCTATTTTGTCTGGAGATAGTTAGGGATATGAGAGTGTTACTTTTCCTTAGGGCGAAGTACGTTTCGGTCCAAGACCCTACTCATTCGGTTTTGCGTGATGCGCGACGGTGGCTGTTTGAGTGGAGGGAGGATCTGGTCAGAGCCCTACCCACTCGGTTTCACATAGATATGACGGTGGCCGACTGGCGTTAGGGGTGACCCATGTTGCATCATGAGCATGCTATGCATCTCTGCATTTGGTTGTGTTTGCTACATTTGGTTGACATGCATACTATTGGGTTTGGATCGGCGTAGGTATGTATTTCTTTTCAGTGGTTCAGTTCTGCATTTTCTTTTCTACTATTGCATCTTTCTTTAGTTTGTGATAGATGGTGATTTAATGCTAGTATAACTTCCTATGCATATTGGTCTGTATTCGCTGAGTTCTTTGGACTAACCCCGTTAGCTTTATTTTTCCCCCTTTCAGTATGATCGGTTGGAGTGTCCGGCAGTCTGTCCCAGTTCGCGTATTTTCGAGACTATTTCGGAATTATCATTGTATTTTGATGGTGGTACATGTTGATACACTTTTTCTGTTCATTTTACTTTTTCATTTCCACTACTGTATTTGTGTTCTGTGTGTATCGTTTATGCACGGCGGTATAGTTGTGCTTTTGTGTGTCATGAAGGTCATTGTTTCATTTTGCTTTGTCGTAAGTGGTGTCGGTACGCAGTTTTTATCGTCGTCTTCGATTTCTTGACATTCGGTAGCTTGTTCCAGCCCTATAGGTTGTGGTACAAGTGGGCTGAGAAAGTCGTAGTGGTTAGGTTTCTGGATTATCTGCCTGGTCGAGGGAGTAGCAGTCTGATCAGTATCAGAGGACCAGCTCCTCGGGGCGTGCATGATGCCCTTCCTTCTCCATCATCAATCACCAACAACATGAGCGTTGCTAAGTTTTGAAGAAAAAAATTTCTTCAACCCACATGGCAACTCAAGTCTGCTACGGGCCTTTCTATGCGGGTCACGAACCCAACTGTGTCAACCTACCTATATATACTTTTAAATAAATTGATAAAATTTTAATTTAATCTATTTAAATTATTTAATAAAATGGATCAATTTTCATAAGACTCAATTCAAATTGACAATTCTACTCTCCCTTTATATTCTTAAAGGCCTAGGGGAGAGTTGAGCTAGGAATAATTTTTTTAATAAAACGCTGCCGGTGTGTGTCACGCCCCGAGACCATTAGAGCCGCTGGTCCAATATAAAATCGGACAGCATCTCCCCTGTCCTACGGATAATTTACACAAACACACAAACCCACGCAGTTTATAAATTGGCCTCAGGCCTCAAAACAGATATGTATAAAGGATAAAAATGATAAAACACTATACTGGAAATATAAACTCACCTGAGCTGCCCCCTGGGCAGGTACATAGCCAAAACCACAAGCACAAAGTCCAACAGAGGACTCAAAAATACAATACCGTACGAATAAATCCAATACAAGCCCACGATATATGAAACGAATACAAACGTAGACTACGCTATCAAAGGAAAACAAAACCAGCGGAAGCCTCTATCCAAAAGGAGTCGTGGGGACCCGGGACTGGCAACTGGGCTCCTCCGGCGAGCTATCAACCTGAAAACAAAAATATTATGACCGGTGGTGAGTCCAAGTGGACTCCCGGGTATATAGAAAGATATGCATGGCTGAAAAGTAGCTAAAGCAGCTATATAGAAACAACAGGATACAGTCTCCAAAATAATATCAGAAGCATGCGTAACTGAAATAATAAAGGACTGTACATACCAGAAATCAGTCTATCATGATCATAATAGGACTCGTACCATACGAGCAAGTGCAGGGTCAACAAACCATACCAAAAGTAACTCCTGTATGTGCATGTCAAACAAGTGCAGCAAGTAAATGCAGCAAACACAATCAATGTACAAATGCATCATATGCACATGATGCAATGTCATGGTCACCCCCTAACTCCAGTCAAGCCACCGAGACAGGCGATACTGTGTCGGCCAAGTGGGTAGAGCTGTGACACTGTCAGCACTCTGCCATCACTGCTCCTGAGTGACCGAGTGGATAGGATGCAGGTGGAACTATCGCTCCGCCCCATGTATATATGGGGGAGATATCTCTCTCATCTTCTCTGGTCTATGGGTAGAGAAGGGATCCCTGCCTGCTACCACGCTCCAGAACCACTACCCCTGAGCGGACGAGCGGAGCAGTACAGAGCTAATGCACACACCCCGCGGTATCCACTAACCCATGAGTGGTCGTGTGTGCATATCATGTGCCAGAAGACGATTAGGCTCAACCACAAGGGAGTCGCTGATCGCCGACATGCAACAGTGCAGGTATGGTGCATGACTAACACATGCAACCCCTACCAGGTTATCGACACATAACCCAACCTATCATGCACAGGTCATATGTATGCATCATAACCCAATCAATCCTATATCCAGATACACGTGCAAGTATGAATAAAATCAATCAATGCAGATATCAGGTGTCCTACCACAATAACCCAATCAGTCCATATCTAGACACACGTGCAAGTATGACTAGGATCAACCAATGCAACCATAAAATGGTATGCTAATCTATATCCACATACTCATGCTCATACCACTGCTATAAAGAGTCAGATAACAAATAAACGAGACTGTATAGAAGTAACTGTAGATCATATCCAAGGTCAAGCATAAGTATCAAGCAGGATAACAAAACGGTAGCAGATATAGTTCAATATCAACCTACTGCATAAATAACTAGCCATGCATAAAGATAAAGTGGATCTATAGATACAAGCAAGAAGTACCCGCCTCCAAGAGTAGAAGTCCGTATCAAATGAGATAGAACCACCCGCCAATAATAATCCAATCAAACTCCTGTATCAAGGATGTATTTAATTAGCTATTTACAGAAAATGATTAGCTAATTATTCCCTAAACTAAACTTGGGTTAACTTAACTTAGTCATTTCCTTTCATTTAATTATGTCTAATTAAATGGAAAGGTTTCTAATCACTACGCATAATTTGAGATTAGATTAAATTCTTAAATCAAACCTAATCTCACCCTATCATTCAATGTATCCTGTGGCAACCTCTACAAGATCTTACTACAAAGTTACCAACACTGACCCAAACAGATAATTAGAAATTTCACATTCTAACTTGATGCTAACACATAATTCAACCCTAACAATCCACCTAGATCTAATCAGTACAATTGAGACCAAAATAGGGCCTCCCCAATCAAACTGTTCTTAGAGGAAAATACCCAAATAGCTCACGGCAAGGAGGACTACAGAGCTAACCCAATTCCAGAACATACCTTGCCTGAGGTGATTGCCGACGAGAAGAACACGACACGGCTCGATATTTGGCAAGGTCGACCACTGATGATCAAATACTCGCAATCCCTAGCTCTAGTTCTAGGCTTAATTAGATATCCAATCCACCAAATGTTTGGAGGAGAGCTGTGATTTGGAAACAACAAATCAAATCTCAGCAAGATTGGAAAATAGGGCAAACAACAAACCCAATTCGAAATCAAACTACCTCACTGTGATGCAAGCCAGGTAAGTGTCGGAAACCGAAGAGGGAACCGTCGAAAGGCAGAGGTTGGAGATGAGTCGGCTTCGGCGTCGATTGTGCACGGCCGAAAGGGAAGGGAATCCTTGGCCTTGAGCTTGCCTGCTTCGTATGGAGGAGAAGGATCGTCGGGGCGATCGAGTGGGTGAGGCGGTGGCACTGGTCTGCGAATTAGGGCACGGGCGAGGGAGAAGAGGGGTGCGGCTTCGATCGACAGAGAAGTGTGCGGCGAGTGGAAGAGAAGAGGAGAGGGAGGCGCTCAGGCGTGGGTGGTCGGCCGCATAGGGTTTAGGTCGAGACATATAAGGGGGACATTTTGCACTTTAGTCCACAGCTATTTTGCCAAATCACAAGGATGTCCCTAGTTTAAAACTTAATACGTGTTAGTCCTCGTAACTATTTGTTTTATTAAATTTTGGTCCTTAATTTATGTCCAAGGCTTCGGAAGCCCCGGAACCCAGCTGGTAATCCTCCGGAAATTACTAGGACCTAGTCAAAAGTGTCGGATTTAACATCCTCCCCCACTAATAAAAATTTGGTCCCCAAATTTCGGTATGCACTATAGTCAACACTAACATGAAGTATGCTGATATAAATACTGAATAGTTACTAATCACACATACCTCAAGTGAACAAGTGGGGGTAACGAGCTCGGATGACATCCTCAAGCTCCCAGGTCGCCTCCTCATCTGAGTGATGCTGTCATCCGACTTTAACCAGCCGGATTGTCTTGTTCCGCAACTGACGCTCCCGGTGACCCAAAATCCGTACAGGAATCTCCTCATAAGTCGCTTCAGGCTGAAGTGGAACTGAGACATCCGACAGCACGTGCGAAGGGTCCGGTACGTATCTCCTCAGCATGGATACGTGAATTACATCGTGTACACCGGTAATGGATGGTGGAAGAGCCAAACGATAAGTCACTGCCCCAACCCTCTCCAGAATCTGGAACGCGCCGATGTAGTGCGGAGCAAGCTTCCCTCGAAGACCGAATCGTTTCACCCCTTTCGTGGGTGAAACTCGCAGAAATACACGATCACCTACGGAGAACTCCAGAGGTCTCCGTCTCCGGTCGGCATAGCTCTTCTGACGATCCTGCGCCTCAGATATCCTGCGTCTGATAGTACGGACTAACTCTGCCTTGTGTTGAGCTCTCTGAGATCCTAACAGCTGGGATTCCCCAACCTCCTCCCAGAGAATGGGGGTCCGACAATGCCTACCATACAACGCCTTATACGGTGCCATCTGGATAGCCGCATGATAGCTGTTGTTGTAGGCGAACTCAACAAGATGTAGATGATCCTCCCAACTGCCTCTGAAATCCATCACACAAGCTCGCAGTAAGTCCTCCAAGGTCTGGATGGTACGCTCTGACTGACCATCAGTCTGCGGATGGAAAGCGGTACTAAATCTGAGCTCGGTACCCATGGCCTTCTACAAACTCTGCCAGAAACGTGAAGTGAAACGCGGATCTCGGTCAGAGATGATACTCAACGGTATGTCGTGTAATCTGATGATCTCTCGGCAATAAAGCTCTGCTAATCTATCCAATGAATCAGTCCTCCGAGTAGCTAGAAAGTGCGCGGATTTGGTCAATCGATCAACGATCACCCAAATCGCGTCAAGGCCTCGTCTGGTCCTAGGCAATCCCACCACGAAATCCATAGTAATGTGTTCCCACTTCCACTCGGGAATGGGAATACTTTGAAGTAGCCCAGCAGGTCTCTGGTGCTCTGCCTTAACCTGCTGGCATACCAGGCATCGGGCTACGAAGCCAGCAATATCTTGCTTCATTCCGTTCCACCAGTAGGAACGTCTCAGATCCCGATACATGCGAGTGGCCCCCGGATGGATAGCAAATCGGGAGCGATGTGCCTCCTGTAATATCTCCTCCAAGATAGGGTGGCCCTCGGGTACGCAAAGTCTCCCGCGAAAATACAAAACATCCGCATCGTCTCGTGTAAAATCAGACTGCTGCTCTGTGGCTGCTCGACTGCCGAGGAACTGCAGATGCTGATCGCTCACCTGAGCCTCTCTGATCCTTATCCGAATGGAAGACTGAGCAACAATGGTCACCAGAATACCCCTCTCAGTCTGACCCTGCTCCTCTAGACCCAACTCTGAGAAACTCTAGATGATCTCGGTAACCAGAACTCTGTAGCGACCCGCCTTCTTACTGTCTTTAGACGGATCGTTACTTTTCTCTACTTCTCGACTCTAATACATGACTAAAAGAAATGTGGAAATCTTTTTTTTTCTTTTAAATTCATCTAAGAATGATATTCTAACTTAAGTAGTCATGCATGATATCATGTCACACTTCCTTTCTCAAAAACTCGCAAAAGGACACTTATTGAAACCTGCCTCACCCAACTGAACTGTCGGGTATCAGTCGACTGATACTGTATCAGTCGACTGATAGCCTGAAATCTGGTTTTTCAGGTTTCGGCACTTGCTTCAAAGCTCCACCAAACCTATACTTTCGAGCCAAATAGGATCATGACACCATTTCTATACTCTATACCAATTTTCTAAACAGTTTAGCCAATCAAAATGAATCCATAAACTTAAAATTAGGACTTTTACGAGATTTAGCAAGTTATGAAAAACTATCAAAAACTTTAGTCTAGAGTTTGTACCAAACTTTGCTTCTAACCATTTAAACTCATCATGCAAGATTCTATAACATTGCTAAAGCCTTATAGAATATGAATGCAACTTTTCTAAACATATTTAAGCAATAAAAACTTGATTTAAAGAGGAATTAGTACTATCTTGGCACAAACATCTATTTCTCCAACAAAGTATCAATATTCTCAACTACTCACATTTCTACTTATCCAATGCAAACATAAGAATATATAAGCTAAATGAAATGACATGGAATCTTTACTCTAAGCAATTGAGCATGTAAAACTATCCAAAACTCCAATGCTCAATAATCTCCATAAAGCAAGAACTTAAAATTTAAATAAACTTAAACATTGCAATTCAAATAACTAAAATGTCTCGTCTCAAGGATCTCTCCATAATCAGCTACCACACACACTCTACTCAGCACCGCCTCGTCGTCTTCCTTCAGAATTGCTTGCCTTTACCTTTATCTGCAATAAGAGGAAATGCAACTAGTAAGCAAAAAGCTTAGTAAGTACTATCTAGCTCACAAAAACTCGAATATGTGCAAACATGCTTCTAGATCAAACTGAACATCATATGAGATACTAATATGCTTGAAAGAAAACTAAGAACATGTGTAACTCAAATCATGCATACTCAAGCAATAATAAATCTCAATTTACTTTTCTTGGCTCAACTTGAAACTTTAGCTATTCTTTAACTTTTGAAAACTTTCTTAAACTTTCGAAAACTTTGCTAAAGCATATACTTGAAAATACTAATCACTTGGATCCACTGAAGACGTAAGTACCATCTCATGCGCGTTCCCTAAAAGGTTGGGGTAGCGAGCCACCAATCCTAATAGAGCAGACCTTGGTCTACCAGGGCCAAGACCTTGGAATTGGACACCTGGATTTCTTTAACGACGCCCTTGGACGCCGGGTACTGGCCTTATAAAATAAAATAGCTTTTCTTTCTTTTCTTTCTTATCTGTAAATGCCTTGGCATTTTTCTGGAGCACCTTGCGTGCTAAAATCCCTAAGTATTGACTTTTGGGGATTTCTTAAGGCCTTGGCCTTTTCTTTTCTTATCTTTATCTTCTTTTCTTTTCTCATAGCTTTTCTTGGTCCCTAATCTCATATAGGGTGTTTATCAAACATATACAAGCATATAAGAACTAAGATCACATGCAAAAACTAAAGCAAAAAGGAAAAATCCTCTTTTAAAAACTTTTAAAGGAAATTCTCGCGGTAAAACCGCCTCTTACTGCAGGTGAGCAGTACTTACATTGATATCTTGGACTTACAACCAAGATTAATGTCTAGAGTTCGGGAGAAACTTGAGATCTCGGAGAATTCTTCACACCTACGCGTTCCTCTCGTCGCGGGGATCCCGAATATAGAATTATCTCTTGGAGAAAGGGTCTCGGACGGCTCTCTTGGCTTGGTGTTGGTGTCGCCCAAGAGAGGAGAGGGAGAGGAGGGGTCGGCGCAGGTTAGGGGAAGGAGAGGGTTTGAGAGAAAATAAAACTTCTCTCTTTAATTACCTATTTATACTTAAGGGTCGGATCAACCTAACTATCGCTTAAATACCTATTTTTCTTTCCTTTTCTGTGCTTGATACCCTTAGCTCAGCTGGTTGGGCGCTTGTGCTGTTTTCTATGGTGGTCGCGGGTTCAATCCACCGGCTGCCCCTTAGTGTTTTTCCAATTTTGGCTTCTTTTTCCTTTTTCTTTTTCTTTTCCAAAAATACCAAACGGACTCGGAAAATTCCATAAAAATACTCTAAAAATTCCTAAAAATATCTAGAATATTTCTAAACCATTTCTAAATAATTCTAAGGACTTTAAAAACTAAAAATGAAAATTTTGGGGCGTTACAAACTCGATGGTAGGCCAGTACTCCTCTGGACTTCCTACTCAAGGCGTCAGCAACGACATTAGCTTTCCTAGGGTAGTAGCTAATGGTACAATCGTAGTCCTTCAGGAACTCCATCCACCTCCTCTGTCGGAGGTTGAGTTCCTTCTGCGTGAAAAGATACTTGAGGCTCTTATGATCAATGAATATCTCAAATGTGATCCCATATAAATGGTGCCTCCAAATCTTTAGAGCAAAAATAATCGCTGCCAGCTCTAAATCGTGAACTGGGTAGTTCTTCTCATGCTCCTTCAGCTGTCGAGAAGCATAAGACACTATCCGCCCGTGCTGCATCAGAACGGCGCCCAATCCCTGATAGGACGCATCCGTATAAAGAACAAATCCGTCCTCTCCTGATGGAAGAACGAGGACGGGTGCCGACACTAATCTCTGTTTCAGCTCCTGGAAACTAGCCTCACAAGCCTCTGACCATGTGAACTTCACGCCTTTCCTGGTAAGGCGTGTCAACGGCATAGCTATGCTCGAGAATCCCTCGACAAATCGTCGGTAGTAGCCGGCTAATCCCAAGAAACTGCGAACCTCCTGAACTGACTTCGGCTGCTCCCAACTGGTGACAGCCTCGATCTTCTGGGGGTCTACTGAAATACCACGGCTGGAAACCACGTGCCCCAGAAAATCGACTGAGGATAGCCAGAATGCGCATTTGCTTAACTTCGCAAATAAGTGCTCCCGTCGGAGGATCTCCAAAACTATGCGAAGATGCTATGCATGCTCCTCCTCAGAACGCGAATAGATCAAGATGTCATCAATGAAGACAATCACAAACTGATCTAAATACTCCAGGAATATACGGTTCATCAAATCCATGAATATCGCTGGAGCGTTGGTAAGCCCAAATGGCATTACCAAGAACTCATAGTGCCCATATCTACTGCGGAACGCTGTCTTCTGAATATCTGAGTCTCTAACTCTCAGCTGATGATATCCGGACCGCAGATCAATCTTAGAATACACTGAGGTGTCTCTGAACTGATCAAACAAATCCTCTATCTGTGCTAACGGGTACTTGTTTTTGATGGTTACTGCATTCAACTGTTTGTAGTCTTAACCTCAAAGAACTGTCCTTCTTCTTGACAAACAGAACCGGTGAACCCCAAGGAGATACACTCGGTCTGATGAACCCTCGGTCTAATAACTCCTGGAGTTGGACCTTCAGCTCGCCCAACTCTTTCGGTGCCATGCGATAAGGAGCCTTAGATGCCGGCGAGTCCCCGGAATCAGCTCTATAGTGAACTCTATCTGTCTCCTGGGAGGAAGACCCGGTAATGCCTCTGGAAAGACATCTGGGAACTCCCGAACAACTGGAATATCCGGAAGTGAGGCACTACTGCTGTCATCCACACTAATCATCGATAACAGATAACCCTGGCAGCCCAGTGATAACAATCTCTGTGCCTAGAGCACAGAAATAACAGATATGTCGTCATCTCGGATGTCGGTGAAATCCCACGAGGGTTGGTCCGGAGGCCAAAAGGTAGCCACCCTCGTTCGGCAATCCACGGTGGAATGGTACACTGTAAGCCAAACTCTGCTAAGAATGACGTCGAATTCCACTATCTCGAGTACTAACAAGTCATAGAGATTCATCAATCTCAATCCACCTCTCAACGCCCATGAGGTAGAGGTGATATCAACTCTAACATCTCGAGAACCTGTGAATTCACAGTGGGGGTATAACCACCGAAATACCAGTGGTCGTTCTTTGGCCACCAAATTAATGTCTCATACCTCTTCGAAAGGTAAGGGCATAGTTAACTCCACATTCTCTACACCCTAACCAGTTATACTTCCCGATGTACCATCAAGATTATTCAACCACATGCGCCTACTCTATGAGTCAAAATCCCTCATAGAATCGCGTAGCAACAAGCGAATCGACTAACCATCGTCTCGTAACCCCAAACTCATTCAATTCCTCCACTCAAGGTTCAAAACCTCTGAGGTTAACTCCATAGCAAGAAAATAGAGACACTACCTCTCAAGAGTATCTCAACATAATCACGAAGTGATTCTTTATTTCACGAAGGTCGTCTTCGGCATCTTCCACCCAAAGGTGGTCTAGCCTCGTAAGTGATTCGCCTCATCGCAAATCATAAGTACGAAGGTATCGCCTTGGTTATCCAAACCAAGTACACGCGGTAACTCGTAGGTGTCAAGCAATTAGCTCCACACTTTTTTGTATCGGCTCAAGTCACCCATCAAACTGTACCTTCTAGGTTATCAACCAGGTACAGATGATCCATGATCAAAATTCCCATGAGATAGGATGTATCAATCCTCCACTAACAATGATAGCACATAGTTAATGCTACCCTTCTACATCAATGTAAATCGTGTACCCTAAATGTGTCTTCCAGGTCCTCTAATCAGGCACGAACAACCCAAANAATCGGGCTATTAGAGAATTAGCATTCTCTGCTCCAAGATCTCATCCGCAATATGTTACTATTCACTCACATGAACGATCACGAATAAGATAGATTGACTACATGTTAATCCATCTAAAACAAGTCTACAAACATCTATCCATCAGGTATGTATATATGATCCCACCAAGCTAGGATAGTCTAACCAATCCTAACACAAATAGTGAATACTAAAAGTAGGATAGTTCTAAAAAGATATACCTCTTGCTGCTTGGAGATGTCCCGTCGCCGCCAGGTCCCAGAGTACAAATCACGCCGTGAAACGACTACGAAAATCCGATATGTACTCGAGTAGACTCATCTAACCCGAGCTCCGACACCTACCGGGTAGGTATCAGATTTAACACACACAAATCCGTAAATCCAATACGCAACGTAAACCAAATTCACAAGTTCCTAAGGTATCCGGCAACCTGGGCTCTGATACCAAAATAAATTGTCACGCCCCGAGACCATTGGAGCCGCTGGTCCAATATAAAATCGGACAACATCTCCCCTGTCCGGCGGACAATTTACACAAACACACAAACCCACGCAGTTTATAAATTGGCCTCAGGCCTCAAAACAGATATGTATAAAGGATAAAAATGATAAAACACTATACTGGAAATATAAACTCACCTGAGCTGCCCCCTGGGCAGGTACGTAGCCAAAATCATAAGCACAAAGTCCAACAGAGGACTCAAAAATACAATATCGTACGAATAAATCCAATACAAGCCCACGATATATGAAACGAATACAAACGTAGACTACGCTATCAAAGGAAAACAAAACCAGCGGAAGCCTCTATCCAAAATGAGTCGTGGGGACCCGGGACTGGCAACTGGGCTCCTCCGGCGAGCTATCAACCTGAAACCAAAAATATTACGACCGGTGGTGAGTCCAAGTGGATCGCGGGTATATAGAAAGATATGCATGGCTGAAAAGTAGCTAAAGCAGCTATATAGAAACAACAGGATACAGTCTCCAAAATAATATCAGAAGCATGCATAACTGAAATAATAAAGGACTGTACATACCAGAAATCAGTCTATCATGATCATAATAGGACTCGTACCATACGAGCAAGTGCAGGGTCAACAAACCATACCAAAAGTAACTCCTGTATGTGCATGCCAAACAAGTGCAGCAAGTAAATACAGCAAACACAATCAATGCACAAATGCATCATATGCACATGATGCAATGTCATGGTCACCCCCTAACTCCAGTCAAGCCACCGAGACAGGCGATACTGTGTCGGCCAAGTGGGTAGAGCCGTGACACTGTCAGCACTCTGCCATCACTGCTCCTGAGTGACCGAGTGGACAGGATGCTGGTGGAACTATCGCTCCGCCCCATGTATATATGGGGGAGATATCTCTCTCATCTTCTCTGGTCTATGGGTAGAGAAGGGATCCCTGCCTGCTACCACGCTCCAGAACCACTACCCCTGAGCGGACGAGCGGTGCAGTACAGAGCTAATGCACACACCCCGCGGTATCCACTAACCCATGAGTGGCCGTGTGTGCATATCATGTGCCGGAAGACGATTAGGCTCAACCATAAGGGAGTCGCTGATCGCCGGCATGCAACAGTGCAGGTATGGTGCATGACTAACACATGCAACCCCTACTAGGTCATTGACACATAACCCAACCTATTATGCACAGGTCATATGTATGCATCATAACCCAATCAATCCTATATCCAGATACACGTGCAAGTATGAATAAAATCAATCAATGCAGATATCAGGTGTCCTACCATAATAACCCAATCAGTCCATATCTAGACACACGTGCAAGTATGACTAGGATCAACCAATGCAACCATAAAATGGTATGCTAATCTATATCCACATACTCATGCTCATACCAATGCTATACAGAGTCAGATAACAAATAAACGAGACTGTATAGAAGTAACTGTAGATCATATCCAAGGTCAAACATAAGTATCAAGCAGGATAACAAAACGGTAGCAGATAAAGGTCAATATCAGCCTACTGCATAAATAACTAGCAATGCATAAAGATAAAGTGGATCTACAGATACAAGCAAGAAGTACCCGCCTCCAAGAGTAGAAGTCTGTATCAAATGAGATAGAACTACCCGCCAATAATAATCCAATCAAACTCCTGTATCAAGGATGTATTTAATTAGCTATTTACAGAAAATGATTAGCTAATTATTCCCTAAACCAAACTTGGGTTAACTTAACTTAGTCATTTCCTTTCATTTAATTATGTCTAATTAAATGGAAATGTTTCTAATCACTACGCATAATTTGAGATTAGATTAAATTCTTAAATCAAACCTAATCTCACCCTATCATTCAATGTATCTGTGGCAACCTCTACAAGATCTTACTACAAAGTTACCAACACTGACCCAAACAGATAATTAGAAATTTCACATTCTAACTTGATGCTAACACATAATTCAACCCTAACAATCCACCTAGATCTAATCAGTACAATTGAGACCAAAATAGGGCCTCCCCAATCAAATTGTTCTTAGAGGAAAACACCCAAATAGCTCACGGCAAGGAGGACTACAGAGCTAACCCAATTCCAGAACATACCTTGCCTGAGGTGATTGCCGACGGGAAGAACACGACACGGCTCGATATTTGGCAAGGTCGACCACTGAGGATCAAATACCCGCAATCCCTAGCTCTAGTTCTAGGCTTAATTAGATATCCAACCCACCAAATGTTTGGAGGAGAGCTGTGATTTGGAAACAACAAATCAAATCTCAGCAAGATTGGAAAATAGGGCAAACGACAAACCCAATTCGAAATCAAACTACCTCACTGTGATGCAAGCCAG
The DNA here is from genome assembly GCA_024364735.1 of Boesenbergia rotunda. Lineage (NCBI taxonomy): Eukaryota > Viridiplantae > Streptophyta > Magnoliopsida > Zingiberales > Zingiberaceae > Boesenbergia > Boesenbergia rotunda. The sequence goes on along the minus strand of JAGFNQ010007795.1, from coordinate 417,089 downwards.
GTAAGTGTCGGAAACCAAAGAGGGAACCGTCGAAAGGCAGAGGTTGGAGATGAGTCGGCTTCGGCGTCGATTGTGCACGGCTGAAAGGGAAGGGAATCCTTGGCCTTGAGCTTGCCTGCTTCGTATGGAGGAGAAGGATCGCCGGGGCGATCGAGTGGGTGAGGCGGTGGCAGTGGTCTGCGAATTAGGGCACGCGGGCGAGGGAGAAGAGGGGTGCGGCTTCGATCGACAGAGAAGTGTGCGGCGAGTGGAAGAGAAGAGGAGAGGGAGGCGCTCGGGCATGGGTGGTCGGCCGCATAGGGTTTAGGTCGAGACATATAAGGGGGACATTTTGCACTTTAGTCCACAGCTGTTTTGCCAAATCACAAGGATGTCCCTAGTTTAAAACTTAATTACGTGTTAGTCCTCGTAACTGTTTGTTTTATTAAATTTTGGTCCTTAATTTATGTCCAAGGCTTCGGAAGCCCCGAAACTCAACTGGTAATCTTCCGGAAATTATCGGGACCTAATCAAAAATATCGGATTTAATAGTGTGTGTCGCGGGCATAGTCTGGACCACAGGTCCGTAAGATAGCATGTTATTTTATACAAGTGTCAAATATGCAAGCGTTGGATCATCACAGAAACTACAAATAGGTTGAAAAAGTCCAAATGGATTAAAACTTGATAATGAAAAATATATACATCCAAATGATCCGAGCTGGCTAGTTTACGATCTCATTCGGGAAGTCTAAGTACGTACAAAGCATTCTCTTTCATAGACAGGATCATGATTTCACGACTTGGCGTTTCCTCCAGTGGATTCACAAAGTGATTGGAGGCCTTTCCACGTACGTCTGGTAGAATGGTTTGGCACTACTCTACAAAACTCCCTCCAATCAGCTTCCATGGTGCCTGAAAAATGCAAGCACAGCGCATGCTGTACGTGTCCGAGAAGAGAAGAGAGAGCCAAAAACGTAGGGTGCCATGTCGCGTTCAGTGGCTAGCTAGGACATCAGCTAGCCCTGTACTGATGTGATGGACCCGATGGTATGCAAGTTTGCAGAAAGCAAGTGCAGATTGACGTGTTTTGCACTTGCTTTTGCAGGAGTTGTTTGATCAATATCTCATTAGGGCATGCAAAAATATTATTAATTGACGAGGTAACTATTAAAAAATTGATTAATTGACGAGTGATTATGTAAAGAAAAACGTAGTTCGATTGCATATATAATTAATGAATATAGGATTACGAAGGTCGGCTATTAGACGTATTATCATGAATATTTTTGAATTTATTTGATAGATGAATCAGATAAGACCGTCCAACCCTAAAAATAATCGGGTCAGTTTCATTTTGCTCTACACTTTACCCTTTTTATTTTAAAGAGTTGTAAAAAATACATAAACACCCACTAAACTAACCAAAAACTCTAGTCTGCTAGTGTCATGGGACCACGCCCCGGCCCCTTTTCTAAGTTGTGACTTCCTCACTTTTCTAAGGACACCTTATTATTATCATTATTAAAATGATATCTTTTACTTATTTTTAAAATATCCTTAACTTTAATAACACAGTGTTGAATTTAATTTTTGAATTGATGAACTTATATACCAATTAATTTAATAACAAACAAATTTAAGAAAATTGGATACGTGAATTTTTTTCCGTGAGTATTTTCTGATTTATTTTGATGACTGATATGAAAATTTAATGGAACTGCATCGACCATCTCAAGATTAGTCGATTTAAAGAGTTGAATATCTAATATCAAGTTTTAAAAAATATAATAAAATGACTTGTTTAAAGTATTTAGGGATTAATTAGGTTAATAATTATGAATTTATATGTGTAAAACTTATTAATGCTTAATCTGTTATTGATGGACTGACAACAAATTCAGTCCATCATATCAAATGACATAATCCTGGTAGGATTACAGGATTTTGGCATATCTGCACGCCTCTCATGGGCAAGGAGAATGAATATATACGACGCTGCCACTTTAACTCCTATGGAAGGTTCGTCCATTGCATTTCATAGGATCTTTAGATTTTATAGACAACGTTGAAAGGTCCGTCCATTGCATTTTCATGGGATCTTCGGAGTTTATAGACAACGATTGAGACGATGGCACTTCTGTTGTAATTAGGTTCAGTTTGTTTTGCTTATTAGTTTATGTTTATTTGCTGTCATTGGATCCCCTCTATCGTTCTCGTCCTTTTCTTTCTCTTTCGTTTCCACCTTTGCTTTTGCTCCACCAACAATAAATACATCTAATAATTTTGATCAAAATGAGTATATAATTATCTAATAGTTTTGAATTTCAAGGGGAAAGATCTCGTGTAGGAGATTTTTTTAGTCTCGAGTAAAATAATTTCATATAACAAATAAAGTTACTATACAATTAAATTTAGGACGTCGATCACTTTAAGATTTAATAATGTCTCAAAATGCATTTATATAACAAAATTTTAAATAAAATAGTATTAACTAAAATTATTAGATGATCTCGTATAAATTTGGTATTGTATGTTTGTATTCTCGGAGTAAAAGGGCGAAAGGGCGTCTCCAAACAACGTTTTCAACCAAACCAAGGAAGAAGATGAAGAAGAAAACACGTCCACTGATTGATGAACATGACGCGACGAGGAGTGACAACTGGCCTCCACAAACAATCGATTGTTTCATGCTAATCGCCGTCCTCACCTAAACCACCTTGGCTGCTACGCATACTCCAAACAGATACAATACCAAAAGAGAGAAAAAAAAACGAAGACAGATTCAGATTTAACGACGTTGGTGCTGCTGAGCCTGATCTGATTATTACCGTGGTCGTAGTGGCCGGCAGCCAGACGCTACACGGTTTCTTGATGTTGGTGCTGCTGGGGAATGAGGGAGGCGACTCGCTTGCAGGCCATGATGGGTTCGCCGGAGAGGGCGACCACCGGCAGGTTGTCGCAGTTGCAGACCTCGATCATGAAGCCGTCGGGGTCGTGGAAGAAGAGCTGGTCCACGTAGATCCCGCCCTCCTCCACGCGGCTCTGGATGTAGGTTATCTCCAGCTCCTTCAGCTTCTTCTCCACCAACGCCAAGCTCTCGCACTGCACCGTTCATTAATCGATCCCTAATCAATTTTACAGTGTCACCGAGCGATCGACGAGAAGGACGAGCAAGGAGACGTTACCTGGAAGGAGATGTGGTTGTCCTTGGGATTGATCTCCCTCTTCTTGGGCATCTTCTCGGGGTCCTCGCTCCGAAGCAAGTGGATGCCGATTCCGTAGTTGAATAACCTGAATTCGTGCGTGAAGATGGTGAGGGAAAAAAACAGAGTGGGAGACGAGTAGTGGAAGAAATACCAGGCGCCATCGAAGGTGAAGGAGCCGGGCCGGCGGATGGGGAGGAAGCCGAGAATGTTTTGGTAGAAGTCTAGCGACGCCTCCACCGATCTGCAAACGATGGAGATGTGGTTCAAGGAAGCCAGCGGCAGAGCTCCATCCCTAGTGTTACTCAACATTTTTGTATGCAAATGATGAACGTACGCGAATTACCTTCGCTTGCCTCTATCGATTAACAGTACCTGATCAAGAAAACAACTAAAAAAAAGAAAGCAGAGAACGAAGAAGACGAAGAAGAGCAAACAGAGAATGAGAGAAGGAAACAGGGGATGAGGCTGAACCGCTGAAGCAGGCGTTAATGGAGGATGAGCAGGGACATAAATAGAAGGCAGCTGAGGCGGTGGGGTGACGTGTCGTGCACGTGACTAGCGTGCGTGGAACGGAGTCGATTATTTGAATATCCATCCGTATTGATAAATACCGCGTGGAGATGAGTCACCGCCACTGATTGATTAGCTGGGAGCGATATCTGTGGCAAGGAAAATGTTCTTTTTTTTTAATCCACAGAATATATACATTGCACGTAGACCGGTCCCATCTGGGGGAATCGGCGTGATCATAAGAATCGAATGGTAGATCTTTCAAACATAATCATTCTTCTACGTAATCATACTTTTAAAATATATATATTTTTAAAAAATATTAATAAAATTAGATAATATCACATCTCGGTCAATGGTTCAACAAAATTTTTTCATTAAATATCATAATAAATCGAAAAATATTTGCGATGAACAATTTACACGTTCGACATCCTAAGTTCACGCTCCACTTTAAAAAAAATTTATAAAATATATCATACCTAAAAATCGAACTGTAAATATATGAGATAACGATTAATCACTATATACTTAGTGCAGGATATTTATTATGTCTTGGATTTGATTTTAGACGTTTCTTGTGATATTTTTATTAACGTAGTTTTTTTAATTTTGAGAAATTAATATTTTTTAAAATTTTAAATATATATAATTTATTAAGTATAAGTATTTAAAATTTTTAATCTTAAATATTATAACTCAAAAAAATTTAAATATTAAAAAAATATTATTAACTTAAAATTCATTGTAATCCCATTCTTAAATTTTAAAATTATAAGTCTTAAATATGCATAGTATCTAAATTTTTTTATCAACACTATTATCTGAGGAAATTTAAATTTTAGAGAGAAAATTTTATTAATTTAAATCTATTATAATTCAATTTCAAAATTTTAAAATTTTAAAAATTAAATATATATTATATATTTAAATAAATAAATAAATAAATAACAAAACAAAATCTTACATCAATATCTGGATTCAATCCAAGTACCTGCATTCGACAGGCATCCCACGTGTATAATTACGAATTTAAGATTTAAATTATAAGATTTAAGTTTAAAAAATAAAAAATATATATATGATACTCACTTTGTTAACATTATAAGATAAATAAAATATTAAAATTATATATGTGTGTGAGAGATTCAAAAAGGTGAAACCGTCACTCCGACAGCCCTCTGGTCTCTGCCCCACGAGTGTCCAGAGGGGATAAATCACGGTGAATACTGGGATGGCAAAGCGCTTGGGGTATATATTTCAAAAAGGTTGGAACCGCCAACCCAGCGGCCCCCTGGTCTCTGCCCCACAAGTGTCCAGAGGGGGTAAATCACGGTGAATGCTGGGCAGGCCAAGACACCCAGGCGCGAGATATTTTTTTTAAACAATAGCCGAGGTTTCACCCCTCGTTCATACTGTCGACCCTCGAACCCACGCCCTCCATTTCAAGTGTGAGTGTCTTAACCAGCTGATCCAGCCCGTGGGGGCACGCTTGGGGTATATATTTCAAAAAGGTTGGAACCGCCAACCCAGCGGCCCCCTGGTCTCTGCCCCATAAGTGTCAAGAGGGAGTAAATCACGGTGAATGCTGGGCAGGCCAAGACACCCAGGCGCGAGGGATTTTTTTTAAACAGCAGCCGAGGTTTCACCCCTCGTTCATACTGTCGACCCTCGAATCCACGACTTCCATTTCAAGTGCGAGTGTCTTAATCAGCTGATCCAGCCCGTGGGGGCAACGCTTGGGGTATATATGTGTGTGTGTGTGTGAGAGAGAGAGAGAGAGAGAGAGAGTGTGTGTGAGACAGATATTTTTTTTTATCTAAAATGTAAAGAAAATGATAAAAATAAAAAACGAGCGTCTTGTTTTTTTGCTCGTACAAGCGCCTGTCTTTTATGTTTTATTAAAAAGTACTCCACTATTGATGATAAATCTATTGTTTAATAATATAATTATCTTTAAATATTTTGTTCTATATTAAATATTGAATTAGTCGATTAGTTATGAACATGATAAATACGCATAATAATAAATAAGAAATCATAATTATGTTGTAGTTATACAAAATTTTGTGTTAATTGGAGAAAACTCCCCAATCCTAAACTGATCTTTGCATGCACTCCCCACTTGATAAATTCTTTGTATTCACTCCCTGACGGATTGAGTATAAAAGAGTGAAAACTCAGTATAAAATATAAAAATGTGAGTATAAATTGTTTGAGATTGAGTACTAATTTTAAAAATTTGAGTACAAAGTTTCGGTGACCCCTCATATGAAAATCTTGATGTGGCGAGTATAAAAGAGTAAAAACTCAGTATACATTATAAAGATTTGAGTATAAATTGTTTGAGATTGAGTACTAATTTAAGAAATTTGAGTATAAAATTTCGATGACCTCTCATGTGAAAATTTTGATGTGGTGAATACAACCTCACATACTCAAATTTTTAAATTTTATACTCAAATTTTTTCAAATAATACTCAATCTAAATCAATACATACTTAAATTTTGATAATATATACTGAAATTTTTACTATATACTAAACAATATATACTCGAATTTTGTCAAATAATACTCAAATTTCTTAAATTAGTACTCAATTTCAAACAATTTATACTCAAATCTTTATGATTTATACTGAATTTTTACTCTTTTATACTGATAAAAAAAATAACACACAAAATTATCTTGTCAATCCCATCAGTGAGTGCATACAAAGAAATTTTTGGTTGGGGAGTGCATGCAAAGCTCAATTTAATGTTGGGGAGTTTTCTCAAATTTTCTCTACAATTTTATAACTCCTAAAATGTAAATATAACTGAATAAGATAGATTTAAATTATTAAAAAAAATTGATTATCGAGATTTTTTCGATCGATCCGATTCTATAAAAGTTTTTTCATCGACCGTAAGGATAAATCAGGAAGCGCTCATGACAGACAGTCTAGAAACCTAACGTCTCAAGATTCGCGCTCTATTTGAAAAAAAAAATCCTATCAAATAAGACGTAGTTGGGAATCAAATCACGGATGTCTGAGATGATAACTAATCATTCTTTCATTGTACCATAGCCTTGGAAACAGATAGATTTAAATTATAGCAACTATGATTTATATATTATTGAATAGAATGAGTGTATGGTATAATAATTATTATAACATGAATATTAAGTGAACTAATTAAATCTTATATTATAGTAACTATGAAATTATAATTTTATAATTTAATTTTTAAAATAATTTAAATATATATTACAGTAAATATTAAATTATAATTATTATATTATTAAACATACAAATTTGTCCGAATGATTTAAGTTTAAATTTAAAATCGATAAAAAAAATTGGAATGGTAGGTTAAAAAAGTCAAAATTGACTAAATAATATCGTTAAGGATAGCATTGTCATTTTAGAAACGTCATTTTACACAGAGGTCTGATTAGGGATGGAAACAGATAAACTCAGGTCAGACTTTTATTTTAACAAGCCAGATCTGTATAATAATAAATTGGCTTGAGTATGACATGTGATTTGTTATAGGTTTTGTTTTTAGCTTAAGCCTTGCCTGTTCAATAGTCTAACTTATGACCTATTTACAAAGTTTGTAATTTATGTTGGTTATCCAAAATACTTCTAATATATAAAATATAACAATTTAATTCGGTTATCCAAAAAATTGACAAGTATAAAAATATAAATGTTTATGGTATAAAATATGAATATTATAACTAAAAGATATTTATGGTGTATTGGCAAGTAAGACCATAGATAAGATTTTTCTTGAAAGAAGACCAAAGTTTAAATCTTTCGTTAAGTCATTTTGACAATTTATATATAATATATATATCTAATTTTAACAGACCCAGGCTGGCCTATCATAGACCCGACCACGGGCCGGGTCCAGCCCGGACCCGGCCCGGAACCGGCCCGGGTCAACGGGCCGGTTGGCCCGTTGACCCGGTTCGCCGGGCCGAACCGGAACCGGCCCGGCAAGATGCCGGGCCGGTTCCGGTTCCGGGCGCCAGAACCCGTGAACCGGCGGTTAACCGCCGGTTCCAACGGCACTGAACCGGCGGTTAACCGCCGGTTCAGTGCCGTTTGAGTTTTTTTTTTTGTTTTTTTTTGTTTTTTTTGGACGGATGAGATCATTTGACCGTTTTTTGATCAATGGCTAGGATTTAGTGACCGTTATGATCCGAACTCTATAAATAGGGAGCTCATTTCATCATTTTCACTCACAAAACTTCTCTTCTCTCAATCTCTCATTCTCAACTCTCTAACTCTCAACTTCTCTTCACGTTCTTCATCGACGTCGACGATAATGGAAGGAGGTCACGGAGGCGGACGCGGAGCTTCATCATCTCGATCTCGGAGGGGAAAAGAAATTGCATACGAGGATCCCAACCTTCAAATTCAATCCACCGATGATGAGACCGAGGCTCAGCCCCAATGCCCTCCGATCCCCGAAACGCAAGGAAGTACCGATGCGATTACTTCTAAGGTTCGGGATAATGCTCCTTTAAAATCGTCTATTTTTACTAAACATTTTGAGAAAGTCACACTTCCGTCGGGAGAAATGCGTGCAAAATGCAAGCATTGTAATGCTTCCTACAAATTCCAAGCCGGCGGCGGCTATGGGTCATTGAAACGACATGTAGAAACGAAGCACCCGACGGAATATGGGCTTGACCGCTCTCAAACATAATTATCTAGATTTTCTAGCGGTAGTAGTACTGATTCTGGTTTATTTTTATATTCAGATAATAAATTAAGAGAATCATTAGCTAAATTTGTTTCCGTAGAACATCTTTCTTTTAGTTTTGGAGCTAAATGCACATTTGAAGATTTGTGTAAAGAATCTCTTAATCCTGCTGCTAAACATGTACCTAGGACTACACTAACTCGTACAATTAAAAGATTAGTAAAACAAGGAAAAAAGAATTTAATTGAAGAATTTAGTAAATTAAATAATAAAGTTTCTTTATGTTCCGATATTTGGAGTGATCATTGGCAAACTCATTCTTATATGGGTATAACATGCCATTGGATTGATAACTCTTGGATCCTTCAAAAGAGATTATTAGCTTATAGAGTTTTTGATGAATCACACGCTGCTCATAACATTGCACAATTATTACACATAGTTTTAGAAGAATATGGATTGACTCATCAAATCTTTTCAATATCATTAGACAATGCTAGTTCTAATACCGCTTCAATAGATGAATTAAAATTTATTTGTCAACCTGTCATTGGTGGTTTATTTTTTCATATTCGTTGTGTATGCCATATTTTAAACTTATGTGTTCAAGATGGATTAAAACTTTTACAAAATTATATTCAACCAATTAGAACCGCAATTTCATATTTATGGTCTCATCCATCTATGATGAAACAATGGGGTAGATTTTGTAAAGCTAATGGAATGCGACCAAAAAAATTTCCACGTGATGTTCCAACACGTTGGAATTCAACATATCAATTATTACAAGATTCTTTTCAATATAAAGATTTATTATGTTTATTTTTTGCACAAAATAGTAATACCAATATATATTTATTTTCACAACAATGGAATATTTGTAGTAGTATTTGTGAAATTTTAAAAGTTTTTAACGATGCAACTGAACAACTTTCTGGTGTTTATTATCCTACTGCTCATTTAATTTTAGTAAATTTTTGTAGTATAGTATTAATATTAAATGAACATGTAAATGATGAAGCTTTAACTTTATGTATAATAGCTATGAAAACTAAATGGGAAAAATATTTTTATTTAATTCCTGAAATTTATTTAATTGCATTTGCTTTAGATCCTAGATTTAAATTAGAAGTTTTACAAGAAATGCTAACTTTATATTATGACGCATTAATTCCTATTAAGGATTCTTCCTCTCCGGATCCAGCTAATATTGTATATAATATTAGAAATTATTTATATGATCTTTATAATCAATATTATGTTAATATGGAACACAAACTAATATTTCTGAAACACAACAACCTACTACTACTAATTTAAAACTTACAAAAGCCTAACTTTTATTAAAAGAACGGACGAAACGTCCACGAGGATCCTCAAGTTCCACACAGGAACTTGAGAATTATTTTACGACTTCTTTTGATTTTAATGAAGCAGATAGCGAAGACTTCGACATCTTGAAGTGGTGGTCACAGAAGGCTCAAAGCTTTCCCGTTCTCTTCGTGATCGTAAAAGAAATTTTAGCTTCTCCAGTGTCGACTGTTGCTGTGGAGCAGACGTTCAGTGCCGGCGGCAACATATTAGATGAACGACGATCAACCATGTCTCCCGACTCATTGGAAGCTCAAGCATTACTTGATGATTGGACCAGAGCCGAAAAGCGAATCCAAGGAATGCAACTTTCAGAAGACGAAGCCGAAGAATTTGATACCGAAGGAACAAATACAACGGGAACGGGAGGAAATACAAGTGAGTGAGAAATGTAAAAATGTAAAAGGGTAAAAATGTAAAAGAACTACGTGGGCTTTGATTCCCCTATACCCTAAGGGGATACGTAGACAACTTATATAAGTGCAAGCCCTTTTTTAATAAAATTTTTTTTTTTTATTTTAATTTTTAATTTTTTTAATATAATAATCTTGAACCGTGCCGAACCGTGGCGAACCGTGAACCGGACCGTGAACCGGCGGTTCCGAACCGTGAACCGTAACCGTCTTGGGCGGTTAAGGTTAAGGGTCGACCTCCCATGAACCGTCGAACCGGCGGTTCCGAACCGTCGAACCGTCGGTTCCGAACCGTGGTCGGGTCTAGCCTATCAGACTTGATAGTCTTTATATTGAGTCTGTGTTGGATATTATTATTATCCCTATTAGGTGGGTTTATGCCAAGAACTAATAAAGCTGTAGACCTTTATGCCAAGAACAACCATAGTTCGTCGAAATTCAAACACATCGACATTAAGTTTCTAGCGGTTAAAGAGAGAGTTTAGAGTCGCCAGATTATGGTAGAGCACATCTGCACAGATTCCATATTGGCCGATCCACTCACCAAAGGCTTGGTGCCCAAGGTGTTTCATGCGCATGTTGTGAATATGAGAGTTCTTCTTATGGAAGAAGAACTCATCTAGTGAGAATCTGTATTTATTTTTATTGTTCTATGTTAATGAAGACAAACATTTTATTTTGATTATTGTAGGTACTTCAGGTTCAAAATATTAATGAGGATTCATATGTTTGTTTGACACTCTGAATATGATATCATGATTTATTACTGCTGTTTAGCATTTGATGTTTGTAAATATGATACAGATTCCTTTTGGAATCATAAAGTTCAGATCATGATTTACTGTTACAGTTTAGCATAAGGAATTTGCAAATATGATTAAACTCTTTTGAGTCGCTTTGGACCAATTGAAAATTGACATATACTGATCACATTTCATGTAATTTCTACTCTTTACATCCGTATCTTGATTTATGTCGTTAATGACATTAGTATTGTGATTACTGTTGGAGCTTGTTACGATCATATACAGTAGCTGTGACCTCTTTAGTGTTATACCAATGAAGTTAATGGACCAGATTATTTATAGGGATATCTTGTACCCATAAAGATTGATATCAACTAAAATTTTGCTTGTATTTACCATACAACTCACATATAGCCCAAGTGGGAGATTGTTGTATATTATTATTATCCCTATTAGGTGGGTTTATTTGTAAGTTGCACATGTACATACAATCTGAGCCCTTAAAGTGATCTAATTTATGTTTATTGGGTTTCGGATTATTGGATGCGGGTTCAATATATAGAACCCTTTAGACCAATCTGTTATTATCTATGGGCTGATAACAGATTGGATTTCTATATAAAGAGGAGGTCATCAAGGGTTTAGAGATTCACCTCGACCTAATTTCTTGTTCCCCATTGACGAGAAACTTTACGACGCCGTCAACCCTAAGCCCCTTGGAAGATTCTCTTTCTTTCCGCTGCATTTTTCTTCCACAAGGATCAAGCCGAAGACGCTACGACAAAGACAATGACTAATTAATCAAGTTCTTTGTTTTTCGGTTTATGCCTTTTATTTATGTTATGTCATGATTCGATGAAACAATAGATCCAAACTTATATACATTATGTTTCTCTTTGAGTTCTTATTTGATTTTCTAGAATTCATGCGGATAAGAGAAAATACAATGTTCTATCAGTCTGAGCCTAGCCTGATAAGAAAAATATGCTTTCAAATATGCCTAAGTATTATTTTATTTTTAAATAGACCAGACAAGATTAGGCTAAATATAGGTCAGGTCACAAATCCCTGATAGACCGTCTAACATATTCCCATCCCTAGCTGGGATGCCTTTAGTTAAAAGAAAATTAAAAAAAGGACATCTCTTATACGTCCAATAAGAAAATGACGTCCTTGCCCTCATTATTGCCCAAAAAGGAACACCCTACTTCAAATATTCTATTATAGCTATTTTCGAATATAATAATTTAAGTCAAAATATTGAATGTAATATATATATATATATATATATATATATATATATATATATATATATAATTTAGATATTTAGATTTCGCTCGAATTAATCTTGAAGGTGTATGATTTTCCTCCTGGTTCATACATCGAATAAATCGACAGCACAACACTTAACGCAAAACTAAAACTAAATTCAAATCGTTGAACCATCCAAAAACTTAGGATAGAAGTGGATGCGACGAAGAAATAAATAATCTCAAGTAGAGGGAAAAAAATCTTACACAAAAAAAACATAAAAAAATAAAAAAATATATTAATTTAAAGATAATGAAATATAGGACTCTAAACTTCTTTTATAACTCAATTTAATAATAAATATAGAAATAAATATTCTAAATAGAGAAAATACTCTAACATAATAGGGATCATAATAATTTCCTATTTATTACTAAAATAAAATATTAATTAATAAACAAATTAATTACAATAGTAATTATTATGGAATTGTCAATATTTTCTAATTTATTTTTATTTGTTAATGTGCCAATCTTGAATATTCACTATTCTTAAAGATTTTTAATTTCTTTTTTTTTGGAAATTTTTAATTGCTTTCCTTTAGGGGAATTTTTAATATTTTCTAATCTTGAAGATTGTTAATTTCTTACTGTTTTATTGAAATAAATCAATCTAAAATTTATTTTAATTTATTTTTTTCAAAATTATTTTCTGTCCTATAATATTTGTATTATTTTTTCTCGTTTGCATTATTTTCTTTTACTTAAAAAACTAAACTATTGACGAGTGGTCAACCTCTCTTCTCAGATCTTTATTTTCAAGCATAATATGAAGAATTGCATTATTTTTTTCGAATATTTTCCCTTCCAAAGAGTATAAATTTGATGCGCTTTATTTTTTATTTCGTCCTTTTTAACTTTTAATGAATATAAAATATCTGAGTTTGTTGAATAATAAAAATAATATTAATGCCTTCATTGAAATCATATGGCACAAAGATCATAATGATAATGATTCCACAAAACCTACAACAAAATCAGCTTGAGGACTAGAATGCTCACTTCTCTAAGTTAATTAACATACTCTCAAATTTAAAAATTTAACTTGTATTTAAATAAGTTAAAAAAATTAAATAAACATTATAATCCATCTTTCTCGCAATATGACTAAATAAAGAGGATACGAAAAGTACAAATACATCTAATGTAGATAGGGTGTAATTGAACCGAGCTGAATTCAACAATAAGAAATTCGAATTTGGCTAGATTGATTTTTCCAAATCTCGAGCTCGACTCAAATTCAATTTGAACTTTAAATCTTAAATTCGAGAACTCAGTTTGAAATTAAATTAACGAAAATATTCGTAAGCCTCTTAAAAAATATATTTGCAAGCCTCTAAATGAATCAATTTGTGAGCTCACAATATTGAATATAGCTAAGCTCAAACCCAACTTGATGATATTTTCAAATTCAAAATCAGCCTCAAGCTTGACTCGTTATTTAATCGAACAAACTCAAACAATTTTTTTTTGAATTAAGACTCATATAGTTCGTGATTGGCTTGACTAGCTAGTTAAATAAACAAAATTTAAATTAAAAATACAATATGAAAATTTATCATGCCATTAAATTTTTATAATAATCATTACTCAGTATCATTAAATACTCGAAAGTTTTAATATATTTGTTAGACAATCCTCTCTTAAAGTTTGATGGAACATATTTTTTATTTCATGCATGCCAATATGTGATCGCTTCTTGACCCTTTCGATCTCCAATATTTTGTAGAAAAATTATAGGGAGAGTGAAAATAGAAAAGTGAAAAGTAAAGTGAATGATATGACATTTTATATTCAGCGATTTTCGACGGATTCACCATGCCCCCCAGAGTATAGTTTGATTCGAGGCAGCGACCGAAGATCGCCGATGGTGCCCAAGCAATAATCGGGCATATGCATGTAAAATGTCACGTCATTCACTTTGCTTTCACTCTCTCATTTTCACTTTCCCTATCATTATTCTATTTTGTATGCATCGTTAATTAAAAAAATTTGAATTACGTTTTATCAGACCATTAAATACTCTAATAGCTTTCAAAGTGTATCATCTATTAAAACTTAAAAATTGAAAATAAAATAACTATACAGAGTTTTTGATAGAAATTATTATCTGATCATTTGAATTACTTGATCACTTTATAAAAGCATAGGTGTACTTCAATGACCTTTCAATCTATATCTTTTTATTCAATTAAATTCAAAATTTAACTCAAAAGTTAATGATGTAGCACTTTTAGTTAAATAAGCGCATGATTATTTTTGAATCATGATCTTATAATATTTTTTCTTTATTGTTATATAAATTAATCAAGTGCTTAATTAATAAGTAATTAAATATGTGTTACTTTGATAAATAAAGAGGGAGACAAGGGTTAGGTCGGCACCAACAAATGCATGCAACTTCACCCACTAACATGATTTTAGTGAGGGTACGTTGTTGGTTTCCTAGTAAAGCACAAACAATTGATTATATTTAAAAGTATAGATGACTAATATTAACTCAATTAATACTTTGAAAATTCTATTAACCTAAGCCACTTGATTGCCTAATGACCAATATGTATAGCCTATGGGTTAATGATTTGAAGTTTGCAGTTAATGTACTTTGTCAAGCATCTAATGACCCATAGCACGAGCTACAAGTTAATCTTTCATGGAGTTTCAATAACATCCATGGAGTCCATGCCAACCTTCTTGAAGGAAACATTTGGATAGAGCTAGACTACATATTACCTCCCCCGACTACTTCCTACTTTAACGCCTATTCCTTCTCCTAATGCCCCATAATCGTCACTTGCATATTTTCTGTTTTGTTTGTTTCTTTCGCTAACGATACATTTACATTTGTTTATTTTGACTAATTGCACTTTAAAATATTGGTTTCTATATTATACTCCGTTTAATGTTGTTATGATGTGAATGTGCTATATATGACTGTGGTGATGTTGTTTTTGATGTATTTGTATTGTTTATTAGTTAGAATTTAGTTATTGTGTAGCCGATATGACACGGTAGTTCAGTGCATGAAGTTCTTATCAATACAAGATATGTACTGAGGAAGGTTAAAATCATATTGAGTCTATTATGTGTGATCTTACGTTTCATTGCAAAGTATATTTTCACTGACTCAAATATATGACCATAATGTTATACAATAGTAACTTACTATTGTATCAAAACTTTACTTTTTTTGATAAAGCCCCTGTATTTATGTATTCATATCATCACAAAATTTATGATGAAGATATTTAAACTACAAAATTTCTTATGATGAGATATTTTGCGACAATTCTTCATCATTGCACATGGCTTGTGCACTTCCAAACTTATGCTTCATATTCAACAACAAAATGAAGAGATTCTGTGCCGTCGTGACCATGTCTGTGATGAATGAATGAATAGACCAATACAAGCTCGATCATCCGACAATGCACCTCAACAACACAGACGACAGTTGTCTTCCGCCATGAGACCTTCACTAGCTCCCTCCCTAATATTCCAACCTTCAGATAAACACAACTCCACAATGCTACAGAGCATCTTAACCATTGTCATATATATGCTTAACTAATGGAAGGTGTAGGAAGCCAAGTCCAGATAGACTTACCATTAATATGCCTTTTTGTCTCTGCTTGGTGGCCAGCTCAGCGTGAACTCATCAATGGTGGAGTCTGGCTGGCCATTTTATATTCATGAAGAAGTTGACATTAAACAGCTTGAAGCATTATCTCTACTTTAATAAGCATTAACTTAATGGACCTGCATGATGGTTTCATCACCAAAGAGAAACGTGAAGGAGACAAGGAATGGCTTGGTGGCTTTTGCTTGGTTCTAATAAGTAAGAAGTTTTATAATGGGTTTCTAAAACACTACTGATGAGGTAAGTTAAAATGGGACCACGTGGTCTCGAAAAGGGACAGGTAAGTCCAAGGCGTGGCTAGCGTGGCTTATAGAAAGGTTCCTCGGTCAGGAAAGTGCTTCCTCAAGTGAGGCTCCTCTAAGCATAATCAGTCGGTTGTAATTATGCGTTCAAGGACTTCCCTTAGAGAATCTTCTCGAACGGGTGGTCCCTCCTGACCGGGGACTCTCTCTCGAGCTAGTAACTCTTGTCCTAGGCAAAATCAAATTCTATACATTATCAAAGGCAATAAATATGAATAAGGACCATCGTAATAGTAAAAGAGACTTTAATAATCAAATAATTAAAATGTATGCTAATAATTATCTTTAATGATTATTATTCCGGAAATGAACGATGGGGATGGCGAATCACTAAAGCGTAGCCTGGGATGATGACGACGAGGTGAGGACGCTGGCGCTTGTGAAATTAACACAGACGTAAAGGGGATGCACCGGAAGGAGTTCCGGTGGAGCTCTCTCCGACGCTCAAGTCAGAAATCTTTCTTATAGGGAGGAAACGAGGAATCAAAGTATTCGAGTCTAAATTTTACCGTTCCCCTTTACCTGGGTGTCGAAACATCTTATATACTTGATGTCTTCCCTCAGCACGTCTCCACCTCCCCCCCCCCCCCCCCCCCCCCCCCCCCCACGTACGTTTAATGGTTATTGGTTATCTGACAGCTGTTCTCCTCTCTATGAGACCGGTAACGACTATTATGGCTATTAAGTCCATCATTAGCATGCGTTACAAGCAATACTACCTGCTGAATTTTCTTTAAACTGCGTGGTTGTGCAAATATATATATTGTGTGGGTTATATGATCTGTATGTATATGTAAATTGTCCGCCGGACAGGGGAGGTGCTGTCCGATTTTTCTATTGGCACAGCGGCTCCTGGGTCTCGGGGCGTGACAATTTATTTTGGTATCAGAACCAAGTTTGCGAGATACCTCGGGTATTTGCGGATTTTTCGGTGTTTCTCTGATACCAATTTATTTTGGTATCAGAGCTCAGGTTTTCGGATACCTTCGGGACTTGTGGATTACCGTGTCTAATGGTTTTACGAGTCTTTTCGGATTTGTTCGGAGTATTTTTCTCGATGTGGTTGTTTGGGACTTGGCGCGATGGGACTTCTTCAGGCGACAGGTATTTCTCCTAATCTTTTGGATCCCTTATCCTATTTAGGTATTAGTTAGAAAATTCTCATATGTCATTGGATCAGGTTGTTATTCCTGTATATTTATGTATAGTTAGAAATTCTCTCATGTTATTGGATCAATTCACAGTAGCTCATGGAGCTACAAGTTTTCTTATGTTGCGTATATCTGGACAGATAAGCTAGATGTCATGTTTTGCGTACGTGATCTGCATTAATGCAATAGGGTAGCAGTAGCTACATATGATTATGATTAGTAGAGGATTGATACAATCTGTTCCTTAGGGACTTTGACCATGGATCACTTGTACTTGGTAGTTGACCTAGAAGGTATATGTTGATAGATGATTTGGGCTAATATAGAAAAGTGTGAAGCTAGTTGCTTGATACTTATGGTTTACCGCTTGTAGTTGGTCTGAATAACCACGAAGGTACCTACGGATTTATGATTTGCGTGGAGGCAAATCACTTACAAGACTAGGTCACATTTGGTTAAATGATATCAAGGACGACCTGTGGGAAATAAATGAATTGTTTCATGAGTATGTTGAGATACTCATGAGAGGTAGCGTGCCTCTATGTATGGAGTTAGATCTCGGAGGTTTCTGAACCTTGAGTGAAGGAATCGGAGAATATTGGGTTACGATCCGATGGTTGGTCGACTCGTTCATTGTACGTGATTCTATGAGGTATTTTGACTCATAGATTGTCTGTTCGTGGTTATATAATTTCGATGGTGTATTAGGATGTACGACCCGTTATGGTATTTAGAGGTGGATTGAGATCGACGAATCTCTATGATATGTTGTATTTTGGGAATTCTATTAGGGGATATGGACCTGTCAGATTTGTAGTTTTGTGATGGATCATTTAGTGCATATATGATCTTTTTGTGGTTGATTGTTTGTAAGTTTGTGAGTGATGGTAGCATATGGTGATATTTTGGCACAAACTTTAACTATATGTTGTCTTTCGACGATCTATTGGAGGATATATACCTGCCTCGTGATGTTCGGAGGATGTTATTGATCTGGGGATACTTGAGTGATACTTATGGATTTGACGTTATACATTTGAGGATCGAAGTATAGACTTGGCGTGAGTAATCATAAGATTGAGTGCCCTGGATAGTTGTGATGACTGAATGGTTGTCTGGTGTAACTGGTTATTGGATAATAACTTCTGGATTGATAACTCCAGTTGCTCTGTAACAGTGTAATCTTAGGGTATCAGACGCAGTGATTACTCACGATGAGTATAGATATGTGTGGCTGCTAGTGTGTGCCGTGTGAGGAATGACGAAATTTGGGGACCAAATTTTTGTTAGTGGGGGAGGATGTTAAATCCGACACTTTTGACGCGAGCCAGAAAATTTTTCGGAAGAAGATTTATGGATTCCGAGACCCAAACTATAATTAGAGGATTAAATTGTTTTGAGATTTTAGTTTTAAGGGTGGATTTGCGAATATGCACTAATTGTTAAGGGCTGATGTGAGATTAGTCAAACATTGAGGGACTTTTCTGTAAAAAGCCACCACTTATAAAGCCTCTTTTCCTTTCTTATTCCTCACCGTGCCCTAGCTCCTCCCCTCGAGCCCCTTTCTCGCCGACCACCCTCGCGCCGCCCGACTCTTTTCTCTACTTGGTGAGCCCTAGCCGCCCTTCCTCCTCCTCATCGCTCGATCTCTTTCCTCCTTGCGTCGATGCGAAGCTTTCTGCTTTCTCCACACGGGCGGCGACACCATCACCATCTCCGCCGACCACTACCCTTCGTTGGAGCTGATAGCCGCAACGCCCAACTGCCGACTCCCTCTCCCTCGCTATTGCAGCATCGTAAGCAAATGGGGATTATCGATTCCTCTCCTCGCACAAGCAAGCTGAAGCTGAGCATTTCTCTTCCACTCCTGCGATCTCCGCCTCGCAAGAATTGGTGAGCGTCAACAAGGGGGGGGGGGCTTGCCATCAATGATAGACAAAGAGAGGGATTGAAGTCAAGGATTGAGAAGCATGTACACTGGATGAGGATGCCTTGTGTGCCCTAGTTGAATTCTCGATCTCATCTGTGGAGTTGGCGTGCCAGATCAGGTGTGTATAGTGTTTGGATTGTTGATTTTTGGATGAGTAAAAAAAAACAACCATTAATTTGCTATGTTCATATCATATGAGTTAGATTGTTCGGATGACAGTTTGGGTTTGTGTAGCCAATTACTTCTTCGGCTGGGACAAACCATAAAGGTAATGGTAAGGATGAATCTTTGTTTTGGTGTTGGATTGGTGAGGAAGAAGCTGCTGTGATGATATGGATTATTGGTGTTGAAATTTTAGCTTCTGAATAGTCTGGGTTGTTGGCGTGCATGGATAGAGTGCCTTGGTGAGATGGATTGTGATTTGTCTCCAAAGGTTTGAATCTGTGATGGTGGGTTTTGATTTTTATTTGGATGATCTTGTTGTAGATCAATGTGTTTTCTCTTTTCCTGTCTCGATTGGAGCTGGGATTGGCTGACCTCTTGCTGTCTGTTACTACGTTACTGGATTTAGAGCAAGGATATGGCTGCTGGCGAAGATACAAGTAAGTTCAGCTATTAGTGTTTAGCTTTGGATGTTTAAATGTGATGCTATTGTTGGACTGCGATTTGGTGTCGAATTGGTATTGTAGTGATGTTTTGTTTCCTTGGGATCAATGTGTTCAGTTTGTATTATTTTGGGATCTGTTTAAGGTCTGTGTTGGATCAAATTGATGATGGTTTGATTTTAGTTAACCTGGAGGAGTTAGGGTGATGATTAAAGTGGTAATCAAGATTGATATGAATGATGGGATGATCAGGTTTACGGTTTGTTTAAACCCAGGTTTAATTGAGAGGTTATTATTCAATTAGAGACTTGTTAGCTAATTACTATCTTTGTAATAGCTATTTAAAATGTCCTTTGACACAGGGCACTGATTTGGACTTTTGATTGCGGAGTATCGGACGGGAGGTTCTTATTTGATACGGACTACTGCTACTTTGAAGCGGGTACCCTTTGACTTATCCTTATGATATTGTCATCTTATTATGCATAGACTGTTATAGATAGCAGTAAGATCATACGATATCCTTGTTTATTATGCCTGTTCTGGATACTTGTTATTTATCCCTGGTTATTATGCCTGTTCTGGACACTTGTTGGTTATCCCTGTTTATTATGTCTGTCCTGGATACCTGTGGTTTATCCCTGAGTTATTATGTTGTTAGTTCCATACAGTATCAGGTAGTGTCAAATCTATATGTATGCTTAGAGATCGTGATGTATCTCTTACCTTTGACCTTGAGGGATCTGTAGTTTTCGGCCAGTATACCTTGTAGGTTACTTGTATTTCCTGTTATAGGATTTCAGACTGAGACCTAGTA
Source organism: Boesenbergia rotunda (assembly GCA_024364735.1). Classification (NCBI taxonomy): domain Eukaryota; kingdom Viridiplantae; phylum Streptophyta; class Magnoliopsida; order Zingiberales; family Zingiberaceae; genus Boesenbergia; species Boesenbergia rotunda. The sequence goes on along the minus strand of JAGFNQ010007795.1, from coordinate 396,405 downwards.
TACTGAGGACTTGGGAGGGAGGTATGTGTATCTATCATACACCATCCTTGCATTGTTGCATGCCGACGATCAGCGACTCCCTTGTGGTTGAGCCTATCGTCTTCCGGTACATGATATGCACACACGGCCACTCATGGGTTAGTGGATACCGTTGGGTGTGTGCATTTGCTCTGTACTGCTCCGCTCGACCGCTCAGGGGTAGTGGTTTCGGAGCGTGGTAGCAGGCGGAGATCCCTTCTCTTCCCATAGACCAGAGGAGATGAGAGCGACGCTCCCTCATATATACATGAGGTAGGGGGGCGGTCCCCCGCCAGCATCCTGTCCACTCGGTCACTCAGGAGCAGTGATAGCAGGGTGCGTACAGTGTCACAGCTCTACCCACTCGGCCGACACAGTATCGCCTGTCTCGGTGGCTTGACTGGAGTTAGGGGATGACCATGGCATTGCACCATGTGCATATTTTGCATCGTGCATTGTTTGCTGCACATGATTGCTGCACTTATTTGACATGCATATTTTGGAGACTTGTTATCTGAGATTATATGTCTATTGATATTCCCTTGGTACTCATTACCCTCTTTTCAGGTTAGATGGATTCTGGTATGTATCTACCTCAGTATTTTCAGTTCTAGTCTTTCCCTTTTGTTGATATGAGACTATATTAGCGGAACTCTTGTTGTTAGTATAACTTTCTATGCATATCTGTTGGGTATTCGCTGAGCTATGGACTCACCCCGTTGCCATTATGATTTTATTTCAGGTTGAGATACTTGGAGTCGCCAGAAGAGCCCAGCAGCCAGTCCCTACCCATCGCGTCGACATACTTTTGTTTTGTACTTGTAGTACATTCGTTTTATATTTCTGTTAGTGGTTTGTATATGTCATATGAGTGTGTCATGTGCCCTAAGGGGTTTTTGTATTGGTTGTTTCGTCGTAAGTCGGACCGGTCCGCAGTCAGGTATGAGTTACTTAGTTGTCTTGTGTTTTTATGTTGTGTTTATCTATTTTGGAGGCCTGAGGCCCAATTAAACTGCGTGGTGATGTTATATAGGTTATGTGTATGTGTAAATTGTCCGCCGGACAGGGGAGGTGCTGTCCGATTTTCTATTGGATCAGCGGCTCCTGGGTCTCGGGGCGTGACAGGGGGGGTGCTTGAAACTTTGTTCTCTTCTCCCTAAGTTGTTCTTTGGATTCCACACTCCCGAGTTAGTCTCGGGGTTTTGCCTCCCGGACTGGTCTCGGGTCTCTAGCCTGGTCGCACTGCCACGTATCTTTCCCGTGCCATGTGTCCTCCCAGATTACTTATGTCTATCACAAGTCCCCCCGTTTAAGTTTAATCGAAGGAAATGAGGCTGATTGATTAGGCTTGTGGCATGATGAGAGAGAGTGAAGTATATGCGGGGCGCACATTACCATTCCTTCTTCCTTAATGACTTGTCGGGTCCTAGGATTCAAAACATTCGCTTCTCGGCTCGAGGCGGTCGTTTGAGTCAATCCAAGAGTTTGTACGAGTTCCAATGCCCTATAATGATGATTGTCCATCACCCATTAACGACGCATGGGGTATATTAATGACAAGAGATTTTCCTTACGAACGGATTGCCGCCACGTGGCAGGGTCCTTTCTACGCGATCTCCCTTCAATGCGCTTAGTCGAGTCGTACCAACCAACAACTATAATGAATTGCGATGCCTTAAGATTAGTGATTCTCTATCGTCCACGTATCGTATATCTATTCCTTCGTATTGTGGCGGCTCCTTCCTTATAAAAGGGGAGGTGGAGGTGGTCTTCCGTCTTCTTGCACCACCGACTATCAGAGTTTGTGCCTTCTGCCTTTGCTTGCTAGAGATTCTTCCTCCCGTGTAAGTTTTATTTGCCTCCCCCTACTTTTCCTATCACCCCCTTCTCTTCTTTAAGATCATGGGCAAAAGTGGAGGAGGAAAGAAAGGTCAGAGCAAGAAGGAGAAACCTGAAGGAGAGTGAACTTATCATTCGGAATGGTATGAGGTCACTTCGTCCAAGGTTAAACTCAATGCACTGAGAGTCGCCTATGAGGCCTACGGTATCCCAACAGACTTAGAAGTCAGAGTTCCTAGGCTCGACCAATCCCCCGTGGAACCTCCCTTAGGGTTTTATACTTTCTTCTTAGGCTAGGTAGAGTTTGACCTCCGTTTTTCAATCCCTCCTTTTTTTCATGGTCATCTCTAAATATTTTGATGTTCCTCTACACCAAATGACTTCAAACGCCTTTGCTCAGATGGGCGGGGCGTTTATCCTCTTTAAACTTTTCGGCATACCTTTGACCCCCCGTTCTTTTCATTACTTCTTCCTTCCCAACCTTGCGTCTAGGGGAACCTTTAGTTTTATTGCTCGTCCTAGCTACAAATTTATAGGTGACCTCCTTTCTTCCCATAAGGGGTGAAAATAGCGCTTCTTCTTTATCCAACATTCTAAGCGCTCTTTCTGTCTGATTCGCTAGCGAGAAGATTTACCCTCTCCTCCAGATTTGGGCAACTTCTAGCGAGATCAGGGGTATCAGCGGGTCAGAAGCATCTTGGCTGGAATGGAGTTCCATGACCCTAACCTGGTCCAATGCGAAGAGCTCCTGTATCGGGTGGGATTAGCCCCAAAGTGACCAGTCTTAACCACGACCTCCGTAAGTTTACTGTCTCATTAAATGTTTATCTATTCTAACTGATGCTCCGTTGTTTGTGTGTTGCAAAAGTCATCATGCTCGCCCGGGCTATGAGCAAGCTTCTCAAGTGGGAGCTTATAGATGAGAGGGTCCTTGCTCCACCTCCAACTCCTACGGCCCCAGCGGTCGAGCCTTTTGAGGATTCCGAACAAACTCAAAGCTAAGAGTCTCCTGCCCCTAAGCTACTTGCCACCTAGGAAGTCGATCCTTCCCGTACCTCCACTGGAGCAGAAGGTGATGAGGAACCATCGACCCGGGTTCCTGTGTCGATGGCAGAGCCGACTGGAAATGTAAGCCCTCCCCCCCTTTCCGAACGAAGACAGCTCATCCTGCCCGATGAGGAGGAAGAAGAGAGAGAGATACAAGCCTCCCCTCAGTAACATTTGGCTTCTCTCCCCCCAGAGGAGAACCCGTTCAGCCTAGGTTTCTCCCTCTGCTCTTGAGAAAAAGGAGGATGCTATTCCCCTCTCCAAACGTTATCGGAGGGCGACACCTGCCGTTGTGAAGCCTGAGGATGAGGTCGAGCTGGCTGTCGGGGAGGTCTGCTCTCTTCCTCCCTCGCCCAGAGTTCCCAATTCCCATGGCAGTCCCAAAGGCAAGAGGGTGAGGTCGGAGGAGCCAAAATTCATGAGTGCCCGTCTGCACTGGAAGGTGCAAGCAGCTGAGAAGGCATCCGCATTGGGACCCCAACACGTGCAGTTTAAGGAGCGGTCACAGGAGGGTCACCCTTCCAAGGAGGTATCCTCCAGCACCGACAACGGTGCTCTAGGCCCCTCTGTCGTACCCTTCTCAGTATCGCGTCTCCTGCCTCTCGCCCCCCGCCGCTCTGGAGCTACTTCTGGCATACTTTCTCCAAGGAGCCGGGGGACCATGAGGGAATGGACCGAAGAACACCTCGCTTCCCTAAGAGGGATGACTTCGGTTGGGGTGATCGCCAACCTATATGAGTCACTTTTGATGGTAAAATTTCCTTTATTCGTTCTTATTATCTTTATTCTCTTCTCTGACCCTTATTGTTTCTTATGTCAGACTACTTCTAAGTGCCTTCTTTTAGGCCATCGGATGTTTTTATTGAAGCAATCTATGGTTCGTGGGACCATGTGTTTTGATGTTTGACAAAGGATTTAAGTTATGTTCACCCTTATATTTGATATATGAATGTCAGTATGCAAGTTTGCAGGATACACATAGGCTTAGCTGGACGGCTTCGGGTCCGGTAAAGGATGGCATGAGGAGACCAGCCGTGGGCTTGTATGCATCCGAGGGACCATGGACAAAGTAGAAACGATGAGCCGAGGGAAGCACACTTCGAGCCATACATGAAGGATGACATGAGGACGAGCTGCGGGCTCGTATGCATCCGAGGGACGAGAGCCAAAGTCGAAGAAGGCTTGAAGGCAACAGGTCGAGGCTACTAGGTGAAGAGTCAGCTGAGTCGTGAGAGTTCGAGTGTTGAGCGAATTGTACTTGAGAAGGGAAATCCTAGGATTAGAGTTTGGGCAGTCGATTGATGCTTGGATCAATCGACTGGTAGTTGGCACAGAAAGATCAATCGACTGATCCTCCGTGCAGTCGTCTGGTGTCGGCTGGGCTATAACGTTCGAATTCGGATGGATCAGTTGACTGGTGCTACACCACTCGACTGGTAACGGCTAGTTCAGCCATGAGATCTATTTTAGGGAGCTCGGTTTGGCTGGCTAGGGTTGACGAAATTGGCTTTGGTTAAAGGTCAATTAGTAGTCTAAGTGCTCAGGTATGTGTTGCGGGTTGTGGCGAGGTTTCTCCACCCACAAGGAGCTACATTAGCTCACCGGATGCTTTCCGGGGAGTTATCCACTGACGGATCAGGATCATGCATCTTACGGACAGCCGTAGAGTAGGAGCTTTATTTACAAACCACGTAAACGGTTTGTGTTAGCGATTATTTTTATTTGTAATTTATATTTCCGCTTGCGCACACTAATACTTGTAGGAAGAAACAACGCATTGGGGGCCACAAGCTATTCACACCCTCTAGTCGATCCACCGATCACCAACAAGTGGTATCGGAGCCGGGGTTGCTCGTCTACGGACTAACCGCCAAGAGAGCAAAAGGCTAGAGGAAATGGCGCTTGAAGAACACTTAGGGGACGACATCAACATTCCACCTCACTACGATCATGAGAGCTTCAATTATTGGAGGTTGCAAATAAAGACGCAGTTCAATATGGATTGGGATCTAATGAACGCCATTGAAGAACCATTTGAAGCCCCGAAAGATAAGCATGGGAAGAAGCTTCGACCAAGATATTGGACCAAGGAGCAACAAACACAATCGATGGTAAATGAGAAGATAATCTCAATATTACTTAATATTTTACCTAATGATATAATTAGTGGTGTAGGTAAATACAAAAATGCTCATGAGCTATGGAGTAAGATGATAGCTCTTCATCAAAACCCTACACAAGCACAAGAAGTAGAAGAGCCCAAAGAAATGAGCTTAATGGTCCAAGAAGAAGAAAAAGACAAATTGGATGAAGAGAGAAGCTCAACATCTGAGGAGGAGAAAAATGAAGATGAAGAATAATTCACCTCCTCAAGTGAAGTGACACAAGAAGATGAGAGACCATCTTCAATGCTGGAACAAGAAGAAGCATTCATCTTATCAAAGGTTGAAGAACAAGTCAACATAGCTTCCACCTCCACCAATGCAAAGTCAAAAGACCACATTATTTGCTTTGAGTGCAATGAAAAGAGACACTATAAGGACAAGTATCCAAAGGGTAAGAAAAAGGAAGTAAACTCTAAATTCAATTCAATTAATTTAAAAACTAACATTAGTTATAGGGATGTAGCTAAGAAGGAGAAGAAGTATATTAGGTACTTCACATATGGTGAGCTAGGACATTACCACACCAAATGCTCAAGGAAAGTAGAATTCAAGAAATTGAAGCATTTGAGGAAATGAGAGAAGAAGGAGAAAAGGAGGAGCTCACATCAAAGGGGAGCTACAAGAGTAAAGGAGGTAATCCCTAACTTTAATTTGAAATGTAATTCAAATTTAAACTCCTTCATATATGTTAGAAATAATGAAAATTATTTACTGATGCATAATTTTGGTTTTATGTATCATGATAAAAATAGGGTTAATATTACAAATCAAACCCCTAGAAAATTCATGCATCATGATAAACTTAGAATTTATGGACCTAAGGACCAAGACATTAATCCTAAGAAAGGGAGACACATGCCTAAACAAATAGGTAGGTCTAGGAATGTCCAAGGTGGACATGTCAATTCTAGGTTTAAGAACCTAGAAAGGGAAAATTAAGCTTTGAGAGCAAAGCTTGAGAAATTAGAAAAAATCCAACAATGATAGATTAGGTCTATAGAGAAGTCGTATGCAAGGGTGTTATATGACTATAGCAAAGAGAATTCCAAAAATGATAAGGGAATGTCATTTAAGGGCAAAAAGACCTTGACCAAGAACAAAATATTCAAGATTAAAGGGAAGAAAATCTTAACTAAGGACAAGGAGTCCAAGGTTAAGAAGTTTAGGTTTGTCGGCTAAGAATCATCGGCGGTACACTGATATGGCCTTGTGATTATAGATGAGTCACCTAGGGAAGTGACTAAGGCTAAGAGCTCAAGGGAGGCTCTAAGAGCCAAGTTGGGACCCATGGTCAATGGATCTTGGGAGGATTTCTCCCGGAAGTCTAGATGGACCATGGAGTGTGCCAAAGGATTTGGAGGCGGATTTGAGTCTCAATCCTAGGGATTTGGCACATTGAAATTGAATGTCATGCATGAAAAATATGGCGTTGGGGTCATATTGCATGAAAATTGATTTTTAATGTATAGATGTCATATAAACCAATGCTAGGGACATACTGTGGTTTAGTATGGGCAGATACATCAAGAGGAGGCCAAAACTAGGACTTAGGTCAAGGTTTAATTGAGTCATTTAGATAGTTTTGAGTTTTGTGTTAATCATGGGATTGGTGGTAGATACATTTTTGAATGTATTTTTTCCAAGTAGACACGGGCACCACAAATCTTTCCATAAAATTTAAAATTTTTTGAAGAATTGTGAAATTATTAGCGTATTTCTGAAATTAGGTTCAAAATGTTGAAAAGACTGAATTCAAGGCACCAGTCGATTGGTAAATGTCCCAGTCGACTGGTAAGAGTGTTGTCTAGAGAGAGACTAGCTATTGTATGGGTTTTCCGACTAGATCAGTCGACTGATGAAGGAAGCAGTTGACTGATGTTACTGTGAGATTCCTTTTCGATAGGGATCAGATGACTGGTAACTGTCTAAGTCGACTGATATAGGCTGAAACTATCTAGGTCGAAAAGTATCCTAATGATTTTAAACTTGTGTATAATCTTATGGGGGTTAATACACAACATTTATAGTCATTAGAGGATAAAGGATCCAATAATTAAGATATTATTGGAGCCATTTTGATGTGTAGCAAAGGGGGAGAAGTGCTAGGTTTAAGTGGGAAACCAAACACGCCTTTGCAAGAAATCCTAGGTCAAGGGGGAGCTTAAGTAAAGGGGGAGCATTGCTGCTCATTTATTGGCAAAGGAGAGCCTTGGAGTGGTTCTTAAAAAGCCCGTTTGGTAAAAAAAATATTAACTCTTGGGGGGTTTAGGTGTGGGAGATGTCTTGTGATAGAATCCATGTATATTTACATTGCATTGGTATATGCATTGGCGGTATAAGTCCAAGGTGAAGCCTTGGCAATGTAAGTCCAAATATTGATTAGTATTTATTATTTGCTATTTGTTTTCCCTAACTTAAACGTATTGCCAAACATCAAAAAGGGGGAGATTGTTAAAGCAATCTATGGTCCGTGAGACCATGTGTTTTGATATTTAGGCAAAGGGTTTAAGTTAGGTTCACCCTTGTATTTGATATGTATATGTGAGTATGCAGGTTTGCAGGATACATATAGGCTTAGCTGAACGGCTTCGAGTCCAATGAAGGATGGCATGAGGAAACAAGCCATGAACTTGTATGTATCCGAGAGACCATGGACAAAAATGGAACGATGAGACGTGAGAAGCGCACTTCGAGGCATACGCGAAAGATGACATGAGGACGAGCCGCGGGCTCGTATGCATCCAAGAGACGAGAGCCAAAGTCAAAGAAGGCTTAAAATCAACAGGTCGAGACTGCTAGGAGAAGAGTCAGCTGATGGTAGGAACTCAGGCTGCTCCTGGCCGGGCATCCTTAGCACCTCGATCAGGTCTACACATCTTGGGCATCCTCGACACCGCAAGATTGTAAGAACTCGGGTTGCTCCTGGTCGGGCAACTTTAACACCTCGGCTAAGTCTACACATCTCAGACATCCTCGACACCACAAGATGGTAGGAACTCGGGCTGCTCCTGGCCGGGCATCCTCAACGCCTCGGCCAAGTCTACACATCTCGGGCATCCTCGGCGCCACAAGATGGTAGGAGCTCGGGCTGCTCCCGGCTGGGCATCCTCAGCATCTCGGTCGGGTCTACACATCTTGGGCATCCTTGGCGCCACAAGATTGTAGGAACTTGGTCTGCTTTCAGCCGGGCATCCTCAGCACCTCGGCCTGGTCTACACATCCTAGGCATCCTCAGCATTACAAGGTGATAGGAACTCGGACTGCTCCCGGTCGGGCATCCTCATCACCTCAACTAGGTCTACATATCCTAGGCATCCTCGACATCACAAGATGGTAGGAACTCGAGCCACTCCCAGTCGGGCATCACCAGCACCTCGGCCAGGTCTACACATCCTGTGCATCTTTGGCACCACGAGATAGTAGGAACTCGAGCTGCTCTCGGCCGGGCATCCCCAATACCTCGGCCAGGTCTACACATCTTGGGCATCCTCGGCACCACATGATGGTAGTAACTCGGGCTGCTCCCGGCCGCGCATCCCTAGCACCTCGGCCAAGTCTACACATCTCGGGCATCCTCGGCACCACAAGATAGTAGGAACTCAGGCTGCTCCCGGTCGGGCATCCTCAGCACCTTAGTCAGGTCTACATATCTTGGGCATCCTCGGCACCACAAGATGGTAGGAGCGTGGGCGTTACACTTCCATTTGACCTTGGTGAGATATTTGCTTCTATTTTCTTGATTATTCAAGCTTCAAGAAAATACAAATATGTTTATAAATACACGTACTAATTAACTGGCTCACCGGGTGCGGTAAGGCTGGAGGTGACTTGCATTCCATGGTCTCTCCAATCTTTTGCCGTCATCATCTTGTAAATAATAACTGTCTCCCGCAAGCTTTTTGGCGATCAGGTAAGGTCCACTCCATTGAGGCTCGAGCTTTCCAACGTCGCCGACTGGTTTGGTCCTTTTCCAGACCCGGTCCCCGACCTTGAAAGTTTGGATGATCACTCGGCGATTGTAGACTTGTTTCATTCGTTAGCGGTGCGTTGCTAGTTGGGTAGTTGCCTTGTCTCGCACTTCGTCACCAGGTCTAGATCAAGTAGTCGCTCCTGGTCATTATTCTCCTTGTTGTAAAGTTATTGTTCGGTTGATTCATTGCCTACCTACACAGGAATTACCGCCTCCACATCGTAGACCAGATTGAAAGGACTCTATCTCGTCCCTTCCTTTGGAGTGGTACAATACGACTATAGGATACTCGGGAGTTCTTCGACCCTGCTACCTCCGACATGGTCTAGCTTTATCTTGAGCCCCCTAATGATTTCTCGATTGACAACTTCAGCCTGGACGTTACCTTGCGGATGAGTGACTGAGGTGAAGGCCTGGTGAATACCTAATCCTTCACACCACTCTTTGAGTTTACGCCCCGCAAACTGTCAGTCGTTATTCGATACCAATTTATGAACAATTCTGTCCTTGCAAACTATGTCTTTCCATAGGATTTTCATCATGGCAGCCTCCATGATTTGGGCGAGTGGCTCAGCCTCGACCCATTTAGAAATGTCGTCCACTAATACTAATAAAAAAAATTTCTGTTGAGGTCCAGTCGGGAAAGGCCCCACTATATCCATTCTCCACTGGTTATAAAGGGACATGATACAGTAGAGACTCGCAGTAGTTTGGCGAGGCAATGAATAATATGTTGATGCTTTTGGCAAGCTTTACATTCGGCGACAAATTTGTTAGCATCTGCTTGTAGCATAGGCCAAAAGTATCCGGCCAGAATAATCTTTCTAGCCATTGACCGCTTGCTAATGTGATTCCCACATATGCCCTCATGTATCTCCCGCCTGACGTATTCGACATCTCCGCGATCGACATATTTGAGCAATGGTAAGGAGAACGCTCACTTATATAGGTGCTCTCCGATCAGTGTGAACATAGAGGCCCTGCGATGGAAAAGTCGGACTTGTTCACCACTCGCTGGTACTGTTCCATTGCGTAAAAATTCTACATAGGGTTCTCTCCAATCCATAATGCAGCATCCTCATCTTCTTCCTCTATCTGGCCACGACCTCTTCTTGAGCACTAAGCTCTTCCAGCGTCTATAGCACAAGGGAGCATGCAAATTTGGCTAGTTCATCCATCTTGACATTATCCACTCGGGATATTTTATGTAGAGTGACCTCAGAAAGGAGGATTTCAATTGCCCATACAAAGTTACATACCTTTGCAGGCGTTCATTCTGGATCTCGAAATCTCCTTTTAGCTGTTGCGCCACGAGTTGAGAGTTTGATATAACACAACTCGAGTAGCCCCAACTTGTTTGGCGGCTTGTAGCCCCGCTAGTATTGCCTCATACTAGGCTTTATTGTTGGTTGCTCAAAAACTGAGTCAGATGGATAACTGTAGTACATCTTCTCTAGGAGAAATCATTAGAACTCCAACTCCACTGAAATTGTGATTGGATGAGCCATCAACGTAAATCTTCTATACTTCTCTCACTTCAAGTACTGGGACTGTCTCGAGCATAAAGTCGGCTAGAGCTTGAGCCTTGATAGCCGTTCGAGAATGATATTCAATTCCGTACTCGCTCAGCATTGCAGTCCACTTGATTAATCGTCCCGAAGCCTCCGAATTCGTGAGGACGTGCTCGAGTGGACTGTTAGTGAACACCACAATGGGATGCGCCACGAAGTATGGTCTCAACCTTTGGGTCGTCAATACTAATGCATATGTCAATTTCTCTAGAGTAGTATACCGAGTTTCTGCTTCTTTAAGGAGATGACCAAAGAAATAGATAGGATAGTGAGTATTACCTTCCTCGCGAATAAGTGCAGAACCTATAGCTTGTTCAGCTGCAGATAAATAGACAAAAAGTGTCTCCCCTCCCAGTGGCTTGTATAATATGGGGAGTTTAGATACATATACATTTAAATCTATAAAAGTCTTCTCACATTGGTCATCTCATTCGAACTTGACTGCTTTCCTCAAAATTTTGAAGAAGGGCAAAGTTTTGTTAGCAGACCGAGATATGAATCGGGATAGGACTGAAATCCTTCCATTAAGCCGTTGTACTTCTTTGAAATTACTCAGAGATGGCATGTTAAGAATAACCTGTACCTTCTCAGTATTTACCTTAATTCCTCTTTCCGTTACCATGTATCCGATGAACCACTCACTTTTCACTCCAAACAAACACTTAGCAAGATTCAACGTTAATCTATTAGCCCTTAAGGTAGCGAATGTCTCCTCCAAATCAACAATCATGTCCTTGCCCTTCTCTATCTTGACCAAGATGTCATCCACGTAAACTTTAATATTTCGTCAAATCTAGTGTCGAACACCATATCCATCATACGCTGATAGGTCGCTCTCACATTACGCAATCCGAATGGCATAATATTATAACAGTAAGTGTCATCCGCCATTACGAAACTTACTTTATCTTGATCTTCTCGAGCGATAGGAACCTGGTGGTATCCCTAATACGCATCTAGCATCGAAATAAATTCACAACAGAAAGTTGGGTCTACCAGCTGATCAATACGAGGCAAAGGGTAACAGATTTTAGGGTAGGTTTTATTTAAGTCACGAAAATCAATACAAACCCACCATTTATCCCCAGGCTTAGGGACTAATATAACATTCGTCAGCTATATCGGGAATTGGACTTCTCTAATTCCCGGCCTTTAACAACTTTGCCACCTCCTCTCTAATTATTCGGTCTTGCTTTGGAGCAAAGTGTCTTCATCTCTGCTTTACCGATCGGGCTCCTAGAGTGATGTGTAATCGGTGTGTGGCTAAGGCAGGAGAAACTCCTTTGATTTCTTCGGTGGCCCATTCAAATAAATCCTGATGATCCACCAAACAACTGATCAACCAACCTCTGAGTTCTGGCCTAAGATTTGCAACAATTCTTATGATTCCTCCTGCCTATTGGGGATGAATCTATACTTCCTCACTCTTGACCTCCCTGCGTTCCTCCTTGGCCCCTTCTCCTGCCCAAGGATCGGCCAAATCGATCTGCAAGGTCGTGAGTCTTCAGGTTCTTGTGAGATTCTGTCCTAACTTCCCCACTGTAATATCGCCGGGAGGCTAACTGGTCTCCTTTAACTTCGGTCACCTACTCTCCCACTGGGAATTCGATCTTCTGGTGATGGACTAAGATCGTCGCCTGGAATAAACTGAGCGCTGGTCTTCCCAAAATGACATTATATCGATGGGGCATCTACTATCATGAAAAGAGTTCTCTTTATTCTCTGTAAAGTGTCATCCCCCAGCGATAGGGATAATGAGATCTGTCCCATCTGCTGTACTCGATAACCTGTGAAGCCAAAGAGTGGCGTGGAGAAAGGGTGTAGTTCATCTTCATTGACTTGCATCTGGTCCAGCGCAACCTTATACAGGATGTTAACAGAGCTACCTATATCCATGAAAATGCGTTTAACCTCATAATTATCTATACGGGCGAGAATTACCAGTGCATCTTCATGAGGGGGTTCAACATCCTCCAAGTCATCAGGTCCGAAGGAAATGATAGGGCCCTGACGCTTCTCCTTATTCGTCCCAATGGCGTAGCTTTCCAACTTGCAGGTATGAGCCTTCCTTGCTCGATGGGAATCTCCTTCGGTCGGACCTCCTGAGATCACACATATGGCCTGATTGAGGTCCCCGAGCGGGAGCCTTGCCTTTCTCGGGATCTCATTCCGGGGAGACAGACCGGTGAGGTACCGTCTCCCAGCTTCTTCCTCTCGAGGGCGATCAGAACCGGCGCCTGGATCTATCCTTCCCCGGCTGCCGTCGATGAGGAGAAGGGCTTCAGTGAGAAGACCTTCATCGATACCTCAATGTGCTCCACTTTTTGCATGGCTTAGCGTCTTCATCCTTGGATCTCCTCATCTTCAAAGTGTAACATTCCTCCGTGGAGTGGGTGGTACTGCTATGAATGTCACAATACTTTTTCGGTGGTGCGGGTCCTTCGGTGTCTACCATTTCTACTAACTTCTTCTTGTCGTTCCAGTAATCCTTACTAGAGCGAGGATCCTTCGCTCGGGCAGGAGCGGGTGGTTCCCTCCTCTTGGATCGTACCGAGATTTGGACAAGGACTTCTACTGAATTCTTTCGACAGTCGTATTGCACCTTCTCCACATTAACATGCTTGACCGACCACCCCAATAAATTATCGAAGCTGGCCGATGTTTTCTTCACCAACGATCGGAAGAAATCTCCTTCAAAAAGCCCCTGCGTAAAAGCGCTGATGAGAATCTCGGAGATGACACTCGGCACATCCTGTGCCACCCGATTAAATGGTTGAATATAATCCTTTAATGGCTCCTTGCTTTTTTGCTGTACAGCAAAAAGATTTAGTGTCATCTTTTGGTATCGTCGGCTGCTAGCGAAGTGATATAGGAAGACAGTTTTAAACTCCAGAAAGGGGTTTATTGAGTTTTAAGGCAGCCTCTGAAACCATCTCTGTGCGGCTCCCGATAGCGTGTTTAGAAACACCCGGCACTTCACCCCATCTGTGTATTGGTGTAACAGGGTCGCATTTTCAAACTTGTAAATGTGGTCTTCCGGATCCGTTTTTCCACCGTAATAAGCAATTCCTGGATTACGAAAATGCTTGGGCATGGGATCTGTTATGATGTCCTGAGCGAAAGGCGTAGACGTGAACTTCATGAGGACCTTGGCAGGTTCGCTATTCCCCTATCCTTCATCATGCCGTAAAACACTGGAAGCAGCGGAATGCGCTTTCTCCATCTCTTCTATGGAGTCTCGCTTGTGCCCAGGGGCTATCTTTGCCGGCGCTCCCGGCGGTGAGACAGATCTTCGTTTTCGATTGTGTGAAGCAGATACCCTTGGAATCTCGGCTTGCGTCGGGGCCGCTCGTTGAGATGCGACTTGTTCAATCTGATGATGCTTTAGTACTCCTCTGACGACGTTGACGACTAAGCGGTCCAACTCTTCTCGTATCAAAATGATGGGTTGTCCCTCTAGTTCTGCCAATGCAGTGTTCCTTCTGGTGTTTAGACTAGTTTCCCACAGACGACCCCAAAACTTGTTCCGGAAGTGAACGATGGGGATAGCGAATCACCAAAGCGTAGCTTGAGATGACGACGACGAGGAGAGGACGCTAGCGCCTGCGAAATTAACACGAGCGTAAAGGAGATGCACCGGAAGGAGTTCCGGTGGAGCCCTCACCAACGCTCAAGTGAGAAATCGGTCTTATAGGGAGGAAACGAGGAATCAAAGTATTTGAGTCAAAAGTTTACCGTCCCCCTTTACCTGGGTGTCGAAGCATCTTATATACCTAATGTCTTTCCTCCGCACGTCTCCACCTCTCCCCACGTTTAATGGTCATTGGTTATCTATAAGACCAGTAACGACCATCATGACTATTAAGTCCATCATTACTATGTGTTATAGGCAATAACTACCTGCTTAATTTCCTGTTCTAGAGGGGGTGCTTGAAGCTTTGTTCTCTTCTCCCTAAGTTGTTCTTTGGGCTCCACTCTCCCGAGTTAGTCTCAGGGTTTTACCTCCCAGATTGGTCTCGGGTCTCTAGTCTGGTCGGCACTGCCACGTAACTTTTCCATGTCATGTGTCCTCCCAGATTACTTATCCCTATCAATTATCATAATGGTGGCTTTAATGACGCATTAGTCATTAATGTTCGGAAAGAGAAATAGCCAGGAGAATAAAGGAAGGAAGCAACGACAACAAAAGGCAAGTTCGGAAAAAATACAATTAACTCTCTCTCTCTCTTTCCTTTTGCTCTTTTAGTTTTTACCCTAAGTCCATTTCAGATCTTCTGACTTGAGCATCAAAGTGGCAATCACCGGGACCCTCTCGATGTCATTCTAACACTCTGTTTCTCTAATTTTTCATCTTGTCAGGTAGCAATCTCAAAGTCAAAGGTCAATCCAACATTACCATTGGGTTGTCGACTTGCGCTTCGTCTTTCGGAACACTACCTAATCTCAGGGGGCGCTTGGTAAGCGGGTTTAGAAGGTGGGAATGGGAATGAAATCTATTTCATTCTCATTGATGATGCTTGGTATACGGGAATCGAAATCAAAATAAGGATATGATACCTTTGATTTCATAACCCACCCTCCACTAGGTTATCACCAAACTCATAAACCCTCAATCAAATCCATTATCATTCCCATTGCCAAATTTATACCAAGCACCCCCTTAATAATTTTAAAAATAAACAACAACTTATAGATAGTCACATGAGTCCTAATGGCCCTTCGAAATGCTAAGACACTACTTTTACATGTTTAGTGATATTTAAATTAGCATTATGTTATATAGAGTTAAATATTGAACACTAAAGTGAACACATGTGTAGAGTAAGGTAGATGCATAAATATATGAGGATGAATAAATTAGATATAAAATTATTAAAAAGAAATTGAGATTGCACATACATATTAAAGAGTAATTCTAAAAGACATGATCTTAATTGGTTTGCGAGAACATGAAACCTTGCATATTTGGTTGACTAGCAATGGTAAACTATCATAAATTATATTTAAATAAAAATAAAAATATAATAGAGGATACAATCTAATGATATCCCTGATCCCGGCTTTGCCTACGGGTAGGTGCATAAGGCCAGGCCCAGCCTGGCGCCAGGAAGGATTGACTGACAGATCAGCAGCAGAGTTTCCGGGTAGGTTCCCAAGCCTAGGGGCATCTCGGAGGGCGGAGGCGAGTTGGCCACCGGTCATCCTGCTAAGTAGAAGTTTAACCGGCCACACTCCCGGGCCCCTCCCCGACCCAGAGCTAGGTCAGACACCGCGGTCGGGTAGGTGACGCTTCACACTCCCGGGTTATCGCATAGACTTGATACCTGACAGAATCAGGCGGACATCTCTTGGTAAACCCCCGACTCAGGACGTACCCTGCGCTCCCATTTTACCAGTCGGACGTGTGGCTACCCACACTCACTGGCCATCACCCGACCCGGTCCCCATCACGTGGGCCCGCCAGTCGACGCTCGGGGTACGAGCTATCTCGCCTCTACACTCCCTATGCCATTATATCCATGGTACGGCCCTGCTAACGGGGTTCCTCACATCTTATTCCCCTTTGATACTCCTAAGCGGTCAGTCCGCGCATCCAGTACTCTCGTACTACGCATCCAGTACTCTCGTACTGCTCGAGCACCCCGTACCATACCGCGCCACTCCTAAGTGCTCTCTACGAGCTGACAGCTATCATACTCTTGTCTCGTCAATACGGACAAGGGTTGTCAGCTCCCCCGATTATATAAGCTTGGCACTCCCCTACCGCAGGTACGCGCAGGCAGGTTCTTGCACCCCTCGACTCATTTCAATTCAGTTCCCACTACTTTGCCTGCGGATACTGACTTGACCGTCGGAGTGCCTAACCGGGGAAACTCCCGGCGGGTTTGCTAACAGTCGCTGTCTTGTAGTGTCACGCCAAAGCGCGGTCAGCTCTCTGCCACCTCGACGGTTCGTGCCACCCGGGAGGCCGTCTGGCCCGCGAAGTCGTCACCCCGCTTCGTGATAGGATCAATCCCATTTAATGGGATAATTTTTTTTTTGTAATTGTACCATAAGCCTTATTTTTCCTAGCGCTCTGATAGAAGAACATTCACAAGTTAAAGCTTGTCGTCGACGAGATATGCTTGGCAAGCATAAGAAGAAATTAAATACAGAGGCACTTTCTTGGGCCTTCTGAAGAAACACATGCATCTAGCTGTGGATCGAACTACTAGTCATTCATGTAAGAGGGCTTCAGCCCAAACTCAGTGCTAAAGAATCTCTTAGAGGCTGTGAAGATGTTCATAGTGTTAGTAATGCCACTTTGAGCTCCTAGGATTTAAACGAATCAAGTCCTTCAGGTTTGGTGTTCAATTGAATAAAAGTTTATTTATATTCATTTAATATACACATCAATTAATAAATAAACACGAATAATTCGATAAACTATATATATATATGCTCAATTTATTAGTTCATAAATAGATAATATTTACCAATAAAATTTGTGAAGCATGTTCAACAATAAACGCGTATCAACATAGCAAATAAAAAAACAGTTTAAAGATGAATAAATAAACTTATATTATCAAACTCAATCAATAATCAATTAAATAAGTTTAAAAATATAAAAAATTTCATAAAATCAAATAATTTTGAATTGAGAGCTCGATAATATATAAATAAAACTAAAGTTAAACCAAACTCAAGCACATTAAAAAAAAAAACTCGATTAGGCTCAATTTAATTTAGGCTCAATTTAATTTTACTCGATTAGGCTCAAACTAAAACTAAAGTTAAACCAAACCAAACCCAAGAATTTGAATGACTTAATTTATTTTAGGCTCAATTTAATTTTACTCAGATTATCTTGCAAAATAAGTTTAAACATTACAAAGCTTGACTACTTTCGCGTTTTGATCGAACTCGAGCTTCCACCTCACTCCCGAACCACACAATTATGCATAAATTCAACTCCAAGAGGGGAGATGATTTCTGTAATTGATTCTGAACAGTTAGCACCAAGCATAGTATCACAAATATTGACTGTTCAATCGAATTGAAAGTCTTTTAAGTATTTTCATAATTAACGACGACTACAAATGCAGAGATCGGACTTGGAAACCAGTACATGGAAGAAACTAAACTGGTGGAAGATATAGAACGAGAATGATGGGAACTGAAAATGATTTCTCAGAAATATCTATGCTCTCGATCGAGTAAGAAATCTGAAGCCTTGCTTGTAATTAATTCGTGGTATTTATCTTAAAAATGAGACCATAAGTATCATCATTTTTTTTCGGGGATGAAGACAACCAAAATCAAAAAGAAAAAAATAATAATAATAAACTTTGACTTTGTATGAGTCATGAAAATTTATGGCAGTGATCAGACTTCTTCTCGTGACAACAATACAGAAAGGTACATGTGTAGCGATCTCGACCTCTATGGTCCCCGCACGCAACCCTCTAGGCCCGAGACTCTACGGGTCTTCCCACCTCTAGCAGTGAGTTTTTGCCTTCCCCAGGATTCGAACTCTAGACCTCCAGGTTTAGTACTAAAGTTCCTGAATCCTGGTACCAATTGAGCTGTAGCTCAATTGGTACCAGGATTCAGGAACTTTAGTACTAAACCTGGAGGTCTAGAGTTCGAATCCTGGGGAAGGCAAAAACTCACTGCTAGAGGTGGGAAGACCCGTAGAGTCTCAGGCCTAGAGGGTTGCGTGCGGGGACCATAGAGGCCGAGATCGCTACATAAAAAGGCGCCTTTTTATGTAGCGACCCCGCCTCTATGGTCCCCGCAGACAACCCTCTAGGCCAGCGACCCTACGGTCTTCCCACCCCTGGCAGTGGGTTTTTGCCTTCCCCAGGATTCGAACCCTTGACCTCCAGGACAAGTACAATAGTTCCTGAATCCTGGTACCAATTGAGCTGTAAATTGTCAAGCCCCGAGGAGCCGCTCGTCCGATACCGACCGGACAGCTACTCCCTCGTCTCGGCGGACAATTCAACAACCAGACCACCACGACTACCTCAGCCAGCTTGTACCGCAGCCTATAGGGCTGGAACAAGCGACTGTATAAATCGAAAACAGAAACGGCAACGACGACAAAGCTGCGTACCGGTACGACTTACGACAAACGCAAAACACAAGGCCTCCATGGCTCACAAAAGTACAACTATACCGCCGTGTAAAATGGCAAAATCAAACACGAATATAGCAGCGGAAACGTAAAGTAACAGAAACGGAAAACGGGTACCAACATGTACCACCAACAAGTAAAAGAGACATCCCGGAATCATCTCGAAGAAATACGCAACCTGGGACAGGCTGCCGGGCACTCCAGACCATCATCCTGAAATAAAAACAGGGAGCTAACGGGGTGAGTCCTTCGAACTCAGCGAATACAGACTGATATGCACAGGAAGAAAAATAATAGCAGTAAGTCACCGTCTATCTATCTATCACAATACTGAAGATAACTGCAGTAAAAAGAAATGCAGAACTGAACTATAAGCAGTAAAGGAAACTACATACCTACCTGCGTCGATCCAAACCCGATAGTATGCATGTCAACCAAGTGCAACAATCAAGTGCAGCAAACACAACCAAGTGCAGAGATGCAGAGCATGCTCATGATGCAACATGGGCCACCCCTGACGCCAGTCGGTATAGGTCGCGAAAACACGTGAACCGAGTGGGTAGGGCTCTGACCTGGTCTTCCCTGCATGAACAGACGGTCAATAATGCACACGCGGGACCGAATGGGTAGGGTCGGAGACCATAAACGTACCCCACCATCGGGTGAAGTAACGCTCTAAACGTCCCTGCTATCATCGGATAGGTAGGGGACCTGCTGCATTGCCCGGGTCCGCCAACGGGGCTGCACGACAGGTCATGTGGCAGGTCTGACGGCCCCTCTCAACCACTAGGGGAGTCAAGGGTCGCCTACATATGCCCCTACACGAGTAGCAAGTACGATGGCCATCTCAACCTCCAGGGAGTCAAAGGTCGTCCCCTATGCTACGTGCAATAATGATGCGTGTCACTATCCCATGCATCATCCACTATCTAACCCTGCTGTCATCTACATGATATGCAGTAGTCCATATAACCGGTATGCACCAATACCTAAATCCTAGCGTAAGGTATAAGGTAAACTACACATCATCAATCCATACAGATATAGTAAGCAGTAAAGCTAACGGATACAACTACCGACGCAAAAGCACAGAGATAACAATATCAGGTATCCCTACTGCTAACTATGTCTAGCTATGCATAAACAGAAGTACCCGCCTCGATATGAAGAAGTCCAAGCGTCGAGAACCCCCGTCCAAAAATAATAGTCGCGACGAAGATAGCCACGACACTCAATATCCTGCATCAAATACACAATCACTTAGCCAAATATAACTTCTAATTTACTTAGGATTAATTCTAATCAATCAATCCTAATTAAACACCCCTTTGATTAATTAGGATTAATTATAATTAATTAATCCCAATTAAATCCTAACTTCTTAACCAAACACACCTCTAGGTTAATTAGGATTAATTACAATTAATTAATCCCTAACTTCCTAGCCAATATACCATCTAAATTATTTAGGGGTAATTATAACCAATTAATCCCCAATTAACCCCTCACGGCAACTCACCAAAACCCCACCTCTGACCTACAACCAACCCCAATCACAGCAATAGGAAAACAATAGCCCAAGCCATCCTTGATCAACTCTGCTCACGGCAAAAAGCTAAACCAGTGCAAAAACACAACAACACACAGTTCGAAACCAAATTGCTATCAACACATAACTCCGATTCAAAACATAGGAAACCTATTCCATTACAGGGATCCAACTACACCCATTCATCCTTCATCAACCCCGTTACTGATCACTCAAGCTCAAGAATGGTCAACACGATTCGTCTCAAGATCATCCAAAGCAAAACAACTCACGGAGACATAAGAATCCAAACTGATAGCACAACCCAATCCTACTGTTCTAATACAATTCCATTTGAAGAACAAATCGAAAGCAATCAATGCTTACCAGAGTTCATCGTTGACCGTGAGTCGTCCAGCGCACCTGCTCCCACAAGGTAGAACAAATATCCCTAAGAATAGCTCTAGTTTAGCTTAAGCCAAGAATCCCAAATTCAGTGGATCAACGATTAGGGTACAACTCAGGGAACAACTAAATCGAAGAAATCCAAATCTCCGCTCTTACTAAATCTGCGATCAGAGGAGGAAGAAGGCCCGATGATCTTGCTTGCTCGCGATGGAGTGATCGTGAGAAAAAGGGCGACAACAACGCTCGAGAAACCCACCTCCGGTCGGTGGTCGCGGAGTATCTTGTGAATCAAGATTACAAGTAGAACGAAGGAAGAAGTCAGCGTTGGTTCTTTGGTGACTTCAATCGAAGCAGAGAAGAGGGCGAACACTACGTCGGGCGGCTGCGGTTTAGGGCACGCGAGAGGAGAAGAGAACAAAGGAAGGGGGCGGCGCGTCTGGCTGTGGCGGAAGGCGAAGAGAAGAGGTCGGATCGAAGAGGTTTGCTGCGGCTAGGGCACACCGAATGGGAAAAACGAAATGTTAATAAGGGGTGGCTTTTTTGCAGAAAAAACCCATTCGGCTTTTTGAAATCCCAATCATGCCCTTAATTTCGAAAGTTTTGCCTTTTAGCCCTCAAATTTTCTAGATTCTCACAACATGTATTCCGATCCCTATTGTGGTTTCCAAGACCTTTCCTCCTGTTCTAGAAGGTCGTTGAAAACTTAGATTCCTATGCAAACGGTCTTTAGGTAGAATCATATATTCATTTTGATCACAATTATTATTACATAACTTATGAATTTTCAGAAATATTAAAAATATGGATACTATATGGGAACCCTTATTGATTGGAATCCATTGTGCATATGATCCTAATTGCCACTTTGTATATTGATGTCAATGAGAAGTGATAAACTTAATTAGGCTAAACAATTGTCTAGTTAATGGATTGTTGAAGATTTCAACAATCTAATCATTGCAGCAAAAATGCGAAGTTGTCATCTTAACGGCCCCTCAAAGATGACCCCACGCATTTTGGATGGAAGTAAATCATAGGTGTATTTTGTCCTATCGCAATAGCCTTTTGCATGGAGAAGATAAGATATTTTTTAACCTACTGGTGGAACATTTGTCGTTAGGAGAACTAATCCAATTTGCATCACTGAAGGCACCTAACCTGACTAAGACAATGTATAAGAATATTTTTAAGGTAACAAAAAATTCTTTTAATACCTTCTTCATATTGTTCAATAGGTGCATGCTTAAACTTACAAGCATGATTGATGGTGAAGGTAATGTTAAGTTGTATGACTGTGACACATTGTAGGCTTCAACAAATTAAAACTTTGATAAGTTTGAGAATCAATTATAGTAGTGGAATTAGATGTAGATATTATTTGGTATATAGATAGGATAAGCACCAACAATTTTAGCTCAATGAAAGAACTAATAAGTACGTTTGTTTTGAGAGAGAAGACATTCTTCTAAATGAAGAAGAAAGTTAATACAAAAAAAGAGCCGAGCCTTAATTGTCTAAGTTCTAAATAAGAAATTCTTAATTAAGAAGGTGGAGTAGATATTGATGAGCTCTTTATCATTGTTAATTATTATAATGTCATCTATAGAGCTGAAATTGCAACTATAGAAGAGAGAAGAATTAGTCTTAGCGCCATAAAACCATTGAATTGAATGTGTAGCCAATTGGTACATGGTAGCCTTGGTGAAGGTCATATATGGATTTTTTGAACTGACATATATGTGTTGAAAATTTTTGATGAATGAAACCAAACAACTACTCCATAAGAACAATTTCTTCCCGATGACAATGATAAAAGACAATAGAAATATACTATATACCTAATAGAGCTAACGACTATAGATAATGGTTGTAATTTTAAGGACTAACTAAAGCATCATTGAAATTAATACTTGCCACTCATTTTGGGCCATAACATTCATGGAGGTAATATGAGGCACTAAAGGTTGTGTTCCTTTATACATGAGAGTGTCAATTCTAGCCCCATTGTTGCATTCAAGTTTGAATTCTTAGTTGCTTGTGTAAATTGTAAGTTAGTTTAGAGCTTGCAAGACAGGAATCCTGTATAAATGTCACTAAAGAGAAGAGTGCGACGAGGAATATCATCATTAGAGTTGTTTATCGATTGTCATAAGAGGGCAAGTCGACAAGGTTGCGAGGATTATGAAAAAAAAATTATTAATTAGGTTGGGTAACGTCAAACCTGAGACGACTAGTCCGGTCTCATGAAAATTTCTCACCGGTCGCCAGGGTAAATCGGAAAAAGCTCGCGGTGGGTGATCTAAAAGTCTAACATCTCATAGTTGTGCGTCTCATATGGAGGAAAAATTTCTGCAAAATTCACCGTAGTTAAGGATCGAATTCCACGGATGTTTGAGAGATAACTAGTCACCCTTCTGCAACACTATAGCCCTGAGAGTAATTGCGAGTACTATGAAAGTGCAACATTTGGTGAACAAGGAAAAGCGAGTTGGTCAAATTTAGAACTAGATGATGTGTAGGAGGAATCAACAGTGGATGCTTCAGAGGTTATCCAAGATGGACCAAAACTTAGAATCAATGGATGCTTCAGAGGTTATCCAAGATGGACCAAAACTTAGTTCACCTGGTCGGGGTAGCAACCTATTGTGAGTCCTAACGCAATGTTAGATTGTATTAAAAAGATGTCACCATTATTTGAATGGAAAGTTGAGAAACAGGTCAATAAATATATATTCGCCGACTTAGTATATACAGGTGGCCATACTTATGATGCAAGTTGTTATGCTGAGGACATTTTGTGGATGACGGTAGTTGATGCGGGTCCACTGAGCAAATTTACTAAAGTTGAAATTTTTAATTCGGATATCAGACTAATACGTTATTTGATTTGAATTAAAGTTGATTCAAAGATCTAGATTTGTTATCGATGGAATTTGTAACCGATCAACTTTTGGATTTCAAAAATATCGTTTAGGGCTTTTTCGGAGGCTCCGAATATCTTTTTACTATTTTTAATAATTTTGATCTTACCATAGAATTTTGGGTCTATATTAGCATCATTTTTAATTGTTTTGAGATAAATTTTTATTATTACTATTTTTAGCCACTGTGTTCTTCTTGGGAACGCCGAGTTTTTTTATTTTCTAATATTTCTTTTCAAATCAATAGGTTATAGACGATTGTTTCTATATTCGTATGTGAATCGACGGATTCAACAATCTAAGTTAAGAATATGATTGCAACTAGAGATGCATGTACAACTAAATATATGGAAAAAAAAATGAAGAACCAACTAATATCGAACCTAGGGTGATCAATCTGATCCTATTAAAGTTTTTCATATGTTGTTAAGGTAAATCGGGATGCGCTCTTGATGGATGACCTAGAGGTCCAGGATCCCGTGGTTAGCGTCGTAGCTAGGATCAAACCACAAATGCTTGGGTGATAATTTACCATTGGTGCACCGTAACTTTGGGGGTAAAAAGATGTGAAAAAAATGATGAACCAAGTAATAGGAGAACCTGGGACGATCGGCCCGACCCCACAGAAGTTTCCTACTGGTCGCTTGGGTAAATCAGGAAGCACTCGCAGCAGACGGTCTAGAAGTCAGCGCCTAGGGTTTCCACCCCATTTGGACAAAAAATTCTTGTAAAATATACTGTAGCTGGTCATCGAACCGCGGATGTATGGAATGATAATTAATCACCTTGCCGCTGCACTATAATCTCAGGGGCTAGATAGATGATTGATAGGAGATCATGGTGGCAAAAAGTGATTCGCTCGCCCCGAGCGGCCTGGCCAACTCATCTCATGGTTAACACGGAAGAGGTAAATCATGAGGACTACTAGTCCGGATATTGTAGCTAATGTATGGAGAAAACGTATATACTGATTTTATCAAATTTTGATCCTCCAAACTTTAAGATGATAATATCTACTCATTAATTATCAATTAATTCCATGGGGATTATTGATAGGAGATCAAGAATATATAGCTAGGAGATGAATTATAAAGTTTTTATTGATGGGCGTGGCTCGATAGATGATTGATAAAGTAGAATACAATGATAAAAGTGTCATCCTAAAATTTAATAGGGGAGAAATGCATGAAGAGGTGCGGGTACTTTTTATTATATGTCTGCCAAACTATTTTGCTCGAGGTTGGAAGGGCAAGAGGCTTGGTAGATATAAAAAAATGGTTAATTAGGTTTTTTCAAGGGAAAATTTTCTTAAACTCTCCGATCTCAAATTCAACTTTACATGCAATCCCTATTCAAAGTTTTCTTTGCATGCAGTCCCTGATGTGATTAACAAGATAGTTTTGTGAGTATTATTTGAAGAAACTTGAGTATAAAAGTTAGAAATTTGAGTATATAAGGTTGCATCCACCACATCAAGAAACTGTGTACTCAATTTTTACTCATTTATACTCATTTTCACTTATTTATATTCATTTCACTAATATATACTTAATTTTTCACTCTTTTATACTCAATCCATCAGGGAGTAAATGCAAAGAATTTATCAAATGGGGAGTAAAAGTAAAGATCAAATGGGGATTGGGGAGTTTTATGCAATTTACTATTTTTTTTTCAATCTCAAGTGATCGATTCGTCTTTTAAAAATTTTTCATCAACCGTTAAGATAAATTGGGAAGTACATGCGACGGACGGTCTAAAAACCTAGCGTTCCAGTATTTACGTATCATTTGGGGGAAAAAACTTGTAAAATACACCGTAATTGAGGATCGAATTGTGAATTCCTGAGATGATATTTAATCATCTTTCCGCTGCACCATAATCCCATAATCCTTGAAGCTCTTGATAAGTATAGAAGAAAGGTCAAGACCATAATAAGGAGGCTAAATTTCCCCTTCTAATATGAATGGATAGAGACTACTCTTAAAACCAAATCGCATTCCACGTATATATCTTGGTAAAATAGATCATCGACATTAGATTTTCTTTTCATAGTAATTTTCTAAAGTGATCAATGTAGAGGACACAACAGTCATCGAAAACCTCGATTGGAGGAAGACCTCAAACATTAAAATGAACTAATAAAAAGTCAGGGACATGACCTATGAAAGAAATGTAACTTATTATTGTTAGCTCGTATGCAAGTCTTGCATAATTGAGATGAAGAAATTAAGGGTTTAACCGAATAAAGTCGCTCACGAACTATTTGGATTCCGATTCAAAAAAAAAAAAAAGAAATCGTTCGAGTTCGTTCAATTAAATTAACGAGCTGAGCTTGAACTCAATTTCGAGCTCGAAAATATTATCAAGCCGAGCTCGAGCTTACTAGAATTTGATTCGTGAGCTCGCGAATGTATTCGTTAAGTGATTCGCGAACTTGTTCGTTAAGAGGCTCGCGAACATGATTATTAAAAAGCATGTTAATTAAATATCATATAAAAAATAAATATAATAATATATTATTAATTATTATAGTTAATTATTTTAAACGAGTTCAAATTAAGCTCATTTAATTTTTAAACGAGTTTTTTTCAAGTCGAATTCGAGCCGAGCTCGAACTATTTAATTTTATTACAAGCCGAGCTCGAACTTAAGAACTAAAGCTTGAATCGAATTCGAGCCCGAGTTTAAGCCTAAAGATAACAAACTAAGCTCGAACTCGAGCCTCATGTCAAACTTATATATTTGTGTATTCACCAACAAGAGTTGTAGCAGAGGAAGGGTGAAAATGATAGAGACTGACATAGTTTCTGTATTGAATTAGTGTATTTCTTATTGGTCGATCCTTCACAAGAAAAGATATTATTATCAATGGCAAATTGTAAGTAAATTTTTAGTAATAAAAGTAGCATAAATAGCTTTGTGCATTTAAAAAGTTTTATTGGATGAACGCAAGAATTTATTTTCAAAGTGATCAATTTACAAACTTCAATCACTATCTATTTGTACCATGTTAGATTCAGGCTTTGCTTCTGCAAAGTGTTATAGTCTTATGTGAATGATGAATTGCTCCAGAATTGAAGTAGCGTATCATAGTCAAGTACTTTAATAATGTCGGATTAGGAGTGATTGTGATAGAGAATGCTCCTAAGTAGATTGGTGGATCATTTTTTTTTTTTGGATATCATGTAAATTGAAAGGGAGGTGGTGAGATTTTAGTCTCGTATTGGGACTTTCTAGTGAGTAGAAAGTGAGGTGGAAAATAAAAAGACTTCCTTGTGAATGGGGTTTTAGTCTCACATTGGAAGTTTTAAGGTAAAATGGTTGGTTTATATTGTTTCACAAGCATGTTAGTTGTGAACAAATGTTAGGGGAGAGACTCTCTCTCACGCGTGGGTGCGCAGGGGATGCAAATCCAGGGCTCGGACTTGTCGAATGCCCGACCGATCGGGGCAAAATTTGTCCAAGCAGATGAATCAACGTTTTGTCAGATTATTTTTGCTCAAATATAACTGATGCATTAATTTTTTATTAATGTAAATCAGTAACTTTTGACTCATTGGGGGAATTATCACCATGTAGTTGCATTTAGGATTTTCAACTATAGACCCGAGAGTGAGAGGTAAAGAAGTGTGCAAGAGCCTCCTAAACTTGATGAGAATCATGGAGCTCAATAATCATAGGAAGTATAGGTTCAATGAATGTCATAATTAGTCATGTTATGTTAAGATTAGCATCCGCCGTCGATCCTCAATTATGATATATTTTTAAGAATTTTTTTCTAAATGAGACATACAATCATAAATACTGGACTTCTGGATTACTTGCTACAAATACTTTCTAATTTATTTTGACAGTCAATGAAAAACTTCAATGAAACTCAACTATCATTTCAAATTCACTGTTACCTGATTCATTATATTTCTTTTATTTTTATATAGTTAATCGTCCTTGACCCAAAACATCATAGGTGGGATAATCTTCCCGAGGCGGAGGAGTGCGACGAGTCCAAAGAAGTCACGGGCACAAACTAGTGGGAGAAATAATGTCTTCCAAAATAAATAGTTATCATTGTTAAGTTTAGGGAGATCGATAGAGGTGGCAAACTTTGGAGACGTTGTTAGTGGTGACCCCTAGCCCGAGATCAAACTCCCCTGCTCTATCTATTTGTCTCTTTGCACCTTTTTCTTCCCAACGATTCCTCATGGCCGCAACGAGACATCTCTCTCTCTCTCTCTCTCTCTCTCTCATCTGGTTGGATCATCGTCATTTATCCCTCCACCGTCCCCGCAGTGCCTGCCTGGTGGTTCTGCTCTGTGCCCACCCCCACAAGCATTCATTTCTCCCATCATCCATGCCTTCCAATAATTATTAAGCCGGTTGGAGTAGGAGGCCGATCGATGACTGCACTAAACGGTTGACTGGAGTACCGTCGACCTGGTTAATTACCTGTGGCGACAAAACTTTGCTTCAGGAGAAGGGCAATTGGTCAACGAGACTTGTAAGAGCTTCTTCATTGAAATTAATGGAAAACACAAACACACACACACAGCGAAACAGAAAAGGTTTTGGAACGATGAGTGGGGATGGAGAAGCTCGATTGAGAAGGAATCATCCTCTTGTCGTCAGTTTTTTCCCTGAACCTTTTCCTGTTTTTCCTCTCTTCTTCTGATGTTCTTGATCATTGGGCTAAATCGTGGCTTGATTTGTAGGTCGATAGCTCTGCGTGGCTGTGTAGAGCAGACGCAGGATTCAGGACAGCGAGCGGAGCCAAAAAGTATGTGCCGCCCACAAACATCTGCGTTCAGCCGAGCATCAGAACCTCGATCCATCCGGTGAGAACGACGGCCGCTACTAGGCTGACGGAGCTACGGGAAAGAAACCGACGTCAGTCGGCTTTGCTGCCCGGCCTTCCCGACGACCTCGCCGTCGCCTGCCTCGTCCGCGTCCCCCGCGCTGATCACCGGAAGCTAAGACTGGTCTGCAGGCGGTGGCAGCGACTGCTCTCCGGCAACTACTACTACTCCCTGCGCAGGAGCCTCGGCCTCGCCGAGGAATGGCTCTACGTCATCAAAAGAGACGACCGAGACGGCCGGATTTCTTGGGATGCCTTCGATCCCGTCCACCAGCTGTGGCGCCCGCTCCCTCCCATCCCCAAAGACTACGCCCAGGCCGTGGGGTTCGGTTGCGCCGCGATGAGCGGTTGCCATCTCTACCTCTTCGGCGGCAGAGACCCTCGCAAGGGCTCGATGAGGAGGGTGATCTACTACAATGCCAGGACCGACAAGTGGCACCGCGCGCCGGACTTGCTCCGGCGCAGACAATTCTTCGGCTCCTGCGTCATCGACAACCGCCTGTACGTCGCCGGAGGCGAGAGCGAAGGCGTCAGCCGCTCTCTCCGGTCGGCGGAGGTGTACGACCCGAGCAAGAACAGGTGGTCGTTCATCGCCGAGTTGAGCAGCCCGATGGTGCCCTTGGTCGGCGTCATCTACCAAGGGAAATGGTTCCTGAAAGGGCTCGGGCCCCAGCAGCAGGTTGTCAGCGAAGTCTACGCGCCGGAAAGCGACGCCTGGGAAAGCGTGTTTGACGGCATGGTGAGTGGGTGGAGGAACCCCTCTGTTTGCATCGACGGCAAGCTCTTCGGCTTGGATTGCAAGGATGGATGCAGGTTGAGGGTGTACGAGGCGGCCACAGATTCGTGGAGGCGAGGGACGGACAGCAAGGCGCATCTGGGGAGCTCGCGAGCTGTGGAGGCGGCAGCTCTGGTTCCTCTCATGGGGAAGCTGTGCATCGTGAGGAATAACATGAGCATCACTCTGGTGGACGCGGTGCGAGATGGCGGCGGAAATGGAAGCGAGGAGGAGAGATGGGAGACGATCGCCGGCAAAGGGCAGATCAAAACTTTCGTCGCCAACTTGTTGTCGACCATTGCAGGCCGCAGTGGTGGCAAGACGCACATTGTTCACTGTCAAGTTCTTCACGCTTAGTAGTTACCACTTTTGGTAAAATTTGAACACCTTTTTTTCCGTCTTTCTTATATTTTTTTTTGGAGTGATCATTTTGTAAGATGAACTATCTAGCTTCACGTATTTTGGATATTTAGAACCCATAAAATTTAATAGAATTCTATTTATCTTTTATCAGGTCTAACGGATCAAAATTGAAAGAGATTACTTTTCTTGGATATTATTCTTCTATGGCCAGAAGAAATAATGCTATTATTATCGATAAAAGAACTATTAACTAATTATAAAGTTCTTGAAGTCATTTTGTATTGTGAAATAAAGACATCATTGATCTAGAGGCTATAAGGATCACTTAAGAGTATTAATTTACCTAGTAGTTAAATTAGAAAATAAAGAGTTTGAAGGAAAGAACGTAGAGGTGTATCTGTCTATAAATTTAGAACAATTTAAGTTTATAGAATATTTTTGGCTAAAATTATTATATAGTCCTAAACTATCTAAATTAGAAAATAATAATAACATATAATGACTTTAAAGAATCTAGGGATCACAGGTAGCCATCAAGTTCTAATCTCTAAAGCTAGAGTAACTTAAATCTATAGAATTATTTAAGCTAAAACTATTATATGGTTGAAAACTATTCTCCTAAAATGATGTAAACCCAATTAAGCTTACCACTAAACATATAATAGTGTGTGTCTGTGTATAAAGAATGTCAGTCAATAAAATTAAATTCATATTACCGTATATAAATTAACCATATGAAGAAAACATATTAAACATAATATCAATATAAATCAACAATGTAGGATAAGATGATACAAGTTTTTTTTAAGTTCATATGTGGTGTGCTACTTTATGTTCCTCTACCTTTCACAGGAATATACTAGAGCCCTTGTGCATCATGGAGAATCAATCTCAACAAGTTCATTAAATGCCTTGGGATATTCACTATTAAAATCACTACATTATATCTGCATTTTGCTCTCACAACATTCTAAAATCTTCTACAACTGGGATTTGACACAATTGCTACACCTGATGAAGTGCTAGAATACAATAAAATTTACAGTGACGGTGCATCTTTCCCAGATTACTATCAGGGAAAGATCAAAAAAAAAAATAATAATAATAACCTCATGGTTAATGAGAATTCCTACCTTCTATGATGAAGAAACACAATGGAAATGAAGAGGTCATGGCATTGAGCGACCCCAACATTGAATCCTCGCACAAACTTTGTTTCATTTTGAAGCCATGGGAATACGGAATCATGGGATTCGCCCAGTAAGTTTGGCACAATCTGCATGAAAGCATAAACACAAGCCGTTCTAGTGAACTTTCTCATGCGGCTTGGGTAATGCATACAGCTGGAAATTTCCTGTGTCCAACAGCACCCCATTCAGAGCATTTGCAGGATTGCTAGCTGAGCTCAATCTACTATGACTTGACTCTGGTGACAACAAGCCTGGAGTACTCTCGGGAACAGAACGTGATACAGTAGAAACTGCTGTCTCAGAAGTTTCTAGATGACAGTGACTATTTTCTCTGAAGTGGAAAAATCGCAACATTTGAATGGGAACAAGTTAAACAATCATTCTATATTAAGCAAACAGCAAGCTTACCCATTGCATGAGCTTTTTCCTTTAACACACGGCTCACTTCGTGATTTACTTTTCTCTCTTGGGCTGGCAGTGTTTTCCTATCATGACGTGATAAGACTTATTTAATTTGAAATGATAAAGCAAGGATTATTGGTAAAACTAGCTGAAAAACACCCAGACTTACAATTGTTTTACTCCCTGCTAACCCTTGGTGATTACCAAGGATATTGTAGTTATAGTGGGAGAGCCATATGAATGGATGTTCAAGCAACATTAAGGCAGTTGGCCTTGTGGCAGGATTCCTACGAAAGCAGGATCGCAGAAAGTCTTTCCCCTCAGCAGACAATGATTCAGGTATTGGCGGGTCCTTATGCAAGACTTTGAACATAGCTGCAGCCTGTTGTTAACACAACCAAATCAAATCACATCCCCATGAAATAAAATAAAAGCGCATCATAAATGATCAATCAGCAATTGAAAGAATGTATACTTCTCTGAGAAGAATTCAATGTAACATATTAAAAAAATCTTTTGCTAAGTCAATATCTTCAAGTTAAATATAGGCACAATTCCAGAAAATAATTGTTATCCGACTCTCGAGATTTAGAGAACTATACAACTTTGAAGTGACAACCAGTGCAATTGAAACATGTTCTCTGAGTATCAGATGAATGCTCAGTTCGCCAATCAGTTAATTGCTTGGAGAACTGGAATATCCAGTGGAACTTTAATTCTTTGAATGAAGCTTGCTATCCAATCAACATGCACTTTTTTTACTTTAAATTACCATTGACTACATTGCAAATTATTATTACCATTATGAAGTGGTCGTGATTGATTCAGCTAGGTAATTACTTTGACAACTGGAATATCCAGTGTGTAATTCTTTGAATGAAACTTGATCTCTTTTTGCATTTTTTTTTTTTTTTGACTTGCAACTACCGTCACTGCATTCCAAATTTTCAGCAACATTACTAAGACACGTTCATCCTGACTATTTTGAAATGGCTATGCATCTTCTCCATTGAACTCAATGCAAATATGTAGCATCAGACCTCTGATTTACTCTCGACAATAACTTTTTATTTTATCTTTTCTAGCAACTGCATAGGTCATATTAGCATTCTCATCTTTGAAACTTCAACTTTTTATAGATTCTAACAACCTAAGACAAATCAACAATACATGAAAAACCTACCCACTGTCACAAAATTTAAATAACCTACGAGGCACATGGCAGTCATATAAGACCACAGAAATTCTCCAGCTCACATGATCACTAATATCTTCTTGTTGAATAAGAGATCTAACATATCTAAAAATTTATTGTCAAGATTTCATATTTATACATCCTACTTATTCCCTTACTTAGAATCTATGCTTCATATATCAGTTTTACAAAAGTGACCTATAAATAATCTGTGTAACCACAACCATGCGGATGGCTTCACTCTGTAGTACCAAAAAATAAAGGGAAAAAAATAATGTTCGGGAATTTACAAAAGTTCAGATACCTTGGTCGTGGTATCGGATAGCAAGTGATACCAAAAGAAACACATTTCAAAGTAACCATATGCTGAAAGCAA
This sequence comes from Boesenbergia rotunda, assembly GCA_024364735.1. Taxonomy (NCBI): domain Eukaryota; kingdom Viridiplantae; phylum Streptophyta; class Magnoliopsida; order Zingiberales; family Zingiberaceae; genus Boesenbergia; species Boesenbergia rotunda. The sequence continues at coordinate 363,663 of JAGFNQ010007795.1, read as the reverse complement.
GTAACCACTTAAAGCTTAAATGTAAGATCCAACTATGGACAAGGAATGATATGAAGCTTATCATGTGTTTGGAAAGGTATGAGAGAAAAGGAAGCTATAAACCCAACCATACTAGAATTTAGACAGCGACAAAGGAAAATTAGGATAAGATTATTATAGCAAGAAAAGGGAGCAATAAACCCAATCATACTAGAATTTAGACGGTGACGAAGAAAACAGTTCCCATTGTGTCATTCTCTCAATTCATAAACAATCAAAAATAAGTTCTCTAATTTGAACAGGTGTGACAAGAATAAGAGTGAAAAGTATTCTAGACAGTTTGGTGTCACGGAACTAGCTGATCTCCCATTCATATTAACCAACAGTGACTCCTGCTCCTTGACCTCACAGATATTAACTTAGCCAGAAAGGAGCCACAAAGGAAAAGTTAGTCATCAACCTTACTTCCTTGTCCACTACCCTCATCGCATCTGATGTTATTATCAATACAATAATGCAAAGTTATGGGCAAAACCAGCATCTGGAAGAAGGCAAGTTCAGGAAATAAGTTGGCATAGTTAACAAAAAATAATTTAAACAAACACTTGCGGATATTGGATCTGCAGACACGTTCATGATACTGCTCAATATATGTTTGCAATTCCAACTGTAAATATGCT
>JAGFNQ010007795.1:112505-344725 GCA_024364735.1 Boesenbergia rotunda | reverse complement strand
AAACAGAAAAGGTTTTGAAACGATGAGTGGGGGAGAAGCTCGATTGAGAAGGAATCATCCTCTTGTCGTCAGTTTTTTCCCCTGCACCTTTTCCTGTTTTTCCTCTCTTCTTCTGATGTGTTCTTGATCGTTGGGCTAAATCGTGGCTTGATTTGTAGGTCGATAGCTCTGCGTGGCTGTGTAGAGCAGACGCAGGATTCAGGACAGCGAGCGGAGCCAAAAAGTATGTGCCGGCCACAAACCTCTGCGTTCAGCCGAGCATCAGAACCTCGATCCATCCGGTGAGAACGACGGCCGCTACTAGGCTGACGGAGCTACGGGAAAGAAACCGACGTCAGTCGGCTTTGCTGCCCGGCCTACCCGACGACCTCGCCGTCGCCTGCCTCGTCCGCGTCCCCCGCGCTGATCACCGGAAGCTAAGACTGGTCTGCAGGCGGTGGCAGCGACTGCTCTCCGGCAACTACTACTACTCCCTGCGCAGGAGCCTCGGCCTCGCCGAGGAATGGCTCTACGTCATCAAAAGAGACGACCGAGACGGCCGGATTTCTTGGGAGGCCTTCGATCCCGTCCACCAGCTGTGGCGCCCGCTCCCTCCCATCCCCAAAGACTACGCCCAGGCCGTGGGGTTCGGTTGCGCCGCGATGAGCGGCTGCCATCTCTACCTCTTCGGCGGCAGAGACCCTCGCAAGGGCTCGATGAGGAGGGTGATCTACTACAATGCCAGGACCGACAAGTGGCACCGCGCGCCGGACTTGCTCCGTCGCCGACAATTCTTCGGCTCCTGCGTCATCGACAACCGCCTGTACGTCGCCGGAGGGGAGAGCGAAGGCGTCAGCCGCTCTCTCCGGTCGGCGGAGGTGTACGACCCGAGCAAGAACAGGTGGTCGTTCATCGCCGAGTTGAGCAGCCCGATGGTGCCGTTGGTCGGCGTCATCTACCAAGGGAAATGGTTCCTGAAAGGGCTCGGCCCCAGCAGCAGGTTGTCAGCGAAGTCTACGCGCCGGAAAGCGACGCCTGGGAAAGCGTGTTCGACGGCATGGTGAGTGGGTGGAGGAACCCCTCTGTTTGCATCGACGGCAAGCTCTTCGGCTTGGATTGCAAGGATGGATGCAGGCTGAAGGTGTACGAGGCGGCCACAGATTCGTGGAGGCGCGGACGGACAGCAAGGCGCATCTGGGGAGCTCGCGAGCTGTGGAGGCGGCGGGCTCTGGTTCCTCTCATGGGGAAGCTGTGCATCGTGAGGATAACATGAGCATCACTCTGGTGGACGCGCGGTGCGAGATGGCGGCGGAAATGGAAGCGAGGAGGAGAGATGGGAGACGATCGCCGGCAAAGGGCAGATCAAAACTTTCGTCGCCAACTTGTTGTCGACCATTGCAGCCGCAGTGGTGGCAAGACGCACATTGTTCACTGTCAAGTTCTTCACGCTTAGCAGTTACCACTTTTGGTAAAATTGAACACCTTTTTTTTTTCGTCTTTCTTATATTTTTTTTTTTGGGAGTGATCATTTTGTAAGATGAACTATTTATGATGAAGCCAAAAAGTGTATTCGTTCTTTTCAGCTCCCCGCCAATCTATTCCAAATCAACAGGAGGAGATAATATACGGAGGAGACTATGAACTATCTAGGTTCATGTATTTTGGATATTTAAACCCATAAAATTTAATAGAATTCTATTTATCTTTTATCAGGGTCTAACGGATCTAAATTGAAAGAGATTACTTTTCTTGGATATTATTCTTCTATGGCCACAAGAGATAATGCTATTATTATCGATAAAAGAACTATTAACTTATTATAAAGTTCTCTGAAGTCATTTTGTACTATGAAATAAACACATATCATTGATTCTAGAGGCTATAAGGAACACTTAGGAGTATTAATTACCTAGTAGTTAAATTAGAAAATAAAGAGTTTGAAGGAAAGAACGCAGAGGTGTATCTGTCTATAAATTTAGAACAATTTAAGTTTATAGAATATTTTTGGCTAAAATTATTATATAGTCCTAAACTATCTAAATTAGAAAATAATAATAACATATAATGAATTTAAAGAGTCTAGGGGATCACAGGTAGCCATCAAGTTCTAATCTCTAAATCTAGAGTAACTTAAATCTATAGAATTATTTAAGCTAAAACTATTATATGGTTGAAAACTATTCTCCTAAAATGATGTAAAACCAATTAAGCTTACCACTAAACATATAATAGTGTGTGTCTGTGTATAAAGAATGTCAATCAATAAAATTAAATTCATATTACCGTATATAAATTAACCATATGAAGAAAGCATATTAAACATAATAATCAATATAAATCAACAATGTAGGATAAGATGATACAAGTTTTTTTTAAGTTCATGTGGTGTGCTACTTTATGTTCCTCTACCTTTCACAGGAATATACTAGAGCCCTTGTGCATCATGGAGAATTAACCTCAACAAGTTCATTAAATGCCTTGGGATATTCACTATTAAAATCACTACATTATATCTGCATTTTGCTCTCACAACATTCTAAAATCTTCTACAACTGGGATTTGACACAATTGCTACCCCTGATGAAGTGCTAGAATACAATAAAATTTACAGTGACGGTGCATCTTTCCCGATTACTATCATGGCAAGGTCAAAAAAAAATTAACCTCATGGTTAATGAGAATTCCTACCTTACCTATGATGAAGAAACACAAAGGAAATGAAGAGGTCATGGCATTGAGCGACCCCAACATTGAATCCTCGCACAATCTTTGTTTCATTTTGAAGCCATGGGAATACGGAATCATGGGATTCGCCCAGTAAGTTTGGCACAATCTGCATGAAAGCATAAACACAAGCCGTTCTAGTGAACTTTCTCATGCGGCTTGGGTAATGCATACAGCTGGAAATTTCCTGTGTCCAACAGCACCCCATTCAGAGCATTTGCAGGATTGCTAGCTGAGCTCAATCTACTATGACTTGGCTCTGGTGACAACAAGCCTGGAGTACTGTCGGGAACAGAACGTGATACAGTAGAAACTGCTGTCTCAGAAGTTTCTAGATGACAGTGACTATTTTCTCTGAAGTGGAAAAATCGCAACATTTGAATGGGAACAAGTTAAACAATCATTCTATATTAAGCAAACAGCAAGCTTACCCATTGCATGAGCTTTTTCCTTTAACACACGGCTCACTTCGTGATTTACTTTTCTCTCTTGGGCTGGCAGTGTTTTCCTATCATGACGTGATAAGACTTATTTAATTTGAAATGATAAAGCAAGGATTATTGGTAAAACTAGCTGAATAACACCCAGACTTACAATTGTTTTACTCCCTGCTAACCCTTGGTGATTACCAAGGATACTGTAGTTATAGTGGGAGAGCCATATGAATGGATGTTCAAGCAACATTAAGGCAGTTGGCCTTGTGGCAGGATTCCTACGAAAGCAGGATCGCAGAAAGTCTTTCCCCTCAGCAGACAATGATTCAGGTATTGGCGGGTCCTTATGCAAGACTTTGAACATAGCTGCAGCCTGTTGTTAACACAACCAAATCAAATCATATCCCCATGAAACAAAATAAAAGCGCATCATAAATGATCAATCAGCAATTGAAAGAATGTATACTTCTCTGAGAAGAATTCAATGTAACATATTAAAAAAAACTTTTGCTAAGTCAATATCTTCAAGTTAAATATAGGCACAATTCCAGCAAATAATTGTTATCCGACTCTCAAGATTTAGAGAACTATACAACTTTGAAGTTACAACCAGTGCAATTGAAACATGTTCTCTGAGTATCAGATGAATGCTCAGTTCGCCAATCAGTTAATTGCTTGGAGAACTGGAATATCCAGTGGAACTTTAATTCTTTGAATGAAGCTTGCTATCCAATCAACATGCACTTTTTTTACTTTAAATTACCATTGACTACATTGCAAATTATTATTACCATTATGAAGTGGTCGTGATTGATTCAGCTAGGTAATTACTTTGACAACTGGAATATCCAGTGTGTAATTCTTTGAATGAAACTTGATCTCTTTTTGCTTTTTTTTTTTTTTGACTTGCAACTACCGTCACTGCATTCCAAATTTTCAGCAACATTACCAAGACACGTTAATCCTGACTATTTTGAAATGTCTATGCATCTTCTCCATTGAACTCAATGCAAATATGTAGCATCAGACCTCTGATTTACTCTCGACAATAACTTTTTATTTTATCTTTTCTAGCAACTGCATAGGTCATATTAGCATTCTCATCTTTGAAACTTCAACTTTTTATAGATTCTAACAACCTAAGGCAAATCAACAATACATGAAAAACCTACCCACTGTCACAAAATTTTAAATAACCTACGAGGCACATGGCAGTCATATAAGACCACAGAAATTCTCCAGCTCACATGATCACTAATATCTTCTTGTTGAATAAGAGATCTAACATATCTAAAAATTTTATTGTCAAGAATTTCATATTTATACATCCTACTTATTCCCTTAGAATCTATGCTTCATATATCAGGGGGCGCTTGGTATAAATTTGGTAATGGGAATGGTAATGGGTTTGATTGAGGGGTTTATGGGTTTGGTGATAACCTAGTGGGGGGTGGGTTATGAAATCAAGGGTATCATATCCTTATTTTGATTCCGATTCCCGTATACCAAGCATCATCAATGGGAATGAAATAAATTTCATTCCCATTCCCACCTTCTAAACCCGCTTACCAAGCGCCCCCTCAGTTTTACAAAAGTGACCTATAAATAATCTGTGTAACCACAACCATGCGGATGGCTTCAACTCTGTAGTACCAAAAAATAAAGGAAAAAAATAATGTTCGGGAATTTACAAAAGTTCAGATACCTTGATCGTGGTATCGGATAGCAAGTGATACCAAAAGAAACACATTTCAAAGTAACCTTATGCTGAAAGCAAGTAACCACTTAAAGCTTAAATGTAAGATCCAACTATGGACAAGGAATGATATGAAGCTTATCATGTGTTTGGAAAGGTATGAGAGAAAAGGAAGCTATAAACCCAACCATACTAGAATTTAGACAGCGACAAAGGAAAATTAGGATAAGATTATTATAGCAAGAAAAGGGAGCAATAAACCCAATCATACTAGAATTTAGACGGTGACGAAGAAAACAGTTCCCATTGTGTCATTCTCTCAATTCATAAACAATCAAAAATAAGTTCTCTAATTTTGAACAGGTGTGACAAGAATAAGAGTGAAAAGTATTCTAGACAGTTTGGTGTCACGGAACTAGCTGATCTCCCATTTCATATTAACCAACGGTGACTCCTGCTCCTTGACCTCACAGATATTAACTTAGCCAGAAAGGAGCCACAAAGGAAAAGTTAGCCATCAACCTTACTTCCTTGTCTACTACCCTCATCGCATCTGATGTTATTATCAATACAATAATGTAAAGTTATGGGCAACACCAGCATCTGGAAGAAGGTAAGTTCAGGAAATAAGTTGGCATAGTTAACAAAAAATAATTTAAACTAACACTTGCGGATATTGGATCTGCAGACACGTTCATGATACTGCTCAATATATGTTTGCAATTCCAACTGTAAATATGCTCATTATGCCCTATCAAATATCAGGAACACCGGAAAAATTCATTTTCCAAAACAATCATTATTATGAAAGGTAGTTAATAGCACAAGAATCCTGTTAATTTGATTGTGAAATATAATAATATTAAATAGGAAAAATTATCAGCAACAAAAAACTAATAAGAAATTGTAGATTGCATGTGTGTGTTGAATCAATATTATCTTTACAAACATTTGCAAGAAAATATGCTGGGTTGATTGGTGAAAAATAAACACGTCTAACTGCAAATAACTAGGCACGTATGAGAAAAATTACCCCTTCTAAACCATTCCAAGGTTGTTTGCCTGTAAACATCTCAATAATAGTGCAACCCAAGCTCCAAATATCAACAGCAAGATCATAACCAATATCTTTGTTCATCGTTGCATGCATAACCTAAATAGAGAAAATAGGTTAAACAATTAAAATTTGATGTATATTAAGCATGTATAAATTGGATGTTAGGTTAGTTGAGAAAGGCATCTCAAACTCTTTGTTTGGTCAGTACCGAAACTTTAGATCAAAATTTGAAAATAATAGTATTGAACTGTGTAATTAAGAGCAGGGTGCACGAAACTCTCGTCAATGTAGGGTCTCGAAGAAGGGTTTATTGTATGCATCCTTACTCTACAATGCAAGAGATTATTTTTGTGACTCAAACGCATGACCACTAAGTCACACAATAACACTTTACCGTTGCTCTAAGGCTTCTCCCCTTCAAAGAAACAAACAAGGCATTACCTGGTTACAAAAGTATCATAATACTTAAGTGCTTCTGAAACAAATATAGTCCCATGTCCAACGAGTGTTGACGGTCAAATAAACAGAATCAGAAGTAGGCATCGACGTCCTCATGCTCATTTTCATCCATCTATGGAACAGAGCGATTGCAATAGATGTCTAAAAAATATCACAGCTGCTGTATCATGTAGACATGAAACAACAGGTCAAACCTCTCCCTTCTTTGCTCTTGTGATGCAAATCAGCATCAATTTCTTGGGCATTGTGTCCACTTGCGACAGGCACCTTGAATCTAAGGGTTTCTTCTCCAACTGACAGTGATGGATTTTGCTTCATTTGTGGAGGCTTCAAAAGCAAGGGGCTATTGTATTGCCAGACTGTTTGTATGAATTCCAGTAGTGGCTGAGGTGGTGGTGAACGGTGTGTTAGGTTATGTCCAGATTATGAGTTTGCTGGCTTGAGTACCTATTTAGGCTCGTAATAACCCGCCTGTGGCATGTGTGAGCTTGACTTAGGGGTTGTTTTCTAATGGCTTTGTAGGGTCCTAACATCCAGGCAGAAACAAGGCAAAACAAGATAAGACAAACTATTTTTGGCATTCAGTATCTCCTTGTATCTAATAAAAAATAAAAGAATAAATATGAACTTCAATAACACAATGAGTAGGAAATGATCACAACCTAGAAAATTACCTCAGGAGCCATCCAATATGGTGATCCTTTTAATGAAAGAGCCCCTGCTGCACCACTCAGCTGTTCAACAGACCAAAAAAGAAACTGTCAGTTAAATAAGCATAAGTAAAAAATCTGCAAACAAAAAGAACACTGAACTATACTTGCAAGAAAGGATATACTTGTCAATGGATATCAGGGTGTGAAGGCATGCATGTACATACTGGGAAACATAATTACATATGGCATGTACGAAGGCAAGAGAAGACTGAGATTAGTGCTAAAATCCAAAAACAAGTGATGTATTTGATTAGTGCTAGAATCCTAAAGCACATAAGGAACAGTACATATTTCTTCCCAGTTGAAGTAAAATATAAAGACTAGGGTGTTCCGAGACCAAGAAATAATGGGTGTCTATCTCTTCTTATATTTCTAAAAAATTAATTATTTAATTGGTAAATATATGAAATATAGCATAAATTTTAATGTTTTCCTCATATCTACCGCAACCATTCATTTTTACCTAATCTGTCACAATACTTAAATTTTGTATTAAAAACCAGCATTTATCATTACTATGTCTTATTTCCATTAAAATGATAATGTGGTAACTTATTATAATTATTTAAAAAAATAATAATCAGTGATCCCAGCTAGTACAATTGGAATTTGTCCAATAATCTTTAGATGCTATCTATGAAAAATTAAAAGATTTGGGATCCAATGCTAGTCTCGTAGATCTCAAGCAAAGTTGATATTTGTTAGCTAGTACCAGCTATGCCCTTCGGGCCGACTAATTCTAGGGATAATTGACCCGGCCCAATGGAAGTTTCCCACCGGCCATCAGGCTAAATCCAAAAGTGCTCGCAACAAACGGCCCAATAGTCCAACATCCCAAGTTTGACATCCCAGCGAAGGAAAATGCCCTATAGTGCGCTGTAATTGGGAATTGAATAGTGGATGCTTGGGAGACTGCATTGGCACTCATGCATGCAAAGTTGCTTGCCCATTACAAAGGAGGGGCATCAAGAACAATCATTTTGTTGATTGATTGACTTACCTAGTGGCAATTTCAAGAATAGATCAATTCACATCGCATTAGTATAATTGCAACTTCTCTCTCAAAAAAGATTATTTTTATTTAATTAGCTAGTTACTTTAAATTCTATGCATTTGATTAGTTTTTCTCATAATTTTTCATATATCATTCTAATTGCAAACAGGGAAAGAATCCCTATGAAATTCCTATCGTAATATTTAATAAAAATCTATGCTAATTTAAAAGTCTTCTAATGATACCTTAGATGAGCCTTTAACAATGAAATCCTAGAAGAGTCATGATTTGAAATCTTGTATCGTATTAAGCAACAATGCCAAAATGGATCATCCCAATAAATCACCAAAACTCGATTTTAGTAGACGTAGACAATGTCTCATGCGGAGATGCACTTTGCAAGAATGATTATAGTGCATGAGTATTCTTTGAGAATTTCAATCAATGTTTTAAGGCTTTAATAAATAAAATTAAAAGTGATTTTTTGAAGCTATATGAATAGGGGATGTAATTGTACAATTGCTAGAAAAAATATGCAAGTAGGGTGGCAGTGTTATTGACATGTTGACAGCAGCTATGCATTAACAGAAAGGATGTAGCGATAATGATTGGATTTATGCCAATTAATGCACATTTTAACAATAAGGATTGGAAGTTTGAAAGTTAACTTCCAAGGTATACATTTAATTTATGTTAGTTTATTGTGATCGACGCCTGAATTGAAACAATAAGAGAGATTATTATTTATGGGTAAGGAACAAAAAGACGAGAGGAGTCAAGGAAATCACTCGTCAATTAAAACCAAAATGCTTCAATAGGATTATAGAACACTACGAATTAAACTTATTTGAAGCTTGAACCTATGCATTTAGTTATAAGGTAGCCAACAAGATTCACGTCATAAATCTATTTCATCCAAAGATGATTAGATTATAAATTTGTCAAAGGTGAAAGCTGTTTTAAGGCGTGACTTTGTTATTTTCAAGAACCACTGAAAACAAGCCACATCTCAAATGTTTACATTGCGAACTTGTTTGCTTTAGCAAATTTTCTAGAGATTTTCCAAAAATTATCACAATTATTTAAATAGAATTTAAAAATTGAAAAGATAAATAAAATAATGTTTAAAATTGATTTTTTGGCACAATTTATTTATTAGAGATTAATAATGTCATAAAGATTTATTTTTCTTTTCAATTTTTAATGATTTTTAAAATTTATTTTCCAAAACTAAAATAAAAAATTTTAAGGCCTAATATGACATACCATAATCAAACAAATATAATGTTTATGTATAAAATTAAACTCATCTGTGGAATAAGGCTCGGTTGTTGTTGTTGTGGGTATAAAATTAACAAAACAAAAATAAAACTCATTCCATTGTTTAAAATTGTTATATATATTAAAATAAATAAATTTAATTAAAGTAAGGGTCTAATTGTAATTTTAAATTTCTTGGACCTTTTTGCAAGATTGTGACTAAAAGGTAAATGTATGACTTCTTCTTCCTGTGACTCCTTCCCAAAGAACCAAACTTTTTTCCCCAAAAAAACCTTAACCTCCTCATCTAACCCTAAACTCTCCCTCATGATGCCACAGACTCTCCTAACAATGCCACCATCGCAAACCGTCACCATTATTGCATGCCTCCACCGTCGACAATGCTGTCATCACAGAACGTCGTCGTTGCTGCCACCATCGCAAGCTGCCTCGTTAATGTCGTCAGAGTTTCCACCATCTCTTCCCTCTCAATCTTTCTTGCAACCTCCCAGCACCACTTAGAATCAGCATGATTGCAAGCAAACGTCAATGGAAGCGATACATGCTCCTATACATAGTCGCCCTTTTCTTCTCCTTAAGGCATCACCACCTTAGGAACAGCCATATAAATCCGGATAAATTTTAAGCTTTGTTCGTTGATGGCAATGGAGAAGGCAAAGTGCACTTGATGCATTAGATTCGTGCTCTTGCATGGAGTCTTTTGTTGTTGGAGACGAGAAGGCGAAGTGCACTTGTAGACCTTGTTTGTATTGATTTACAAATTTTAAGCTTTGTTTGAGATTTCAACAATTGATGTTTCACAGCTTATTTGAAATAAAAGGTAGCCCAATACATGAAGCTCCCGCTAGGCAAGTCTCAGGAAGGGTCAGACTATTGTACGCAGTCTTATCTTGCATTTTACAAGAGCTTGTTTCCGCGACTCAAACTCGTGACCTCAAGGTTACATGGTAACAATTTTCCATTGCACTAAGGCTCCCCTTCTTCGCAACTTATTTGAAATGGGGTTAGTAAATCTTGGGACAAGTTGTTAGGAGAGCATGATGGCATATTGGGGAAATTGAACATGAAGTGGATTTTTTTTTATTCATTTAGAGTGGGATTTTTCTTACCCGTCTCATTATATTTACCTTGTGTGATTTAATATATGAAAGTAAATATTCTAGAAAATAAAAAATATAAATAAATTCTAATCTTATCTCTACTCTTACTGCTTCATTATTTCCGATCACACTGCTTACCCTTTATATTTATAGTTGATTTCTATCTTGTTTGTTTTTTATTAGAGATTTATTATAAATTAAATTATCTAATTAATTATGTTGACTAATAAAGTAGAAAACTAATTGCATCATAAAGTTTCGGCTCTGCCCTCTAAAAGAGTTGTGTGATTGCTTATAGTTTAGAGCTTAGGCTCCACCCTCTAAGAGTTGCGTGACTACATTAGAGTTTCAGCTCCAACCTATAAAAAAGTTGCATGGCTACTTGAAGTGTAGAGCTTAGGCTCCGCCCTCTAAGAGTTGCATGATGACTTTTAGTTTAGAGCTTCGGCTCTGCTCGACTAGTGATTAGAGTTTCGATTCAGCCCTCTAAGAGTTGTGTGATTACTTGTAGTTTAGAGTTTTGGCTCCGCTCTCTAAGAGTTACGCAATTAGTGATATTATAGAGTAATTGGCTCCGTGCGCAAAGAGGACTCCTGAGTCTTTCCACACATTCATACGCTTCGGCCACATTGAGATAATTTTTCTTCTAGGTAGATTGTCGATGGTTCACCCCGTTCTTATGTGAGGTGCCTCATTGGATGGGATTACGAGTAGTTCACCTATATATATATATATATATATATATCATTCACCCTATATATATTTACAATGTAACTCGTATTGAGTTAATTGTAGGTCATTCGCCCAACATACATATGATACATCTTTACCAAGTGGATTGTGGTTTGTTCATCCTATATATTTGTGATTAGGATGCACTTCATTTTGGATAGATCGTGGGTCATTCATATATATATATATATATAGGCAAATTGCACATCGTCTACCATATATAGTGTTATTTACAGATTGATTGATAAATTAAATAAAGAATACTAGTAAGAGAAATAAAAGAGAAAGTACAAGAAAAGATAAAACCTTTTAAGAATTATTTTTTTAAAGAAGCGTTAAGAGATTAATGAAGTTAAGTGGAGAAAATTATGACCTTCACTATCTGTTATTATTTGGACTCTTATGAAATGTACCATTTTATATCATGCACTTTTTTTGTTATACTCACTTTGCATTTTGTGCTCACTTTTGAAGTTTTTGACCTCCAGAATAATTGCTGTGATATGTACATAACACGCTAGTGGAGTTACTTCGCATGTATGCATCTAGTTAATTGGTTAACCATTGTATATATTTTGCTCTAACTACAATTCAAACTCAGAACGAAGTGTTGTGGCAAGAATCACTCGTGTAGGGCGTGACAAATTTTTATACCATGTCAAATGGCACAGTCAAAACATATCTTTCCGATAAATAATTTGACACTATTGAGCACAAGCAGCCTATCCTGCGTTGGTGCATCAAGTTCATTAATTTTTTATAGTTTATGTTTGTGCAACACAATGTTGTATTTTTCTCACAAAATCCAAAGTTAGGTATATCATTGTGCTCTCATTTTTGTTCTTCATCTCCACCATTTTTCCTCCTCTAATTTGCCACCAACACCATACAACAATTTCATTCCGTCAAAAAATAGAAATTATAGCATGTATCAAAATTTTGAACCTTGGTTCATTTTATATTTGAGACAACCTAAATAGTTTGAATTTTATAGAGTAAGTAACGCTTATTATATTCAAGAAACCAACAAAATTTCACAGATCTTTAGCTAGAGGAAAATAAGGAAACACAATAGGAAAAAACAGAGGATTGAAAATAAATACACATAAAAGAATAGGAAAATATATTCATGAATTTTTATATTCAAGAAACCAACAAAATTTCACCATTAAAGTTGAAAAAAAAGGAAAATATTGAAACACAATACTTCAGTAGACAGAGGATTGAAAATAAATACACATAAAAGCAGTAACATAGAAGCATACATGTTTTGCCATCCCAAAATCAGCTAACTTGACAACGCCATGTACATCAACAAGCAAATTTGCTCCTTTGATATCCCTGCACGAGTGTTAGCATTCTTTAGATAAAGCAGGGTCATCTTTTGCTGGAAAATGTCAATAAGCCGTAGTAGATACAGACCTTCAGATGTTAAGAGATGCCAAGATGAGAACTACAGAACAAATATATCACATGTACTGAATTTTTATTATAGTTGTGTAAACAAAAATAAAACCAATTGCCATAATTTGAATAAGTTTAATTCATGAATTTACTCCATATAACAAACAAATATGTAAGCTGATCAAACAACACAAAAACCATGACTACAAACCAAAGCAAGATAAAGTAATCAAAGATGGGGCTAATCAACAAGCCAGTGAAACAAAGCAAATGGGTTACAAGAAATTTTAAACAGCACCATACAAGTAGCATACATCGAAGATGAGTAACAATATGATGTACATATTAGCATCACTTTTATTACTAAATTATTATTGTAGAATTTGGAGACGTCATAGGCATCATCATGAAATAAGTATTACATGGTATATATAGACATGATAAACTCTTAAGCTAGAAGTGCTAATGTGGCACTAAAGTTACTATATCTAATACCAAATAAATTCATTCGCCTCAACAACCCCTCAACCTGAAGCAATAATATCTACTTGACCAAAATGAAGCAAAAGCATTCACAAATAGGACAAAATTCTAGGAGGTAATAAAGCATACGGTTAATGATCCCTTGGAGAAGCTCTAAAAGTAGTCAATCCCCCCCGGGTGTAGCGCAGGTAGTGGACGCACGACATCTCTGGCGTAATAGCCAGAGGTCGATTCTTGGAAAGTGATGACCTGATTTCACCCCGCCTTGCGCCTAACACCTGTGTACCTAAATTAACCTCCCTCTATATCCTTGGGGCCGGCTCTAGGAGGCCGATAAGGTAGCAGACCTACCTTTCTAAAAGCAGTCAATAAAGTATGTGAGCGATGATTCCTTCAATCTCAAGTTACCAAGCTCTAAAAATTGTTGATATAACACTCAGGTCAAAACAGACAGTCAATGATGCCTTTGATCTTAGACTGAAAAAGAGGAGATAAAGAAACAAGATGAAGTGAAAGGAGAATGACTAGAGAATTCACGGACTACACTCTCGGGTGGGTTTCTCCCTACTCTTTGCTAGATTTTGCAAAATGAAAACTGGACATTTGTTTTCTATTGAGGTATTCATTGGAGACGAAAAGCACAGCTTGACCAATCCTGGACGTAGAAAAACTAGAGCGTGGCTTTTCCCCCATTTAGGTTTCACTAGCTTTTAGGTTGCATATTCAGCACACAAATAGGATAATGATATACTAAAAGAAGGGGGGAAACAAAAATTGGCTGGGATTTAAGGAAGGAAAAAAGAAGATAGATGGCCAAAAGTCCCCCTCAAGATGCAACCTGAAGAAGACTTCAAAAAAGACAGCATTTCTGCCTAGAATACCATCATGGAAAACTTCCTTAGGTGGATCCATAGTGATACAAAAGGAATGATCCCCATAGAAGTCTACTCAAGATAAACAAAAAGTCACTGCCCAAGATGATTTTACAGCAAACTTGAAGAAGCCACAGCTCATGGATAATCAACAGATATATAATATAGATCTGTTGAAGAAAAAAGTGGGACCAAAAAAAAATCAATCTGGAAACACATTTTAGAAATTCTAGTCAGAAATCTGTGTGAGGAAAGGGAAACAAGTGAGTAGGACACAGAATCGGTTAGAAATCTGCAAATAACCCTAGAAAAGTTGTTGAAATATGCACATATTTCTACACCGGTAATGAATATTTGTAGAAATGTGAATCCTGATAATCAAAGAATTCAGATTTGAAGAAGAGATAAACTGATCATGAACTCAATTAAGAAATCCAAACTCAACCATTAGAGGCGTAGAAGATTGTCGAGAATCAGAAAAGAAAAACACACGAAATCTGATGATGAATCCTAGGAATCAAGGCCAGTGAAGAGGCTAGTTTTCCTCTGATAGAATAGAAATTGGAAAAGTAAATACATAAAGTGGAAACAAATTGGAATAAAAGCTCCTGGATCTGCTCGAGGAAAGAGACAAACTGGAAACAGATCAAAAATTGGAGGATCATAGAAGATCATCATAACACAATAGTAGAAATGGCAAGAGCAAAATCGCTGATCTGGAATCACTTAGGGCTTGCAGCGGCTGGTAGCAACGGCCCCTGCTGGTAAGCGAACCCCACCAGAATTGGGTAAAGCAAACCATAACCACAAAGGAGGGAATAGACTCTCTCCTAGATGGAAATCAGGATTCAAGGAGATGATCTCTCCTTCTGGAAAACAAGAGATGGAATCAGGAAATCTCAAAATATCTTGAATCAGGATCTAGAAATCTGGGAGTTTGCAATGTGGAATCAGCAAAAGCTTGGAATTGGAAATCATCTTTTTCATTTGAGAAGTTTAACAAGATAATGCATGTCTTACAATGATTGACTATAATATAAATATATCACTGCCAATCTGGTGAGGTTTCTCCTATACATATAGTAGGGAATGCTTTTATAAATCCTACCCAACATACCATTCACAGATAGCAGTTTGAAAAAAAAAATTGTTAACATTTGAAGAGAAATGAGTGGAGGTAGAACAGCATGCTAAACCATAGAAGTCCAAGGGGATTCACATTAACTAGAAGGATACAGACCTGTGCATTATGTTCTTACTATGCAAGTAGGCCAACCCTTTGAGAATATGACGAGTGAAATTGCGGACAACTGATTCTGTCATAGCCCCACAATGTTCGCGAACATATTTACTAATTGAGCCAGGATGAACATACTCTAGATATATGTAAAGCTGATCATCAATCTGCATAAAAAAGGTAATGTATAAAACAAGCTTCAAACACTAGCATAAGTACCAAAGATAGCCATTAAAAAAACTTACAGTTTCACTCCCATAGTACTGGACAATATTTGGATGCTCAAACTGGCTAAGAAACTTTATTTCCTGCACAACAAGAAATGAAGTAATTTAAATCACAAAAAAAAAATTATAAAGAACCAATAATTAAAATGACCTCTTGAATACAATATGTTGTCTTTTGACACAAGATTGAAAGTGTATTTAAGCATCAACTATCTAAGATAAGTTCTGAAAATAATCAAGCTAAAATGAAGAGGAACGTCTTTGTAGATACAAAATGGGTATACAAAGATTACTTGAGAATGACATAAATTAATATAAGAACAAGGCATTCTTACTATTTCTTTTGTTTTATTTTTGATAAAAAAGAACATTTTTTTTCCAAACCTGCTCCAACTGTTTTATGCATTCTGAAGATTTGGCATCATCAGGAATTATATTAACTTCTTTCATTGCACATAAAGCTCCTGTGTGCCTGTTGAAAATTTAAGTCTGATAGAGTGGTAAAATAAGGCCCGATACAAATACATCAAACAGGATAGTATATAGACCTGTTGGTGGCCTCATAAACATTCCCAAATGTGCCACTTCCAATAAGCTTTCCTTTCTTCCACTGACTTTTCAATGCCTCAGGTTTCACACCATTCCCTGAGTGTGAAGGAGATGCAGCTCCAGGAGGGAGAGGAAGTGGGTGGCCATTAACATTACCACCATTCTCATGAGAAGATGCAGAGTTATCACCAAACATTTTTGTGTTTAAAGGGGGTGAAGGTGTACTGAGATTCCGGGGTCTTGGGTCAGGACTTCTAATTGTTGGACTGTTACGTGGTGAATGATCTGGACTCTGAACAACTTTCTCTGGAGAGAGAGCTGGCAGAAGTTCTGTGGATGATCTCTCTGGAGAAGACCAGAACTGCTGTCCTGGAGTAGCAATGGCAAAAGTAGAAAAATCTACATTACTCGATCTTCGAGGGCTACACAAAGGACTGTGCACAGGACTTGAGAACCCGCTTGTTGGAACACTTTTTGAAGGTATATTGAGCCTGAAAGCAGAAGTTCCAGCATAATTTGGATCTCGAAACAGCTTTCTCTGATTTCTAAAAGTAAAACCATTCATTGAGATGCCTCTCTGCTCTGAATTACTGGATGAATTCGGGTGAGGCAACCTACTGCCAAAGAAGCAAGGAAAAAGTAAACTATCAAAAGGACAGCAGCAGATTTAGTTCTGGAGTGCCACTGCACAAAAGGAAAAAAATATATAATCTTGATGTAAAAAAAGAAAAAATTGAAATTAAGACATGAATTTGCATGATCACTGGAAACCCAAAATACTGCAGTATTTTCCAAATTCAGAGATGCTTCAGCTTGCAAAATATGTGATAGAGAACTTCTATGTTCACAGGTCCACAAATAGAAAATAAAATGATGTTTTAAGAGTAACAGGAAGATTAGAATGAAGAAATCAAAACAATAGCTAGATAGCAAAGAATGAGCATCCCCTATGAATTTTCGAAGCTAAAACAAAACAGATTTAACCTTGAGCTACAGATACATCTACATGGCGAAGAATGTGTAGCCCCTAGGAATTTTCAATCTAAAATGAATCAGATTTAATGTTGGGCCACTGACACATTTTAAATCAATTGATCTATGTTCCTATTGTTTCAAAGTTACTCCTCAATCCCCATCATGGTAGGTCTGTAAATGGTGGTAGGCGGTGGCGGGCGGTCAATGACCGCCTACTATCTCGGCCGCCTAGGCCGTGCTTAGGCAGTTGATTTTTTTTTATTATTTTTATACAAAATATTATAAATAATCATTATTCTTTATAATATTTACTTTTAATAAAATATATTAATTAAAAATTAAAAATTAAAAAATTTAATCTAAATATTTAAATATATAATTATATATATATGGGATAATTTTATTATGCTTTAATTAAGTTTATTTAAATTATCCCAATCATAGCTAGGAGTTGATTAAAATTATTAACCTAAAGTAATTGAATTAAATCCTAACTTACAACATATCCGTGTACCTTGTTTCGACGAGTTCGAACGCATCGTCGTGTTCGGGCAACGCCTTCGAACCCTTCGTCGGGCCCAGGCAAAGTCTCCGGGCCCATCTCCGGGTCCGGTCAACTCCTCCGGGCCCGTTGCCGGTCTAGGGTGACGGGATGGGTCACCAGGCTTGGGTGACGCTTCTGGACGCGTTGTAGGGCCCTAGGCGATGCATCTGTCGCAGTGGTGAAATGGCGGCAACGAAGGTTCCAGGCACCGCGATGGCGGAAGAAGGTGAGTTACCGCCTAAAGCACCATCTCAGCCTAAGGCGGTGCGGTTTATGCCCACCTCCTGCCTAGGCGGTCACCTCGATCACCATTTAGAACACTGATGAGCATCATAATAACACATCTTTCACGATTACAAGGTAGACCTTGTGAATAAACGCTGAATGAAATTTGAAAACCAAGGATGAACCATTTATGAAAGGTAGGTTTTTTCAACAACAATATTCTTATGCATTATGATGCAGCATCGCCTTCATAGTGAAGAGTTGAAAGGGCAAATAAGTTTACCTATCTCTATGTGGTCACAATTATCATTTTCATAGTTGTTTTTAGTAATATTAAACACAACTGATCTATTCTTCATTATGTTTCATCCATCTTTACAACTATTGTAGGTGTGGATCTATCTGCCTAGTTCCTTTTGCAGAAGGCTGATGTTTAAGCTTTATTATCAAATGCTGAACCAACCAGTTAATGGGAAACTAAACAAGTATATGCCGTTACAAGAAAAATCACCATCAAAGTGGGAAACATAAAATGGTGGGTTACGTAGTCTGTCATATACATCACAAATTGGAATGTATTACTCATTATCTAGAAGTTAAAATAGTCTGATTCATGCCATTTATTGGTTAGATACCTGCATATCTCAACACTGACTTTGATTATAGTAGTTTAATGCTGTTAGTATATTTGATCAACTATAGAGTTGTCTGCGTGGGAATCAGAAATTAGCTCACCATCCAACTTCACCAGCTGGGGAGATCCTATCGTGGAATGGCTCCACGACAGTGGAAACTTCTGTGGCCACATGAGCCCCTTCATTAGCCTCTGATCTGTTCGTAAACTCTGATGGAGAAGGAAGGCGGCAGCGCGCTGAGTTAGGCGATGGGAACCCAAACCCCAAAGCTGATACATGCGCGGAATCCCGATGCGGAGATCCAGCTTCCTGCGTCGCGGACCCAGGCAAAGGAAGGCGGTGCGGGAGTATCACAGGGGCCGACACAGTCCGGCCCGGGTTGCTGTCGAGGTTGCCCGGGGAGGGCGAAGCAGTGGGTAAGCTCGCGGATCTCGGACCGGTGGTGACCGAGTCGAAGGAAAGCCCTCTTGCATCAACATCACTTAAGTGGCGAAGCTCGGGGCGGCGGGTGAGGCGTCGCGGGGAGTCGCCACGGCGGTTCCAGAAGTGAAGGTCCTTAGAGCGGCTACGGGTGGTGGCACCGGGAGAGGAGGCGGCGGAGGACGGGGAGGAGGCAGAGGAGGAGGGCGATCCGGCGCTCTTACGGTTCCACCAAGGCATGGCGACGGCGAGAGGGGACGACCATGGTACGATGCCTCAACGCAAGGGGAAAGGGCGAAGCCCTATAACCCTAACCCTGATACCGAATCGCCGAAAGCATCGCCCACGAAGAAGGTCGAAGCCGGAAACCCTAGGACAGATGGGGAAGGAGAAATAGACTAAGCGGGTGGTGGGCTACATCTTGTCTGCGAGCATCGCTGCCTTACGCGGCTTCGCGTACGCAGCAGCGGCAGGAAGTCAACCCTGCTATTTTGCATGGACTTATACTTATAAAGATATTTTTTTTACAAACAATGATAAACAATGATAAGTATAGTAAAAATCATAATAAATAATGTGACATGATATAGTATGATATATCATTTTACATGCACATATCCGATTATCATTTAGACATGATATACTCTGAAAGGCACGGTGAATCAATTGAAAATCGTACATGTAAAATGTCATGTCATTCACTATAATTTTCACTATTTCATTTTCACTCTCTCAATTATTATTCTTTTTATCATGAGACGGTTCAAGCTCTGATTCTATACAAAACTACAGCATATAGAGTTTAAAGTATATTTTAACATCAGTCTCAATAACTCAATCTTTTTCTCATTTAAATCCTACTTTGTTTCTTCACTTAATCACTTTTAGTATTCTCCATTAGATAGTGTGTAACTATGTTGAACGATTGCATTCACATGGCATTAAAGATAAAATTACAAAAAAAAGTAAACAGAGAATCTCAACTATTAAATAAGTAGAGCATGGATGAGTGAAAGGAATACTGTTTAGTACGTTTATTTTTTATTTATATTTTTAGTGAAAATATAATTTTTTGAAAAATATATTTGATTTGTATTTTTCAGATTTATTTTTTAAAAAAATATAATATTTTTTTAAAAATTAGAAAATAAAATTATTCTTCAAAAAATAAAAAATATATATAATTTTTTAAAAAATAAAAATAAAAAATAGAACAAACCCAACACTCTCTAATTCTTCCATAAATATAAACTAATATTACTTTTGCTATACAATAATTAATCCAGTAGAATAAAATAGTAATTGCATACTATAATAGCTAACGTACCAAGATGATATCAGGCTGGCAATATCGAAGATTGTGTTTACAATCATCTTCCGAAAGATTAACGTAAGGGGAAGTTATAGACTAGTGGCATAATATTTAAGTTAGATAAATTTAATTTGATTTTTCTTATGCCTGATCCATTTTGTATGCTGATTGGTCACATTTACAACTGAAGTCCCAAAGATATGCTCCCAGTAGGTGAAGTTCTCCTCTCGGGATTTCGTTGCAGTGATAGGGTGTTCATTTATTATCTTAAATATTTAGGGGCACTTGATAAACAGATTTAGAATACGAGAATAGGAATGAAATTTATTTCATTCTTATTTATGATCCTTGATATATAGGAAACAGAATCAAAATATAAATATGATATCCCTGATTTTATAACCCAGCCCCTACTAGGTTATTACTAAACTTATAAATCCCTCAATCAAAATTCGTTATCATTCCCATTACCGAATGTATACCAAGCGCCCTCTCATAGTTCAATATTCAACTACGATGTATTTTATAAAAAGTTTTCTTTCAAATATAGTGTAAAATCTAGGACGTTGGGCTTTTAGACTGCCTACCACTAACGCTTTCCAATTTACCCTGACAATTAGTGAAAAATTTTCATGAGATTGGATCGATTGCTAGAGATTCGACGTTACCCAACTTTGTTAATCATTATTTTAATATATGAGGTCCTTATTAGAAGTATAACAAGTGAGGTCTAGATGAACTCCTAACAAGTAAAATCCTGATTAGAGGTCCCATAAAAATGATTAACGAGATTTTTTTAACCCCGGATGATCGCTTCGGCCTCATATAAATTTTTCATCGATCGCCAGAGTAAATCGGGAAGTACTCGCGGTAGACAGTTCAGAAGCCCAACGTTCCAAGGTTCGTGCCTTATTTTGGAGAAAAAATTTATGTAAAAAATGTCATAGTTAGAAATCAAACTATAAATATATAAAATAATAATTAATCATCTTTTTACTGTACCATAGCTCGAGATCTCATAAAAAATGATGAACCAGGCAACAGACAAATTGAACCTGGGGTGACCGACCCGGTCCCACAGAAGTTTCCCACCGGTCACCAGGATAAATCGGGAAGCGCTCGCGGTGGGCAGTCTAGAAGCCCAGCGTCCCCGGGTTCACGCGCCCATTTGGAGAAAATTTTTTTACAAAATACACCGTAACTAGGGTTAACAACTAGTTGTCCTACCACTACACTATAGCCCCGGGTAACTCGAGATCTCATAAGAACATATGCATTGGTGTTAATGATAAATGTTATAACACCTAAATGATATTATAATCCATATGGATAGTAATATGTTCAATTTTTTTAAGATTATTAATGGGCAGATTTTATAAAAAATCTAAAAATTATGAAAATAAAATTTGAATATAAAGACTCAAGATCAATAAATGAATAGTGAAACTCATAAATAATAAATATTAATATTAAAATAAAATATAAGCATGTCAATAAAAAGGAGGTTTTATTGTAATAATCATGTGATATGCTTATTTAAAAAATTAATATATATTAATATTCAAATCAATACAAATGTCCTAAATAAAGTCCAGAAAGTGTGTTAGTGTAATCTCATCTTTTGAGATGTAGTATAATGGATATTCTAATAGATTGAGTAAATACTTTAAATTAGAGCTATTATTGTATTTAATAATAGTATGTAGAGTCTTGCACAAGCTTAGGTGCATATGAGGGATGAATGGTTGAACTAGAGATGATTTCAAGGCGATGATAAACTCTTGATAAGTTGAGTTTAGAAAGAAATTATACCTATATGTAGAATTTCAATATTGATAGACTCGACCTTGCCAATGGACGGAATCATAAGACTAATTGATTGATGGTTGAGTCGAAGACTCACTGCTTCAAATAGAAAGGTTTTATATTTATGGTTATCTGTGTGGGATCATTTAGAATCGATAGAGGGGATGAATATCGATCGACAATTTTTGAAAAACTGAGAGCAATTACGCAGCGGAAAAATTTAATGCTAACACTGTTATTTTTTACATGATTCGGAGCCGCGGTCGGCTGCTACTCCAAGGTCCACGATCATTGACTGTTTACGATGGACAATTCTATATTCTGAGAAAATAGTACAAATTTGAAGTTGAATACAGAATTAAAAAATACAGCAATTAAAATTTTATATCGACGACCAGAGAAGATTGAAGATCGGAGCCGCGAGTCGTCGTTGGCGCTTGAGACTTGAGCACGGAGCGTTTGGAGCAGAGCGCTTGAAAGAAATTGTTGGAAGCAGTTGTATCCTAAAGCAAGGGGTGAACCCCTGTTTATACTAAGTCCTTGGGCGCCTGTGTTGAAGGGGGTGCCTGACACATGGCCTTCCCTGCACGAATCTCCATCCGCAAACTTGGCCATCGCTTATCCCTTCAACTGGGGCGCCTGAGCTGACTGAGGCGCCTGTATCAACACAGGCGCCTCAGATGCTGACGTGGAGACTTGCTTCGAGTGTGCTTGGAAGAACCCTTGTCTGGGGCGCCTGACTCCATTCAGGCGCCTGGGAGCAGAAAACTTCATCCTTTATTCCTGCAACCAGAGTTAGTTCCAAAACACAAATAATACATCAATAATATGAGTTTAAGCACAGTTAACAGCTTGAACTGTCTTGGTTCTGACTTTGGGCTTCCGAAATGAAACCCTAGGTCGAACCGACGCCTAGTGTTCCCTCCTACGGGGAACGCATCCTCACCTACTCCTCTCAGGAGAGTTTACCTTTTTGCCAACCGGCTCATCCGGTTGAACTTTTGCCCAATCCTCCGGATCAGGTATTCGTACCCAGTCCGCGACCAGGACTTATTGCCCAGCTTCGCTCACCAGGTCTTCGGTGCCCAGCCTTCGGCCAGGACTTATTGCCCAATTCCTCGAATCAGGATTTCGTGCCCAGTCCGCGACCAGGACTTATTGCCAAACCCTATGACAAGACTTCGGTGCCCAGCCCGCAGCCAGGACTTATTGTCCAATTCCCAAAATCAGGACTTCGTGCCTAGTGTACTTAGGACTTTTCTTGCACACTTGAGTAACATCATTAGATCACAAGATAACCTTAACTTATAAACCCTTTATCATTATCAAAATACAAGTTTGATCTTGGTGCTTCCGGCACCAACAATCTGAAAGGTTCAGTTGATTAATGAATTGAACATCAATCAATTGTGAAACCTCAGTACTCAAATGAAAAGGTTTAGGATTTTTGACAAGTTCATACTCTAACATTGACCATGATATTATGCGACTGGGGTTAAATGGTGACTGAATAGAATGAATTTGTACACGGTCAAGTCGACTACTAAGTCGGCCCATCAAAGGTAGTTGACTGATGAGAACGCTCTAATTGATTGACAACATCCAACGTGGCTAGAGTTATTGATAAAGCAACAATGATCAAATTGATTGACGACAACAGTGGAACAATCAAGTGACGGTGAATTTCAATTGACTACTAAAATCGAGCAACAATAGTAAACAAAAAGAAGCTCATTGTAAAACTCAAAAGCTGATATTTGCAGTAATGCTTAAGCAGTAATGAGTTAATTTGAGGCTAAATAACTTTGTATTTTCTATCCAGTTATATTTTATCTTGTTGTATTTTAAAAATAATATTTAATTCTTTTATTTTCTACAAAGTTATATTTTGTCTTCTTGTATTAAAAAAAATAACATTTAACCATCTTTGACCAAAAATTAGATGTGAAAAAATGTATAAAAAGTAATTGTATCCTTTTCTTTTTAATCATTTTCGATAGATCTCAAGAGGGAAAAAATATATTGAATTCATCATTATATTATTCAGTAAACACTCTTATAAAATTTATATATGTACCAACATAAACAATAGAAAAACAACAACTCTGAAAAGGACAATCAACTAAAACTCATTTTACCACCTTCACCAAACAAAAAAAAGAGCTAGAATTCTAAATTGATGAAACCAAAATCAAATAAAAATGGAATAAAGTTCATCATTAAAAATCTCCTCCTCATCGTCAAATGTGGCATACAATGAAATAAGAATAAAATATTAGTGTGACAAAATTATAAAATCTAGGAAGAAAGTTTATAGGCGCGGCTATTGTGACTACAATGTTAGTGCTCAAACATCTTAAGATACCATATAAATTCAAAACTACTAATATCAAATGGATGACAACTATTATTTGTATACAGAAAAATAGTAGATGCGGGTTTTTGTATTTCTTCTTCTATAAAAATACAACTCATTCTCAATAATTGGCACAAAATTGAAAATCATTGAAATACTTCAATATTTCACTCTATTTTGTATCCTATTCATCAAGGATGAGTGCAATCAAAAGATAGTCATTACTAAGGTTTTCCAAATTAGTTTTGAAATGGTTTTAAAAAATGATTTCCAACCATGTTCTTTAGGCTAAATGCACATGACTTGTACATTAGCTTTCCCAATGATTGGAGTTCACTTAAATTCTTATTTTGGATGAATTTTAAAAACTCAAATAGATGCACTTTATCAACATCTTGAGCTTTTATTTATCAACGTGACATCTCACTTGTCTCTAATGTATCTCAAAACACATTTAAGTCAACTAATGATCTTATGAGATGTGAAAATCATATTCTCTCTAACTAAGGGTTCATGCATTTCTATCTAGACATTATAAACTTTGATCATTCACCTAGGATGTCAATTAACGCCAATGTCGTTAATTTCAATATAAATTTAACAATGCATGATAATGACTATGACATACATCACATGAATATTTTCAGAAAAAAAAATATTGATTATAGCTAAATGATGCATGTATGACATGACATATGATGTTTTCATAATAAAGTATGAATGATGGAATATGATGTCATGACATATGATAGGACACACAAATCATGACATATTAGCATAAAAGAAAATACCAAAATTTGTTATATAAGTATCAATAACTCATCATTAAGTCATTGATAATTCTAATTTTGCCCGTAATTTTCCAAGATAATTTCAAAACTCTCCAACTTGGGATATCCTTGGATTTTAACCTAGTTGTGCCAACTTTATCAAGTCTAATCTACAAAATCAAAGTTTAGTACAATTTTACTCCTCAAGAGTTAACAATTAACTTCTTCATTTTTAAGTGTCATAGTTCCTTGAAAATGCCCCAAAGCGTCAACTTCATCAAGGTTGAGTTAACTACCTTCCAATTTGAGTTGACACCCTCTAGACCTATCTAGGGTGTGGCGAACACACTCTTAGAAATCCAAAATTTATTGATGTTCTTTGGGTGTTCTAGGTATTCATTAGGGATAACATCGTTTGATATCTTCTTAATGACTTTTCTAGGCTTCTCCGAAGTCTTAGTCATGTTGGTCTTATTTTGGTCAACTTTAGGGATGACTTCCCTTATGACTTTCACTTACTCCTAGACCTAGATTTAGTTTCATACCTATATGGTGTTGGAGGAAATGCTCCTTTTCGGAGAAGTTACAATAAATTGAAATTACTAAAATAACTTCAACTTATCTGTTGAGTGGCCCGAGCTGCTTTTTCCCACACTGCAGTCTCCCGAGCAGTGTTTCCCGAGCTCTCGAGTGGAATTCCCGAGTGCGTTTCCCGAGCTCCCGAGCGAAGCTCCCGAGTGAGGTTCCCAAGCTCCTGAGTGAAGCTCCCGACCCGACCAACGTCTCCCGAACTCCGGAGTGGAATTCCCGAGTGAAGCTTCCGACCCGACCAGCGTCTCCCGAACTCCCGAGTGGAATTCCCGAGTGGAGTCCCGAGTAGTGGTCGGACGTCTCCCGACCGACTAGGAATTTGCTGAGGCCTGCGCAGCGCAGTTTCCTTGAAATAGATTCATCCTCCTCCGGCGGTGCTTCGAGGCTTAGATGGACTTCTGTCTCTCAGGATACAACAGCAAAGCACGGGCACAACGGAGCACTCGTTGCTCGTGGCGAACTGAGAAAGTACCCGACTGCCATCAGAGGAGGTCGGGAACGAGGTGGAGTGGAAGAGGAGAATCGCTTTGTATTTTCTGTCTCTTTTGCTCTCGGTCATGGCCTCCTTATACAGGCTCAGACCCCGCAGTATTCAATGACGAATTAATCATCATTTACTGTCATTTACCCGACCAGATCCAAACGTCTGGGGGTTACTGATTTCGCATTAATCAAAATTAATGCATCAGTTACATTTGAGCAAAAATCAATTTGGCAAAACGTTGGTTCATCTGCTTGGACAAATTTTGCCCCGACCGGTTGGACATTCGACGTGCGCGGGTCGTGCACGCACACGAGTTCACTTGGTTCGGTACAAATTCGGGCTCTGGATTTATACCCCCCTGCGCACCCACGCGTGAGAGAGAGCCTCTCTCCTAGTATTTGTTCACAACTATCATGTTTGTGATATAATATAAACCAAATATTTTGCCTTAAAACTCCCAATGGGGGACTAAAGCCCCACTCACAAGGGAGTCTCTTTATTCTCCTCCTCACTTTCTACTCAATAGAAAGCTCCAATGTGGGACTAAAGTCCCACCACCTCCCTTTCCATTCACACTAGATATCCAAGATATCCAACAATCCCCCACATAAATGGAAACATGGTGATAGCATTCAACAGTTGAGTCGTGTATAGGACAGGTAGGTTTCACCCTTTGAACCTTCCCTTGTGAAGATCTGTTTGCTTCTTGGCTGACAGTAGACATGATGTCCTTGAACTGTGCTGTCGTTTATGTAAGCATTGACACATCTCACCCAGGACTCTCCCTGATATACCTCAGTTCTCATGAGTGTGTTCGTTCTCGGCCATGAACACGCCTGATTCTGCGAGAAGTTCTAAGAATTATGCCTCCAATTCACTTCGAAGCGGCCCCACTTCTTTCTCACATAGGTGATCTTTTAAGAGTTTTCCACATAACTCTATTGAATCATTAAAAGTCATATGCTTAACCTCCATCCTTCATTGTTTCAAAGGGTTATTCCCTTACAGTGAACACTTTTGTCAAGAGCTACAAACTCGGACTCCATCATGGATCTGGTTATTACGGGTTGCTTAGAAGATTTCCATGAAATGACTGCACTTCCCAGAGTGAACACATAACCACTCGTAGACTTCGAGTCTTTTATATCAGATATCCAACTCGCATCGCTGTATCCTTCGATAACAGCATGATATCTCATATAGTGCAGTCCATTTCCACGAGTATATCTCAAGTACCTCAGTACTCTTGTTATCCCTTTTCAGTGCTCAACACCGGGATTACTCGTGTATCTACTCAGTTTGTTTACTGCGTATGCTAAGTCTGGTCTTGTACAATTCATCAAGTACATCAGACTTCCAATCACCTGAGTGTACTCTACGTGAGAGATACTTTCTCCTCGATTTTTCAATAGATGTTGGCTCGTATCTATCAGCGTGCGTGCCAACGCAGTATCACCATTAGTGAATTTCTCAAAAATTTTGTCCACGTAGTGGGATTGACTAAGAATAAGTCCTTCAGCTGTTCTAAGAATCTTGATTCCTAGAATCACATCAGCTAGGCCCATGTCTTTCATGTCAAATCTTGAGTTTAACTTGTCTTTCGTGGATTTGATTATCTTATCATTACTCCCAATGATAAGTATGTCATCTACATATAAGCACAAGATGACAAAGTTATCTTCTGTAGCTTTCGTATAGACACATTTATCACATTCATTGATTTTGAATCCACCTTCTCGCATGACATTATCAAATTTCTCATGTCACTGCTTTGGAGCTTGTTTCAAGCCGTATAAAGACTTCATCAATTTGCAAACCTAGTTATTCCGTCCTGGCACAAAAAACCCCTCAGGTTGCTCTATATAGATTTCCTCTTCTAAATCTCCGTTTAGAAAAACCGTCTTTACATCTATCTGATGTATTTACATGTTCCATAGAGCAGCAATAGCTAACAACACTCTGATGGAAGTTATTCTCGACACAGGAGAATACATATCAAAGTCCTTCTCGTTGTCGGTAACCTTTAATTACCAACCTGACATTATACTTGTCAATTGTGCCATCTGATCTTTTCTTCTTCTTGAAGATCCACTTGCAACCTAATGGTTTACTCCCCGGAGGAAGGTCCACAAGTTCCCAAGTGTGATTTTGCAAGATAGATTCTATCTCAGATGCAACTGCTTCTTTCCAGTGAGGTCCCTCAGAAGAGTTCACAGCTTCCAAGTAGCTTTGGAGGTCACCTTCCAGTATGAAAGTGATAAAATCTGATCCATAAAATTTTTCCACCCGAGCTCTCTCACTCCGCCGAGGCACAGCCTCCACTGGTTCATCATCCTCTTCTTCTTCCTCTGGTATTTCCTCCACCCATTTTGAGGAGCTAGCATCCTCTCGGGTCTTATATGGAAATATATGCTCGAAAAATGAGGCATTTTTATATTCTATTATTGAGTTCTTGTGTATATCCGGTAATTGTGACTCATAAACACAAAGCCGATATGCATTGTTGTTATGTGCATATCCGATAAATATGCAATCAATAGTTTTTGGTCCTATTTTAATCCTCTTCGGATCAGGTACCAAAACTTTGGCAAAACACCCCATACTCGCAAGTATTTGTAGGATGGTCATCTTCCATTCCACAACTCATAAGGGCTCTTATCTATTTTCTTCCGAGGGACCTTATTTAAAAGATAATTAGCTGTTAGCACAGCTTCCCCCCACATAGAGTCTGGCAGTCTAGAGCTCAATAGAAAAGCATTCATCATCTCCTTGAGAGTTCGATTCTTTCTCTCAGCAACTCCATTTTGCTGAGGGGTATAAGGAGTTGTTGTTTCGTATCTGATCCCATGTTCAGCATACAACTCAGCGAATGGTGATACATATTCACCACCTCGGTCACTCTGAACCACCTTAATCTTCTTATTAATTTGGTTTTCAACCTCATTCTTATAGAGAACGAATTTCTCTATAGCTTCATCCTTGCTTTTGAGAAGATACACGTAACAATATTTTGTGTTATCATCTACAAAAGTAATGAAGTACTTATTCCCACCACGTGTTGGTGTACCTTTAAGGTCACATACGTCGGTGTGAATTAGGCCGAGTGGTTCGTTGCTTCTTTCAACGTGTTGAAAGGATGACCTTGTCAACTTTGCTTCAACACAAGTCTCACACTTATGTTTCGGTTCAAGGTGGAATGTCGGTATGCTTTGCATGTTTATTAATCTATGAATCACATCGTAATTCACATGTCCTAGTCTACCATTCCATAAACAAGAAGACTCAAGCATATAAGTGGAAGATCTCTCAATTTTATTTATCTTAGGTCTAATGGCCATTACACTGAGCTTAAACAGTCCATCAGATCATAGCCCTTTCCCACAAACATTCCCTTCTTCGACAGAACAACTCTGTCAGACTCAAACACAATGCGAAAGTCATGCTTGCTTAATAGGGATCCAGACACTAGATTCTTTCGAATCTCCGGAACATACAGTACATTTGTTAGAGTCGGGTCCTTGCCCGAGGTCATCTTCAGCACCACCTTCCCTTGGCCCATGATGTCTGAGGTTGCTCAGTTCCCCATGAACAACTTCTCTCCACTAATTTCTTCAAAATTGTGGAGCAGCTCCTTATTACAGCATATATGCATGTCTGGTGGCTCCAGTATCGATCCACCATTGCCGCGGGTTTGAACCCACCAGGTTCAACTCAGAGATCACGGCACAGAGGTCTTCCATTTCTGGTCCCTCGTTCAGGTTGGCCTCCTGTTTATTCTTCGGTTTCTTGCATTCCGAAGATTTGTGGCTCACTCAGCCACAGTTATAACACTTCCCAGAGAACTTCTTGGTGATGCCTTCTCTGGGTCCCAGCATGGAAGATTTTGAATTCTTCCGTTTCGAGCTTTTCCCGTGCTTGACCACGTTGGCTTTCACAGTAGCCTGAGAGAACATATTTCTCTCTGAACCCTTGTTGTCTTCTTCGATGTGAAGTCTAACAACGAGTTCCTCCACGTTCATCTCCTTCCGCTTGTGCTTCAGGTAGTTCTTGAAATCCTTCCAGCCGGGGGGCAGCTTCTCAATGATGGCTGCTACTTAGAAGGTTTCACTCAGAACCATACCTTTTGAGTGGATCTCATGTAGGATCACCTGAAGCTCCTGGACTTGGCTGATCACTGACTTAGAGTCAACTATCTTGTAGTCCAAGAATCGATCCACGATGAACTTCTTGGCCCCAGAATCCTCCGACTTGTATTTCTTGTCTAAGGACTCCCATAGCTCTTTGGCCGTTCTCTTCGTGCTGTACACAGCATACAGCGAGTCGGCCAGGCAGTTGAGGATGTAGTTTCGGCATAGGTACTCGGAATGAGTCCATGCCACCACCTCAGCAGCCTCAGTTTGCTTGGGAGGGTCCTCGGTCAAGAACCGAGCCAGATTGAGCGTGGTCAGGTAGAAGAGCATCTTCTGCTGCCACCTCTTGAAGTTCAGCCCAGTGAACTTCTCTGGCTTTTTCCCATGGTTGATCGGGACATTCCCGATCGGGGCGGAGGGGGTCTGGTGATGAGTCTGTTTCACCTTAACACGTTCCGTGGTCATCTCAACAGAATCAAATCTGTTTCAAGTTTATTGGAGGAATTTCCGAGATTTTACAATAAATTGAAATTACTAAAATAACTTTAACTTATCTGTTGAGTGGCCCAGCTGCTTTTTCCCACACTGCAGTCTCCCGAGCAGTGTTTCCCGAGCTCCCGAGTGGAATTCCCGAGTGAGTTTCCCGAGCTCCCGAGTGAGGTTCCCAAGCTCCTGAGTGATGCTCCCGACCTGACCAGCGTCTCCCGAACTCCGGAGTGGAATTCCCAAGTGGAGTCCCGAGTGAAGCTTCCGACCCGACCAGCATCTCCCGAACTCCCGAGTGGAGTCCCGAGTAGTGGTCGGACGTCTCTCGACCGACTAGGAATTTGCTGAGGCCTACGCAGCGCAGTTTCCTTGAAACAGATTCGTCCTCCTCCGACGGTGCTTCGAGGCTCAGATGGAACGATAAGTTGTCTCTCAGGACCACGAGGAACTATAAGTTGTCTCTCAGGACGTCTCCCGACATCGGATAGTGATGTTAAAGCTTTTCTTTGATCCGATGTCAATGATAAATTTTGCTCCCCTCAATTCTTGAAGTGGAGGCTTGATCGACTAATGGGTGCAAATCATTCAAGATAGATTCTAGAATGAATACAAGCTCTATAAAAGAAGCCAACTTCAACAGGATGTTTGTTTTTAAATCGATTTTAATTAGAAAACGTACTATTGCATTCCGGAGCTAATTAGAGCAATTTAAAATAATAATAACAATAAAGTAAATGACATAGCTCCCACCTACAAGCAAGTGATCAAATATACCTTTACTTATCGCGTCATTAAAACCTAAGCATACGAATCAAATACACATTTAAATGAAATGTGAAACACACTCCAATCATTCGAGGCTTGATGTGCCATTTGCTAATTGCCCCACAAAGCTTAATCGAACAATAATTAAATCGAGAACGACCGATTTGATTTTATGAAAAAATTTTATCGTCGTCAAATTAAAGTAAATTAAAAAATACACATAAAAACTCGACATTTTCAATAGATTTTTTAATAATATATTATATTTGAATTTCAAATTCTAGATATTTAATCTAATCTAATTATGACATTATATCTTAAGGGCCTCAAAATTTTACGGTGGCAAAATAATAATTCGTTCATCCCCGTATCCACCACACAAAACTTCATGAACATATATAGCGCATGCATAATGCATTCAATTAGGTTAGCAGTCATATAAATTTGAAAAAAAGTCAAAGCACCATTTTTTTTTTTGGGTCATGTGATAAATGCTTGTAAAACAACCACCGCATCCTCATTTGTCAAACAAGACAATTTTACTTTTAAAAAAAAATTAATTATCAAAAAGAATAAAGTGATATAAATCCTACTATAAACTTTTAAAATTTCTACATGAATTATAAATTTAAAAATTCAATAAGCAATTTTTTTTTTGATAAAAATCAAAGGGCTCACCTTTTGAATTATTATCAAAATGGTGGTCATCTCACCAAGATATACACTTCATAAGTCTGATCAACGCAAAAATCTAAATTGTAATAACTATAGCATAGCTACTATAATATAAATATTTTAACTCTAATTCATACTAACAGACTGTATTTTAGTAACACTTAATTTATGGTTAACACTAATTGATATTAAGTTATAGTAATATTTCGAATTTAATCGACATTAATAATAATGTATGTAACAATTAAAGTTCATAGCTCTTGTAATATGAATGCTTCATTTTTGAACAACATGATTAATATTAGTCAACTCATGAATATCATATTATAGTTGATATAAAATATATTATAATTATTATAATTTTGTAATTGTAATAATTATGAAATCGTAATCACTGTAAATTAGTAACAACTATAGAATTACAGTTGTTAAACTTGTGTAGATCTTATCATATAGTATAAAAACATAAGGATAATTTTGGAAAAGTAAAGTGTAGTCGAATGGATATTCTTTTGATAATAAATTTAAAAAGGGACTCTAAGATTTTAATAAAAAGGATATCCTTTTAGTTTTTTAAAAAAAATCAAGATAACAAATCATAATAACCAAGATTAAAATGAAAAAAATTTACAATATCAGAAAATTAATTATTCAAAAAGAGTGAGTGAAATTTAAGATGGATGTGCAGCAGTTTTAGAGATATTATAAGGATCTTATCACGTAAATTCGTATGAATTAAATATATTTGTAATTTTTTATTTTATTTTTTTAATTTATGATTATGCTGTTTACGTTTTTTTATGTTTATAATTAATGGTTGAGTTATAATATTAAGAATAAAAAAAACTCAAAACGAAAACAATTGAGATGCTTATAGGATCTGCGACGTACTATCCCATTAATTTTGAAGAGGATTGATTTGTTAACATTTATCATGCCAATTGCTGCGCTCGAAAGCGCCCTTTAAAAAGACTACCATGCATTTGTCTCTTTTGCCGTCCGCGCCACAAACTTCTGGGTAGTTGATCGATATGCATCGCCAACTCATAATTAACATTATTAAAAAATGATAAAAGTCAGAGTAATCAAGTCATTATTATTATTATTATTCATGGATGTAAACTTTGAGTCGATTAATTTTTGAAATTGACGTCCCTGTAAGTACAAGTGAATTCACACCTAGTATTAACTTTTTAGATTTTTTATTCCACATATAAAAATCTTCTAATGCACTATATACAACTGAGATTTGAAACGTGAGTGATTGAGACTCTACTGAATCTTTTGCCGGAGCACTCTACTCAGCAGCGGAGTCAGACAGATCCAATGTGGTCCCAATAAAACAAAGTATACAATTCTTTTTTCTTTTAAAATTTATTTTTGAATCAATTTAATAGTTAAATTGTGATTATAAATGCTTGATTTGTAACCATGTTGTGAGTTGTGAGTTGGAGTTTGCCCTTCTCCTGTCATGTAAAGATGACACAATTTGCGAAACAAAGAATTTCAACCGCGACATTACTGTTGGATCTATCATCGAAACTGGACCGAGAGAGATGTTCTCCACGATGTGTACATCGACGGTGGTCATAATTTATCTAAACTGAATCAATATCGCAACTCCATCCTTGACTATACTCAGGGGCATCCCATTCATATAGATGATATAATACTTGGGCGATAAATAAATCAAACATTTATAAATAAATTTATTAATATTCGATTTGCGCGCTTTAACTAAAAAGCAAGCGAAAGAATCATTTTAATGTTTCCACAGGGTTTGACTTAGTTAATTATTTTATCGATCGAACTTTGAGTTTGAATTTCAATGCTTTCTGTTTCTATTTATAGATCCAGCTTGTTTCTGAGAGATTGTTCCATCGAATCCACTGGGTGGTTTATTGATCGATAATGGGATTAGGCGTTAAACCCTAATTTTTTTTCTAAGAAAGGAGAGTCAAATACGACTCGTAATTACACCAAAGGCCTGATCGTGATCGATCATGGCGCAGCGGTAGGTGACTGGGCGGTCCTTTGGGAGTTCCGACGGGGAGTGTTCACGTCGTTAATGACGCCAAGGCTTCCTCGAAAGGCAAACCAGTGCGTAAACCGCCGTGAGCGGCCGGGGAGAGCTGGCGGAGCAGGAGGATGAAGCGGCGGAGCTCGGAGAGCCTGAGGTTGAGGGCGGCGGACTCGGTCCGGAGCCGGAGGTTCTCGCTGAGGAAGAGCTGGCAGCGGTGGGACGCCGCGACGACCCGACGCGCGAGGTCTTGGTTCAGGGAGCTGAGCCGCGCCGACTCGGAGCGGAGCTCCTCGAGGCGGCGCTGCTTGCGCATGCGGCAGCGGCGGGCGGACTCGCGGTTGGAGATCTTGCGGCGGAGCCGCCTTTGCTCGTCGGCCGACAGCGGCTCGGCCGGGCCGGGCCGAGAGTCGAGTTCCGGGTCGGGCGAACCGAACCAATATTGGTTGAGCGAGTCGAAGGCCGCGTCGGGTTGCGGCAGCAGCATGGTGACAAGGAGAAGAAGAGAGAGCGAGAAGTTGGAGAAAAGGGAAATGAGGAGGAGCCGAGGGGACGTATTTAAGGACGCGGGCAGCGACACGTGGCCATAGATCATTGGCATTCTAAAAGCTCGCGCGGCGGTCCAGCACTTGGTTGCCAGGAGTCGCGCAGCCAAAAAGGAAACGGAGGGATAGCCCCCTAGTGAAGCTCAGTGCGGGAGAGAATCAGGCCCGTTGATTTGGAAATTGGACGGTGGATCATCAGGGAAAGTGAAGTGGGGCCCCACTGGTACTTGGGAGCTGACTTAATAGCGAAGGAAGGTGCGGGGTGGCGTTTGGGATTTGCTTAGTGAATCCGAGGGCCCTTTTGTGGCACGTACGCCGCCCGGGCAGAGCGTGGAAAAGCAAGTTGACAGTTATGGCTAGATTTGACTTCCAGTTGTGGGCAAAAGTTAATATCGTTTATTTCACGTGGTTCAAAATTATTGATTCCGCGCTAAAATATAAATAAATAAATTGTGAAATATATTTTTATTTAATATAATGAACTTTTATTTAAGAAAAATCAATGAAATATTTTATAACAATTAAAAAATTATTTTAAATTTTATTTAAGCAAATATCTACATAAGTACCAAATTAACCCTACTTCCCTTTATATAATAAAAAAGAATTATGAAAGATAATGATGAACATATTTTCTTAAAAAACATATTAATGAGGTTAGATAATGTGAAACTCGGACGATCGGATCGGTCTCATAAAAATTTTCACTAACCGCTTGGATAAATCGGAAATCGCTCGCGGTGGACGGTCCAGAAGCCTAACATCTCAGGATTCGAGTCCTATTTGAAATTTTTTTTTTACAAAATATATTATAACTAAGAATCGAATCATAAATACATAAAATAACAACTAATCCTCCTTCCGGTACACTTAGCCTCGGAAGCTTAATTTCCTTTTAGTATCATGTTTAACTGCCATTGGCATCATTATCGTCCACCAAGTCAAACAATTTTCCAAAGTTTTTCCAACTCAATTTTTTTTTAAAATTTAAATCATTAATTATTTTCGATAAATAAATTTAAAAAAAATTCCATTTTAGATGTTTTTTTATTAAAAGTGTTTAAAAGTATTTATTTAATAATTATCAAAAAGCATTTCTTTTTATTTTTATTACTCAAATTATCTGTTCTTAGATAAGCACTTATGTCAAATACATATCCTATTATAGTAATTATGATTTATAATTGTTATAACTTTCATAGCTATTTCAATTTGTACATAATTTAGATCTTATTCAACTCAAGTCAGCACTAGTTAAAAATATATTATAATAACAATTAACTGTAATTACTAGGGCGGGGACCTCTAGAATTAGTCAGGTGAAACTCGAACATATGAATTATCAAAAATAAAAAAAATAACTGTAATTACTACACTGTATGTATAAGTAAGATCCTATTCAACTCAAGTTAAGATTAGTTAATAACATGTTAGAAAAAAATTATGGGACGAAAGTAAAACGTATTTGGGTGAGGGCCTGCAGTGGCAATAAAACCCTCTGTTGAGTTTTGATCCTCTGACCACTACAGTCTTATCACAAGCACTTACCACTAAACCATACCCCAAGCGCTAGAACAATTAAGGGATGAAATTAGGAATTTCGTATTGGGGGAGGGTGAAAGATGTGTATTTACGTTGAGAGGGGGTGACTGTACTGTCATTGTCCCCCCATTCCTAGAGGGGGGGGAGGAGGAGGAGAGGGATGAATAGCCTGTAAATCAACTTAGACCTTTTCTTGCTTTCTATTTAGCAAAACCATACTTAATTAATTAAAAATAATAATAACATTAATTAAAATAAGAGATAGAGGTTTAATTGATTACAACCTAGGTGATTGTTAATCAAAAACTATAAAAAGTACTATCAAGCTCTTTCTTCGATAAGGTCAGAAGCGAAGAAGCTCCTTGTAGTTGTTGAAAACTTACAAATTTTGATAGAATAGAAATGGAAATAAAAGTTCAGGTGTATCTTTTTTAATTAGCTCTATGGTACTATTTATAATGCACTAGTCAAAATGATCATTTTGCTGATGTGGTAATTCGGGACGCCTCCATTAATTTAGGGTGCCTCTAATGTTGAATTTTATCTCCACCACAACGACCTTTTCCTGATCTAGTGGATTGGAGGCGTCTTAGTTTATTGGAGGCACCTCGAGTGAGCTGACGTGGTTTCCCACTTCTTATCCGCATCATAATGTCTTTTCTCTTCGGAGGCGCCTCGAGTAAACGAAGGTACCTCAAGTCCAACAGCTATCATCTGCAGCAACAACTCTAACTCTGGTCATCCGAGGCATCTCAGGTCATATGAAAGCCTCGAGCCTTCAGGGCACCTCGGGTTATCCGAGGCACCTTGAATGGTCAACTTCTGAGTTAACCATTTTCAGACTCTGCCCATTTGGGTGATACTCTGACGGTTTGGAGTTGAGTTCACCCGAACCTAACTCTGACTTTCTCCTCGAATAGACTTCTTCCATGCTTCTGGTCCCTTGGATGCATCACATGTGTCCTTCTCGCTCCACCGGTATACTTTTCTGCAGCTCCACGTCTCTTGGATGCATCGAGCCCATTGACTCTCTTCCTGTATCATCTTTCTCACTCGCTACATCTTCTGCTCGACTTTTTGTGTTCCTAAGTTTCCACACACTTAGACACAAGACATTAAATTCATGGACCTAACTTAACTTGGTCGATCAACATCATGACTAACTTGGAATACTTACACATTCTCCTCTCATTCACCATCTAATTTTATATTTCTACACCTCTTGTATCTCAACATTGAGGGGGGGATGCCTTTTTTTATTTTTACCTTTTAAAAAAAACATTAAAAAGATGTTCTTATTTTGTAAAATGCTCTTGTAATTTTTTTTATATTTCATGACAACTATAGTTATGACCACTATTCTCGACTATTTACCTCCTAATTCCTGTCTACCTTCCTGCAATTGACATTATGGTCCTGGCTTCCAATCTACCTACCATCTTTTGTAAGATTGTTATATATTGTTGTCACATGTGAAGTTGTAATCATTCTTGTGGCAAAAGGTGATTCGTTGCCCCCAGGGCCCCTGCCAACCCATCCCAGGGCCAACACGGAGGAGATAAATTACGGAGACTACTAGCCCGGATGTTGTGACTAATGCGTGGGGAGGAAGGGTATACTGGCTTTGCCAGGTTTTGATCCCCAAATCTCATGGTGGCAACACTCACTCATTAATCATCAGCCCATCCTGTGAGGATAAGTTGTAACCATTCTCATGTATGAGGTCATGATTCTAATTGTGCATAAAGTTGCAATAACCACTGTGCACAAGATCATCAACGCCGTGCACAATGTCATGACCATCATTGCACGGGAGGTCGCAACCAACATTCTCTATGCATAAGATTATCATCGCTACGCATAACTTCCAAATGGTGGGGGCAAATCTGGAGGGGTCACTGAGGTGATAATTTTACCTTTTACTATCGATCATCACTATGCATAACACTACAAAAAATTCTCTAAACAATGATGAACTGCATAAACGTCCATCGCTATTAACAACGGATTAAAAAAAATCCGTCGCTATTTTAGGGTTACCTTGCCAATCCTTGAAAATAGCGACGGACAAGTTAAATTTCGTCGCTATTAGCGATATATTTGACTTGTCCATCACAATTTTTAGGTTTTATTTCTGATTGTGGCTTTCTCCCCTGCCGCTAATGTGTGCACTCCTTCTCCTCCGACGTTTTCGTCGTTTGACATCTCCTCCTTTGACAATGTCCTCCTCCGGTCACAGGTATGCATGTCGGGTGTCTTTCCTCTATTCCAGCGAGCATGCGTGGCCTCCTGTCGACGTATGGGGTCACAGTTGGTGCCTAAGGCTGCTTGTGGCCTCTTGCCTGCGCGCACGACTACAGTTGCCGCCTGCGGCCGTCTGCAGCAGCAACTGCCATCTGTGGCCGACTGCGGCGGCAGTTAGAG
The DNA here is from genome assembly GCA_024364735.1 of Boesenbergia rotunda. Classification (NCBI taxonomy): domain Eukaryota; kingdom Viridiplantae; phylum Streptophyta; class Magnoliopsida; order Zingiberales; family Zingiberaceae; genus Boesenbergia; species Boesenbergia rotunda. The sequence continues at coordinate 306,079 of JAGFNQ010007795.1, read as the reverse complement.
CTATCAAACGGGCCAACCCGTAGCGGAGCGGGTTGGCCCATGGCGGGCCGACCATTTGGCGGGGCGGGACAGGTCGACCCGTCATCTAGGCGGGTTGTAAAATCCCCAACCCAACCCAATTCAAGGCGGGCCGTGGGTTAGGCAGGCCAACCCACGGGCCCATCAAAATATTTTTTAAAAATTAAAAAAATTCATATATTTAGATTTCATCACTCAAATATATTAAGAAATATATTTTTTAAATATAAATGGATACAAACGAATAATCATGTGATGAAAAATATTATTTTTTATTTCAAAATAATAACAAAGAAAGATAATAAATTGTCATAAAACTTAATTAACATGTGATTCTCAACCCGCGGGTCAACCCAAGCCCGTTGCGGGCCGACCTGTGCGGGTCGCGGGCCTAGGCGGGTTGGCCCGCGGCGGGCTTGGGTTGCTTAAATCCTAACCCAACCCACTTAAATTGATTGGCGGGGCGGACCAACCCGACGGGCCCAACCCAAATTGACAGCTCTAGCGGCAGTTGCTAGTTGCGGCGGCACGGGGCCTCCTGAGGGCATGCGCGGCTTATTGCGGTCGCGCGTGGCCACCTTCGGCCGCGTGCGACCACCTCCGATATAATGTTTGATATGAGCACATTGATTAGTATCCTTAATTAGGATAATTAGTATCCTTAATTATTCAAACTTAGGATACTAATTTATGTTTGATTAATCAGAAATAAATTTGGATAATTTAGATTGTTATTTATGGTTGATAAATCAAATTGCAAGTTAGTTTAACTATTTTGTTATTTGTTAAAATAGTTACGCTGAATCTTTTTGTTATAGGACATTGATTAGTTATGTACATTTATTAAAGTAGCTATAAATGTTTGCATGAGTATCAATATTGAATATTTTATTGTTATTAGGATACAATGTATATGAATAAGGCATGAATGTATAATAGGTTAGATAACAAATTTATCCACGAAGAATTTATTACTGGGGTTGAAGAATTTATGAATTTTACAAAGTGTCATCTTGAGTGTTTGAATGACGCCGAGATAAAGTGTTCATGTAATCAACGCAAATGTAGAAATACAATTTTCCATGATGAGGATACAATGAAAACACATATATGTAGGTATGGGTTTGTTCCGAATTATTACAACTGGTATTATCATGGAGAGTTGTATGTATTTGATCACGTTGGACCTTCCGTTGCTTCATCATCCAACCCAATTGGTCCAGAAGCATCATATAGGCCTGCTAATGTAATGCAATCAATGATTTACAATGTAATAAATACATTTAATCAATCAATTGTAGATCAAATACCTACTCTTGAAGTTTACAAAATGTATGACATATTGAAGGCTAGTGAAAGAGAAGTATGGGAAGGTATTCCTTCTGGTTATTCTTAATTGTCTGCTACTGCAAGATTATTGAATATGAAGGCTGAACATCATTTCTTGGAACGATATTATGTGACATATGTCAATTGATGTGAGAGTTGCTTCCAACACATAACTGCACGACCGATAGTTTCTAAAATACTAAAAAATTAATTAAAGACTTGGGTTTGCCAGATGAGAAGATACATTGTTGTATCAATAATTGCATGATCTATTGGAACGAAGATAGTAAGCCGATGAAATACAAAATGTGTAATCATTTTCGTTACAAGCATAGTAGTCGCATGATTGGGAAGAAGAAGAAAAATATTCTCTGCAAAGTCATGTATTACTTCCCTTTAACTGTTATGCTTCAATGCTTGTATGCATCAGCAGCAACACCAAGTCATATAATCTGACATCAAAACCATGTACATGAAGGAGACATAATGTGTCATCCTTGTGATTCCCCTGCATAGAAACATTTAGATACAATATTTTCTTCTTTTGCAATGGAACCACATAATATGAGAGTTGGATTTTCTGCAGATGGATTTCAGCCATTTAAATGTTATGCACAACAATATTTATCATGACCAATTATTTTAACACCATATAACTTACCACCATGAATGTGCATGAAAGATGAATTCATATTTCTTATCGTGCTAATTCCAGGTCCTCATAATTAAAAGGGCAAATAGATGTATTTTTGCAACCTTTGATTGCTGAGTTGAACCATTTGTGGAATGTAAGCTAAGAGGCATATGACATCGCAAGTAAATCAAACTTTATAATGCACACATCATTGTTATGGGTCATTAGTTATTTTCTCGCATACTCAATGTTATCAGGATGGAGCACGGTTGAAATGTTAGAAGTCTACATTGTATGAGTTAGTCTGATGCATTTTCTTTGTCTTGCAGTGGAAAGATTTCTTGATTTTATAATCATCGAAAGTTTTTACCTGTTGATCATCCGTTCATAAGAAATAAGAAAATTTTCAAAAGGAATGAAGTGGTTAGGAAACTACCCCCAGTTTGGATGTCAGGTGAAGAAATGTTTAATAAAATTGTTAGTTATGAATTTCTACCAATATATCAGGATGATTTAGATGATATCAACAGTACATTATTAGAGTCAACAAATGCGGTTGGAGGAAAAGAAGTATTTTTTTTAAGCTTCCATATTGGAAATATTTACTCATTCGACATAATTTGGATGTGATGTATATTGAGAAAAATTTCTTTGATAACATTATCCATACTTTGCTGAATGTTAATGGGAAAACTAAAGATACAACAAAATCATGTGAATAATTAAAACAATTAGTAAGTAGACTTGAGTTGCATCAGAATGAAATAACTGGTAAATATCCGAAGGCATGTTATACATTGGACAAAGAAAGTAAGCAAGCAATGTATTCTTGGTTGAATGCAATTAAATTTCCAGATGGATATGTCTCAAATATGTCTCGTTGTATGGATACAAATAGATTAAAATGGTTGGAATGAAGAGTCATGATTGTTATATGTTCATGCAAAGATTAATTCCAATAGCTTTCCAAGAATTACTTCCTAATAATGTTTGACAAACACTTACAAAATTAAGTTTTTATTTAAAAAATATGACTTCTAGGGTTATTACGGTATCAGATATGTTACACCTTCAGATAGAGATTCCATTAATAATATGAAAGCTTGAGCGAATATTCCCACCAAATTTTTTTATTCAATGGAACATCTACCTATTCATTTACCTAGTGAGGCACAAATAGATGGTCCTGTACAATACAGATAGATGTATCCTTTTGAAAGGTTTCTTAGGAAATTAAACAATAATGTGCGTAACAAGACAGGAGTTGAGAGATCAATATGTAATGCATATTTGGTTGAAGAAGGAACTTCGTTTTGCTTGTATTACTTTACTGATAATGTGAAAACCAGACATCGAATGTGTCCCCGCAATCAAGATGATATTCAAACATTTGACCCAGACATGCTTTCTATTTTCAAGTATCCTGGAAGAGCAATGAGTACAACTCTATTTAGACTCTTAAATGACCAAGAGTATCATGCTGCTAGGACATATATACTCTTGAACTATGAAGAAGTCAAACCATACCTAAGGTAATAGCTCCAGTTTATATATTTATTTGTATTAAATTACTATCTGATTATTTAAAATGAAAATATAATGTGATGTCAAATTACCTTATATGTCAGATTGTATGAACAACAGTTGTATAATCAAAATCCATCAATAAATGCAAATGAGGTAGATCAGAAGTTAGATGTTGAATTTGCATTTTGGTTTCAAATATATATAAGTGAGTTAATATGTATTTTTATGTTTACAATATTTTATTAGATATTCATCTAATTTTATCAACGACCATTATTATAGGTGAATGATCATAGAATTTCAAATGTAGAAGATGAACGAATAAAAAATCTCGCATTTGGAACTCTGTGTACTATGACCGTCTTCTTCGGTTATTATGTGAATGGATACAGATTTCATGTGGGTCAACGTGATTCACAAGGGCTAACGTATAATTTTGGTGTTTGTGTCAAAGGACCACCAAACAATAATGATACTCAATTTGACTATTACTATTATGGCAAACTTGAGGAAATTATCAAGGTTGAATACCCAGCATTACATTTCAAAAGATGTGTATTACTCAGATGTTCTTGGTATGATCCAACTCCAAGGACGAGCACCAAAATGCATCGTTTATACAATTTAGTTGAGGTTGATTCAACCAAAAGATTCAATAAGTTTGATATTTCATCTTTGCGGTGCAAGCTGGTCAAATATTTTATCTTGAGTACCCAACTAAGAGAAGATGGCCAAGTGAATGACTAACTATTTGTCAAATTAAGCCTAGGTCAAACATTGACATGCCAAATACGATAACTGTCCAAAACTCGGATGCTTATCAAAATGAAGAAGTCATAATAAACTCCGTTGATTCAAAAATATAATCAGCATCACAATTACTTATAGACGATAATGTCACTTACGAGGAAATAGATAATGGAGAGATATCTAGCAGTGAGGAGGTTGATGTATCAACGGAGTCAAGCAATAAAAACTTACATGTTAATTTAGTTCCATCGGAAGAAGATCAGGTGATTCAATATTGCATATTACTAATTGTTTGTATTTCATCTTCGTTGATACTAGTTGTTTATATTTCATTTCGTTGGATTAACTATTGTAAATGTGTATATCTAATATTATGATTTTGGATTTTTATAGTCATGCACTCATGATAGAGACCACATGGTGACCAGATTACTTTGAGAGTAGTGAGTGACTGGTAAGTAAATATGTAATTTTTATATATTTCAGGTTAAATTTTGCTAATGTATGATATTTTTGCTACAACTTTCTCCTAGACGGTCACCAGGCTCAGCTTATATTACAAAGAAATTCAAAGAACGATTGCCCTTAACTGCTACTACATGGGGCCATGTAAAGCAAGATATAATATTTTTTTACTATGGTGAATTTTTGGTAAGTAGTTTGGATATATATTTTATTTAATGTTGAAACTAACATGATACTAAACATATATTTTTTTTATTACAGAAGAGATATATTTGGGTGGAGGGTCAAGAGGAGGAATTCAAGAAACCTGGAACACTTATTGCTCCAAACTGTACAGGGACATGTTATACAGTGGAGAAAGAAGGAAATTAGGCCTTTGAGGTCCTGAGACAGTTTGGGGCGCATGGAGAGCCGTCTGGGATGCCAGCATTGGAAAGATAATGTTGTAATTGCTCGAGCCAATCGCAACTCGAAGCTTGCTGGCCCTAGCACCGGATCCACGAAACATATTGCTGGATCTGTTCGATTGTCTAGCATGCCACTGACTTGGTAAGTTTTTATTTAAGTTATAATAAACATTCATTTTGTTTTTTTAGATATATTTAAACACTGTATTTTCTATATAAAAGCTGCTGATTTGTAGAGACCTACCACCAGTTGGGAGGTATTCAACAAAACCCATAAGAAGAAAGATGGGTTAATTTGTCGATCGACGCTCCTTAGCAATCAATGTAAGTATATTAACTTTAGTATATTGTTTTGATATTTTATAGAGATTAATTTAATTCTTATTTCACAGGAAGTAATGACCACTAGAGTTGCACATGCGTCTCAGCCTGCTGCAGAGGGGGAGGATTCACAACTCTTTCCACCGACCAGGTGAAAGACATTTACTATAATGTCGTCGGTGGAAAGAGGAAGACCACCCTATATGACCAGGGCTCTCAGGCATAAGTTACATATGATCATATGAGAGCTCCAGGGGTTAGGGGACGCCCAAGTTCCTCTTCCTCCTCCTCTAGTAAGGCACGTCAATTGCGGGAGGAAAATGATGCTCTGGGACTCGACTCACGACAATGAATATGACGTGAGACGAGAGAGACGCAGAGAGGGATGCAGAGCTGAGGTAACTGTGGGTCCGCCAAACACACACTAAGGCGTTAGTGCGTTACATGCAAAATTTTGCAGCAACACTATCGCCAATGACACAGATGCCCACCCCCTCCTCATTTTGAGTCTCAGGAGACGACGTATGATCCTGAGGATACCCCTGATGAGTAGAGACATTTTTGTGGTATGTTATATTTTTTCTCTATATTTACAAAATCAAATTTATACTATCTGTTTTGTTATTATATGCATCACTAAATGTATCTTATTTTTTCATTTTCGTTTACAGATTTTACATCTTGAGAGTTGAATTCAGATATTGGTTTGGTTGAAAGGTTTGTATATTTGGATATTTTACATATCATTAAATGTTATTTAGATTTTCTATATTAGTTACGATAACTAGTTATGTTTTTTTAAATTACATTATAATTGTATTTCACTTTTATTTATATAATTTCTCTTCATTTATGTAGGAATGTTATTCTTTTTGATCCAGTTTTGATGTGTGTCTTCTACTAGACTATGTGTTTATGTATGTATTAACTACTATTTTTTGGATATGATTTTGGATATGGATATGTCTTGACTCTGTGTTTATGTACATATTCTCTATCATTAAATTGCTTTAATTTGGATTCAATATGGATTTGTCTTGATCCAACTTTTGGATATGTGAATTTGATACAGTTAATAGTTTTATTATTTTGTATGTGTTTGGATGTGTATTTGGATATGTGTTGTGATTTAGATATGTATGTATGTATTGAATGTAAATATGGTAAGTGGAAAAACTCGAGAAGCTTTGCTGAAAAATTATTGTAATTAGCAATGGATATTTCTTATATCCGTCGCAATTTGCGACAGATTATTGATTATTCTGTCGCTATTAGCGACGGATTATTAATTATTCCGTCACAATTAACGACGGATCTTTGACTTTCAGTCGCTATCTTTGCAAAACCAAGTCCACTACCTATCTAATAGCGATGGAATGTCAATAATCCGTCGCTAGTTACGACGGATATTTACGATATCCGTTGCTAGTTACAATAATATAGCGACGGAATATTTTGATTCTGTCGCTATAATACCGTAGATGACCTCCGTTTTCCGTTATTTAGCGACGGATTTTTTTGTATCCGTTGCAAATAGAGACAGATTTATCTGTCGATATTAGCGACGGATGAAAAAGTTCTGTCGCTATCCTCGGCTATGACGGTGTGGCAGTCGACGGTGTTATTTCCGTTGCTATTAGCATTTAGCGACGGATTAGCGACGAAATTAGTCCGTTGCTAATGCATGCATTTTTTTTGTTGTGTAAGATCACAATGCTAGTAGGAAAGAGGAAGGAATTACAAGACCATAGATGAAGAGTCTAGCTTGACTCAGGCAAGAACTATTCATGAGAGTTTAACAATGAGGAGCTCTTAAGAAGATTCGAGTCTTTGAAGGTTGCAACAATTTCAAAAGGAAGGAGAGATTAGTACCGTGAACATCTAGTGTCAAATCAAATGAACCATATAAGTCATGAATGAATTATATGGGCCCCCTAGGCTTGATGTGGTACGTGGTATTTCTCAAATAACTAGGGTTTAATTCTCATGCAAGACCACTTATGATGATTGCTGGTGAAGCTGAGATGTCACGTCAAGAGTCACCGTGCTTCCTAAATTTTACTTGGTAGGCGGAATACATAGTCGAACCGTCTACCTTAGAATTAGTTGAGTTGTGAGATCTAGATACCTAATATATGAAAAAATGAATGATTTACATGCCTTGTGAAATAATAGGCAAACTACCAAATATATAATCCAATGATATGTAGCGTAGGCAACAACAAATGCCTGAGTTTGAAGACGGGCAATGAAATAAGGACTATATTATGGAAATCAAGGAAGTCTTTAATGTCTTAGCGCCAGTGGCAATGGAACATACATATAATCTATTTTAGCATTTAAAGAGGACCTCGTTGTTACAAAATTATTGGTGTCATTAACCTAAGATCAAAGTTAATCAAGTTCGAATTAACTTGAGTGAGTTTTGATATTTGATTAATATGTTTGAGGTTGAGTAATACGTTAAGTAGGTTAAGAATGAACAAACATTAATTTGATAGTTGATCAATATGCTTGATGATTGAGCAAGATGTCAAGGAAAAAGAGAGATTGACAGAGAAGGAGATTATTGGTGTAATCAGCCTCGAGTCAAGGTTGACTAAGATTGATTTGGTTGATGGTTGAGTGAAAAGTCAAGTTGCTTGACGATTGAGCGAGATGTCAAGGAAAAGGAGAGATTGACATAGAGGGAGATTATTGGAGTAATCAACCTCTGGAGTCAAGGTTGACTAAGATTGGTTTGGTTCATGGTTGAGTGAAAAGTCAAGTATATCAAGATTGTTGGTGCAATCGACCTAAGTTTGATTGGTAAATCATGGGTTTTGATGTGTGTGTCAATATGATTAAGTTAGATTTTCATATTGATTTGATGTGTGTGTTTGAGTCTTGCGGGACTTGGTGAATCACACATGAGGAACATGGAGTGAAGCATCTAAGGGACGAGAGCCAAGGAAGAGGACTTCAATGGGCGAGCGGAGGAAGTAGACTTCAAAGGCATACACGAATGATGGTATGAAGACGAGCCGCGGGCTTGTGTGCGCATCCGAGGGACGAGAGCCGAAGAAAGATAACTTCAAGGGGCAAGCCAAGGAAGTGGACTTCAAGGCATAGGCAAAGGATGAACTCTGAAAAGGTTGAGAGTGAGTTTGTAAGCTGGGCAGTCGACTGGTAAAGGAAGCAATCGACTGACAGCGTCGAGAGGAAACTCACAGAAAGATCAGTCGACTGGTCCAAACACCAGTCGACTGATCTACTAAAAAATAGAGCCGTTAGGTTAGCTGTTGGCTGGACATCAATCGACTGCCCTGGGGGCAGTCGACTGGTATCGGGGTTGAGCTATTGGTTAACAGCTCTCTCATCTATTTAAGAGGAGGCTTTTGGACATGAAGATGTTACGAATTGTGATTGTTAAATCCTCTTCTAAGTGCCCAAAGCTTCCATAACCTATTCTCTTCCTCATACTCTAAGTCTCATCTTGTAAAAGAGGAAGAGAGCATCTTGTGAGGGTTTCTTCACCTTCAAGCTTGGTTGAAAAGAAGAGCATAGGGAAGCTTTATTGTGTGGGTGTGGATCCTTGGATTAGTCACCTCAAGGAGGTGGAGACCAAGTAAATCAAGGGAGTTAGTATTGTTTTCATTGTTAATTGATTTGTCTATCTTGTTTTTGTGCTTTAGCTAACATTCTTGTAGACAAAATCAAAAAGAAGCTATTCACCCCCTCTAGCTAAACACAAAGGTCCTAACAAAGATTGATCAAATATTTAATAGTGGAAAAGTTTAAGTGAGTCATGATTGATCGGACGTTTGACGGTTGAAAGTCTAACATAAAGTTGATAATGGAGAAGTCCAAATGGATCACGGTTGACTAGATACTTTGTGATTGGAAGTCTAATAGGGAGTTGGTGAGGCCAAAGTCCAAGCTGATCAAGGAGGGATGACAGTGAAGTACTAGTAGGTCAATGTTAACCAGATGTTAAGCAGTAATAAAGTTCTGGCAAGTCAAGATTGATCAGATGTTGGATAATCGTGAAGTCTCAGAAGGTCAAGGTTAATCAAATATTAGATTAAGAAAGTCCTGACAAGTCAAGGTTGATTGGATATTAGGTAAAGAAAGTTTTGATATGTTGAAGTCAACTAAATACTAAGCCAAGTGAGAGTTCAGTCCTTGAAGGGCTGAAATCAAAGGTATTAGTTGACTCTTATAGAATGACAATTGATTGATGATCATTAAACCACCCTGAGTTAGAAGTTGGAGTGGATTTAAGGGGATTTATGGTATATCAATTGACTATTGGATATGAGCAATCAATTGATGAATCTATTGCAATAAACAAAAAGTTTCTAGATTGATTAGAAATTTAACTATTGATGCAACAATCTATTGATAACGTATAACAGTCAATTGCTCTAGTTCATGCGCTAGAAAAGTACATTTGAATTATAAAAGAGCAATCGATTGATGAGAGCTAGTAGTTGACTGTTGGTTGATTTTCAATCACGATGACAATCCTATAAAAGAGGGGTTCATGGAGGATTTTAGACGTCGATTCTTGGATTTTTTAAGGGGAAGTGTTGCTACATTTAAGACCTACAAGAAGCAATGCAAAGTAACCAAATAACTAGCAAAGCACAGATCACTTATATAAATTATTGTTTACATTGTATTTCAATTGTTATTTCTATCTTTGTATTTTGTTTGGGTTTGCATGTATAAGAATAGATTTATATGATATTTTTCCGCCTCTAAAAGGTATTTGAGAAGGAAAAAAGTATGATGGAGTTACAGTTAAGATGCTAAACTATGGAGTAGGAATAAAAAATTCTCAATCACATAAAAATCAATTTGTTGTGCTGCTTATATGTTGTTTGTATTTGTTTCTTTTATTTCCATTAATGTATTTTAACTCTTTATAATCCAGCACATTAATGAATGACGAACATGATCGAAACGAATCACAATTCAACCCCTTCTAGCAACGTCGCTAAACCCAACCGAAATAACCTCTTTTTTTTATATCATTAAAAAAAATTATTTCATGATGAAAAACCTGAAAGGAATAATAAAAAAATGATGGTAAAGAAGGTTATAATTAATAGCTAGCAAAAGCCATATTCAAATTCATATTTTATATATTGAAAGAATACTTTTGACCATATATAAATGGTAAAAGGATGGCTGAAAGATTAATAGAAAACTATGCATGTCCATAGCACATATACATCCCGACACAAAAAGAATGGTTGCTACAAGAACACGAGCATTTGGGCACATGACACACGTAAAGTTACTTGCTTATCTTCCTAAAGAGCTATGGGTGGCCTGAGCAAACCACGAAAAGACTCCTGACTCGAGAGACCAAGAACATAAGAATTTGCATCCTACATGACCCACGTATATAAAGGTCCTTATCTTCCCAAAGAGCTAGGGTGGCTCGAGCAACCCACGAAAAGAGTACTACTCCGAGAGACCAAGAACATATGAATTTGCATTCTTTTTTGTTCTTCTTTTTCTCACTTTGTTCCTCTCCTTTGTGGTAACTTGGACAAAGCCTTGTAATGGTTAGGAAAAGGCCTAGGTTTGCTTTCTGCCCAAAGCAGATGCTGCCATCTCTTTCCTAAACCAATATTAATTGTGTTGGCCAACCATGCACGTCACTTTATTATAAGCCAGTGTCAGGTGTTAATTAGAATATTTAGCTGGAAGAAGAGAAGATACAGTATTTAATTGCATTATAAGAAAGGAGGAAGAAGACAAAAGTATAATTTATTAAGCATTAATCTTCTTAATGACTGCTTAGGAACCAATTAAGCTTGTCAAATGTCAATGTTGCATGTCCCATGGCTTGCTGCATATTGGAGACGTTTCAGCTTTGCTGATACTTTTAGAATGATGGGAAACATGTGGCGAGGGTTGGAGTCCCTGAGGATAAAGGAAGCAAACATGTGGATTGTTGAATGCAATGGAGCTATAAAAGTTGGACGTGGGGTTTGGTTTTGTCACATCCCAGATTGATTTAGTTCATGACACCAAGTCTTGTGGTGTTAGCAATCAAGCACGGGTTATTCATAACGAACTGAATTCTACCCAAGATTATCATAGAAGAACAGATGTGGATCAAGAATGTAGAAAGAAAAGCTAGCAATCAAGTCCTATTTTTTATTTTTTATGACCAACTGAACACTACCCAAATGTTATCATCAGATAATAGAGAACAGAGGTGGATCAGGAATGAAAAAAAAGAGGAAGTTGTTTACTTATGGATAATCCTGCTATCAGGAAAATCCTCTCATCTAATTATATTTATATATAAACCAATCTCGCTGTCATGAAATTCCAAATATGAGATTATTCTTCATTCATATGGAGTCAACTACTATCTTTTTTTCCAACAATATTTTATAATTTAGTATAATTTTAATTTAATTGAAACTTTAAATTTTATGTTAAAAATATTGGGATTAATTTTGGTAGGATTCAATATGAGGAAAGAAATTCATAGAATTATGTCTATTCCTATGGAATGGAACTAAATTAGTTGGCATGCAAGATAATAATGATGGGCTATGTCTTTTATTAATTGAGGATTGACTTTACTTATGATGCAAGGAATTTGATTGAAGCACAAAAATAGAACCTTGAAGAAGCTACAAGGGATCTATATCTAAATCATTTGTTTATGATATAATTCCAACTAGTCTTGAGTAGCCTTTTGTTAAGCATAAGGGTTCTAAAATATTAAATGATTTGTTGTGTTTTTAGTACAATTATGTGTAGCTTTCTCTACAAACTATAAGAGAAGACTCTTGTCCCTGAGGTTAGGTGTGACGGTAAATAGACGGACGAGTTTTTTCAAGTAACGATGGTTCAATTTCCACGTTGCGCAAATAAACACGTACGGTGCTTGAATTACTTGCGGTGTGTAGAAAAAAAAAAGTTCATATCCCAAGAAAGAACAAGCGAAAAGTTTCTCGCGGATAATTTTATTAATGTTTGTATTGTTAATAAAATAACCTTATCGAAGAACAATGAAATGCAAAACAGTTCTAAATGAATGTGAATGAATACACAATAGCATCGATTATCGATAGGCAGACTTTCTTGAAAGAATTTTAACGAATGCTTGTAATACACAAAGGAAGATATTTTCACAAAGAGTTGGCTACCACCCTACAAAATTAGGGAGGAAAATCATAATCAAAAAGGAAATTTCCCACCACACCAAGTATAAGAAAATGATGGATCATCCAAACAAAAAAGAAAAAAAGGAATTTTTTTAGTTAAATGGACATTTTAAAATAGAGTATCTCACTTGAAATAAGAATAAAACAGATTTTTTTCATTTTTTAAAGAAAAGTTTACCATAAGGTTCTTCGAGGCTAACACTCTCAAATATACATCTTAACACAAACCACCTATGGAACAACAAAGACTTCATCAAGAAGTTAAAGTTTGATAGAGATGCATGGTGAAACACTTAACATAGGAAACTCAGCTATCATTCTGATTCAAGGGAGAGATACAATGGAACTTGAGTTTAAATTTAGATAGACTCGTAACTCTTAATTATGTCTTAGATATTCCAAGTGTTAAGAATAATTTAGTGTCTAATATCTTATTTAATAAGCATGACTTTGAACTTGTATTTGAATGAGACAAATTTGTACTTTCTAATAGAAAACTTTTATAGGAAAAGACGATATGTTAGTTGGATTGTTTGAATTTAATATCAATAAAATTAATTTGCCTAATTATTTGATTGAGAGTTTTATCTATGGGTAGAACATGACATGTAAATAAATCCATGATGAAGCATGGATTAATTCAATCTTGATAATTCACATCACATATATGAAAACATAAAAAAAATCACTGAAAATATACCTCCTTAAGGCTAAGTGTTTGTAAAACTCCGGGATAGAGGTTAACTGTAACTACTATTAGAAACTTAGTGTTTCTTAGTCAAAGGTTCTACAAGCCCACTAGGTAGCCCTATCTAGTTTTATCCACATCATGTTGGCGCAACTATGCCCTAGGTGTTTAAGCTCAACCGTGAATTTTTTGTATGCACTCTCCATTTAATAAATTTTTTACATTCGCTCACTGATGGATTGAGTATAAAAGAGTGAAAATTGAGTATACATTGTAAAGATTTAAGTATAAATTATTTGAGATTAAGTATTAATTTAGGAAATTTGAGTATACAGTTTCTTGATGTGGTGGATGCAACCTTACATACTCATATTTTTAACTTTTATATTCAACTTTCTTCAAATAATACTCACAAAACTATCTTGTCAATCCTATCAGGGACTGTATGCAAAGAAATTTTCGATTGAGGACTGCATGTAAAGATGAGTTTGAGATTTTTTAGCCAAAAAATATATATATAAATGAGCGTGATAATTATTAATGAGTGTAATAAAGTAGAATGACAGGAGGGATTGTAATTTAGTGGAGACATATGCGAAAAGGAAAGTTCTCGTAGGTTGGGATAGTTGGGGTTCAAAGGAGATCTTTATAAGTAGGGAGATTTTTACAATATAAGACAATTAGGGTCTAGAGGAGATCTCCACAAGTAGAGAGGCTCTCGCAACATGCGATAGTTGGGATCCAGGAGAGATCTCTACAAGTATGGAGGTTTTTACAGTCTGGGACAGTTGGGATCCAAGGGAGATCTCCACAAGCAAGGAGAATTTCGTAGTTTGGGATAGTTGGGAACCATAGGAGATATCTACAAGCAGAGAGGCTCTCATAGCCTGGGATAATTAGAGTCCAAAGGAGATCTCCACAAACAAGGAGGTTGATCTCTAAGAGTAGGAAGACTCTTGCAACTTAGGTTAGTTGATATCCAAGGGAGATCTCCATAGATAAGGAGGCTCTTGTAGCCAGAGTTAATTGAGATCCAGGGGAGATCTTCACAGGTAGATAGGCTCTCGTAGCTTGGGGTAGTTGAGATCCAGAGGAGATCTCCACAAGTAGGGAGGTTTTCACAGTCTGGGAATAGTAAGAGTCCAAGGGAGATATCCCCAATCGGGGGTATTCTTGTAGCTTAGATGGTGTGTTGGGAAGTTCCCGAGCGAGGATGCTCATGTGCCAGTTGAATAGGAAGAGTGAGTAGTCACCTTTTCACTTGAGCAATCTGGCTAATAGGTCGCTCTGGGGATGTTCTCAAAAGGGATGTTCCCAAGCTGTGCACTTTTTATCCGTCACATCTTTGCTCACACTTAGATCCGTTCGGGTATGTATGGCCGGGAGGGGATTACGAGGCGCATCAAATGTATAAGACATTTAAGGTATCATGAGACAAAAAATATTGTGGCACTGAAGAAGCTTGTGGAGCTTGACTTGGCATGATTAAGTTGGTTGTCTTGATGATTGAATGCCCTCTAGAGATTGCAAAAAAGGATGAAATGAGGCATTTGAGGGACCATGAGTGACGAACCAACGTCGACGACAAGAGCCGAAAGTAGGTAAACTATAAGTAAAGAGTGATGAAGTGAGCTGAAAGCTTGGTGCATGCAAGGGACTTAAAACCTAATGAGAGAACCTTGTGGTGAAGTCAAGCTATTTAAGATAAACTTTTAAGTGAGTTGTGAGAATTGGACGACATTTTCTTTGGGATTAGAGTAGCTTTTGACTTAGACAAAAACTTAATATTAGATTGATCAAAATCTAAGTTCTAGTGAGGTGGATCAACTAAGGAGTTGACTCAGATTTGATGCGATGCTCACGAATAAAATATTTATATTCAAAATTCAATAGATTGAGACCTAAACATTTTAAGTAAATAATGACAAGTAATATATTGATCCTATGATAGTCATACAGAAGATCCTTGGAGTAAAAAGAAGATAGTTGAAATAAAAAATGATAATATTTATCTCAAACGGTTCAATATCGCTAATCTTTTAGTTAGATACAAATAGATAAATTACAAGAGCATTTTATCCTAATACAATAGCCTTATGTATGAGAAAAATCAAACATTTAACGAAATATTTTACCTTCGCAGTCAATTGAAGTTGACATCAATGACTCAAGTAGTTGTTGCCAAGCAAAATAGTTGACTCAGATATTTGTCATTGGAGGATGAGGTGATCGTGAAATCAGTCAATTGGAATATGCATCAGTCGATTGGTAGTAGTAGACTAGAGAAGTGAAGGTGGATGACAATTGAAAGAGTAAGCAAGGGGAACCAAAGAGAGCCCTTGAAGGTCAACAAATTTGAGCATACATTCTAATATTTCCTTGAGCTTCCGTGTACCATCTTATAGTCAGTTATATTGTTGTTATTTCCTTATTTTCTAACCATTTTGTAAAAATTTCTCTACCTCTAGAAAGACATCGGAAATAGAAAAAAATAGTAAGATTTTAAGAGTGATTAATTGAAATTTCATAGATCGTAAATGTGAGTTTCAAACCACATCATATCATCCAAGCATTATTCACCTCTGTTTAGCCATCCAATCATCATATCTTTACAATCCTAACACATTATCCATTAATGATCTTGCCTGAAAGGGGAATCCGTATTATGGTAAAAGAGACGCATAGAAAGTTTAACACGCACTCCTTAAACATACTGAGATCATATTCATAATTAATTAGAATTTAGAAATAAATTTTTACCAAGAACAGATAAACATATATTTTAAATCATGTCTTTTAATCTTCTTCATAGGCCCAACAAATGACGGGACACAAGATAGGAGTCAAAGTCATACTCCTATGGGGACTCACCCATGAGCTCAAAACATGCATCGACATATGCAAACAAGTTCCGACTCAACCGTAGAGTCTCCTTCAACCTGACCAGCTCAATCTAACTTCCCACTGAATCATCCAAAAGCAACTAATCAACATTGTTTGCAACAACCACACTAGATCCTTGGGCAATTTAAATATCATAATTACAACTCTAATAATTATTGTCTGTAAAAAGTTGATTGTCATTGCTAACCAAGATGATTCATCAAACTAATTAATTAACAGCCCATTGTAATATGATATGCCATATACTGTTCAGGACAACTAAACAAACCTAGAACACAATCTATGAATATAACAATAGAGCCACGCAATTCTCTCCCTCTATTCATCATGCAGCAACATCAACTGCACTTTGTATCTCAAACAATCCCTGCCACCGTTCTACATTCCCACGCAGAGAAAGATCACTAGCTTTTTGAACATTTAACATCTGTACTCAATTATCACATTCATAAAACCATCTATTCGAGTTCATGAAATATATCACCAGTGAAAATATGCAAATGTGATAGTCAGGACAATTGCATCTTGCATAAACATTCTCCCACCTTCAAATTTTTCATTTCATTTTTGGGCAACAAAATCTTTGTCGTGCAGAATCCTGCAGACCTTCTAGTCATTGTGAACGGCCAGTGTTAAATCTGCCAGATTTTCGATAGAGGGTTGTCTTAATGTGGATTTCAGAATTGAATCTGCCTAATCCTATGGCTGAATAGGTGGCCTCCATGCCAATTTCGCATGGCTTAATAGAGCAGAATGAACATGGCATTACATGACAAATAAAAAACCCACCCTCTCGTCGATGGGCTGAAAGCTTCATCTGGTTTCCTCGCATCGTAAGGTCTTAGGTTGATGGATTAAATGTCAGGAAACTATTGTCCCCAGACCTGCAAAGCAAAAGGTTCAATATTATGGAATGCCTGAGCGATGTGCCAAAAAAGTTGTGGATGATTAAAATGCCTCATACATATTGAGAAGGCATAACACAATTCAACAGGTGAATTATATATTGACCCATTGACAGCATTGTCCGAGAATGGGGCATAAAGCAAAAAAAAAAAAACAACAACAATAACTAAGCCTTATCCCAGTAGGTAAGGTCGGCTATTTACGCGTTCCTTCTGGAAAACATCCTAGCATTAGCATAATACTTTAATGGTTCCATTCATTGAGTATTTGTCATAATTTTTTACGTTGGCTAGCAACCTAACTCAATCCTCCTCCTTTATCCGGGCTTGGGACCGGTCATGACTAGATCATCACGACCGGGCATAAAGCAAAAAAGATAAAAGGAAAAAAAAAATGAAGAGCGAAAACTCTTGCAAAATCCACCTCTTTAGAATTTATGTGGTTCTCGAAGAAGAGAAGCATCAAGAAATTTCCATCACATTTGGCATCGCACTTGGTTCATAGATAGTGTCAGAGATTCTTGATGGAGGCCAGTAGCGGAGAACTGACCTTCCAAGAATGTTCTTTACCGGAAGAGGCCCCCTGAAACAACAAAATGGCGGGCATAAGTCTTCCATCGTTAAAACTTATTCCAAAACATATCTTTAACTTAGAAAACAAGTATGCACCAATTATGAGAGTCGAAGCTGTGGTTACGATTATCCCCCAGCACAAAGACACAACCTTCAGGCACAAACTGCAGAAGAGAATCCAGAAATCAGTAAATATATCAAATATAACTTTTTTTAGCAGCTAACTAATAAAACAAAATTGGGATTCATTATAAAAAAAGAAAAAAAATGAAGGTTTCCCAGAGCATTAGCAGTTTGTGTGGGTGTATAAAGTCTAGATTTTTTTTGTTTTCTTTTGAGGACCAATACCTTTTTAGGTTTTAACTATCCATAAAACTATCAGCTCAAAAATTCGTTGTGTTTGAAAGTACAAAGAATAATTGCATTCTCTATATTACAAAGCATCATAAACCAAACTAAAAAGTAAGATTACTCGAGTATTGTAAGCATGGCTAAAACACACTTAAACTTCTATGAGTTAATAAGGAAAAGCAACATAGCAAATTTCATCAAATATCAGCAGCCCAAGAAAATGAAAAGCATTTTAAGGTAAAATATTTGAAGAAAAAAAAAGTCAGAGCACATGCCATACCACTGATTTCATTTCATAGTCAAATGGCTCAAGAATAAATTCCTCATCCTGGATCACACCATTCACCAACAATTTACCACCATGAACCTGACAAACAAAAGAAAATTAAATCATTTAATAATTACCTGTAGCATAGTAAGAGCATGAATAAGTAGAAAACAGCCTTACTTCAACAACATCCCCAGCTACAGCCACAACTCTTTTGATAAAGACATCAGCTGATGTAAATCCATATTCCTGCAACAAAGGAATTTTTCTGAATCAATGATCATCTCAAAACCAAAATTTTGGTTCTCAAGAGTTCAGATCTTTCATCGAATGTTTAGCCTGAAATAGAAAAACCAAAAATACCTTTAGGATTGAAGGAGCTCTGAAGATAACAATATCTGTGACTTCAGGTTCTCCAAACAGATAAGAGACCTGGAATTTTAACGTGCACAATGAATGTTAGCAAAAATGAAATTGATAACCAATCACTATAATGCAGTGAATATTAAATACTAACTAGCAGCAAGTAAAATTTGAAAGATCACTTATTTAAGATTTGGTTTGTTTGTTCCTTTATGACATTATTATGTTATAAATCAGCAATTAGTATGTACTAGCATTTAAAAGGTTCGACAATGTACAGGTTAGATCAACCATAGCAAACAATAGTACTAAATCTAAAACACGTAATGCAAACAGTTTTTTCTAACAGATTTTGTAATGTCATAACTAGGCAAAAAATGTTAAGAGTAATTATAATCCACTTGGGGAAGAAACAATTAAATGATACCTTCTCAGCCAAAATTCGATCTCCGACTTCAAATGTTGGAAGCATTGACTTGGAAGGGATCAATTTTGTCTCTGCCAAGAATGATCCATACAGAAGCGGAACAGTCACTGCTGCAAATAATGTCTTGGCATCATCTGAACAAGAGCTCAGGAACCGCGAGAGCCAGCTCCTCTTCTCGCGGGAGCTCATCATATCGCATGTTTCTTTCAACTCTCTCATCAAATTCACCCTGGCACCATAGCTACGACACTCCTTAGATTCTCCATTCGGTTTGCCAGAAGAAATCATTGCCGTTTCTTCCAAAGGAGGATCTGAAGAACAAGTTCCTCCCTTATCCACTGGATCGACTCTTGTCGACCCGGTAAGGAAGTCATTGCACGGGAACCATCTGGACGTCCGGAACAGAGGGGTCAAAGACGACGGCTTGAAGCCCGTCGACATCGAAGAGACACTCATTACGCAGCTTTCCGTTGATCTGGAGCCGGAAGACATCACAGAGAACAGACCTGCAGCAAGAGAAGGTCTCCACTCCTTAGCCTGCGCGGCTTCGGAGAAGAAAACCTGGGGCGAGTCCTGGCGAGAGACGGATCGGCATTCGAGGATCGGCGGGGGGCTATGCTCGGAAGCATTCCGTGCGAATAGGGGAAAGGGACGCCCAGCGTCGTGGAAAAGACGAACGTTTCCACCGCAGCGGACCCCGGCGGCGACGACGGAAAGGTTTTGGGCGAGGTAGCCGGATAAGGAGACAGTGAGTCGGATAGCCATGGTCGCAACGTAGGAGATGTGTCGGAGGACGGGATACACTGGGTCCGAGAAACAACGCGAGGAGAAGGGGAGACGGCGGATCAGAAGGCAGAACCCATTCTGACGACGGAGGAAGCCAAACCGGAACGGGGCAGGGGGAATCGGGAGAACTCGGTCGGCGCCGGAGGGATCGGAAAGCTAGAGAGTCGGCCGGAGTAGAAGGGCAGCGGAACGAAGTGCGAAAGGAAAAGCCTGTGTGGTTCGTATAAAGAATAAAGGATTACAACAAGGCCTCGAGTTGTTCATAATTACATCATTGCCAATGTATTCCCCAATCGATTTGGGGTGAATGGTTCGTCAGATAATTAATTCTTTACTGGATCATGGCATTTATGTAATAAAAGTTAAAGTGAAGGGCTTCTGTATACTCTTACATTGACCTTGAGCCACGCCTGGTTGCTGGGAAAATACCTGAAAGAAGGCACCTCGACGTTTCCTTTATTTATTTATTTATTCAAAATTAAAAAATAAAAAATATTTTATCGGAAGACACACGTAACTTTTGAATTAATCAAAGACATATGCTACTTTAAATTTATCAAAAAAAATATATTTTTTAATATTCTTCTCATTTCATCCTTATCAAATCTGATTTATATGCGTGCAATCTCTTTTTTCTCTTCTTTCTCATATGCATGCAACATATCTTTTTTGCTTCTCCTCTCTTCTCATTCTTTCTTTTTCACATACATTTTCTTTTTCTTTCCTCTTCTCTTTCTCTCTCTTTTAAATGGATGCATAAATAATATGGAAAAAATATCAGACTCGTGTTGACTCGTGTTGGCCCTGATATTTTTCATATCAATCCCAACGTGAACAATTTTGGAACTCCTTTTTTGGGACCACTTAAAAGTTTTTTAAACATTTTAAAATATAATTAAATCCCAAAGAATATATATACAATTTAGTCCTTTTATAATATTCTTATTATTTGCTAATAAGAACTATTTATCATCATTGTCAATATCTCTTGTTACTTATATTTAAATGCAATACCCCTAAAATAATATATAACATAAATTAAGGTAGAACCAAAATTTAAAGACCATATTGGGTTTGATATGGAATTATATCAGACCCAACGGGTCTAATTTGATTTTTTTTCGATTCTTCCTTATTACCTTTTAACACCTTTGAGAAATCGAAATAAACAATGGATAACATATTTGAACTCCTTGTAACTTCAGAAATCCACAGGACTTGAAATTGATATAATTGGAGCTCTCTAAGTTAATCATTGGGTTTTGACCAAAACCAATGATTTGACTTAGAGAATTCCGATTGCACAAATTTTAGTTCCTCTGAATTTCTGAGGTTGCGAAGAGTTCAAATATGTTATCCATTATTTATTTTGACTTCTCCGAAGTGATAAAATGTAATAAGGTAGAATTGAGAAAACAATCATATTAGGCCCAACGTAGGCATGATGAATTCATTCAGGCCTAATGACCTCAATGTTAGATTTTTTTTTTCTAGATTCTTCCTTATTACATTTTAACAAATCGGAGAAGTCAAATAAACAATAGATAGCATATTTGAACCCCTTGTAACCTCAGAAATCCACAAGAACTTAAATTAGTATAATCAGAGCTCTCTAGGTCAAATTAGTGGATTTTGGTCAAACCCCACTTATTTGACCTAGAGAGCTATGATGATTGAACAAATTTCATTTCCCCTATATTTCTGAGGTTATAAAGAGTTCAAATATACTATCTATTATTTATTTTGACTTTGCTGAGATGTTAAAATGTAATAAGGAGGAATAGTCGAAAAATCACACATTGCCCTCGTTGGACCTGATATAAATTATATCAGGCCCAATGGACCTAATATAGATTGTTTTCTCAATTCTTCCTTATTATATTTTATCACCTCGGAGAAGTCAAAATAAATAATGGATAACATATTTGAACTCCTCGTGACCTCAAAATCCAGAGGAACTAAAATTTGTACAATCGAAGCTCTCTAGGTCAATTAGTAGGTTTTGATCAACATCCATTGATAGACTTTAAGAGCTCCGATTGTATAAATTTCAAGTTCGTGGATTTCTGAGGTTACAAGGAGTTCAAATATACTATCCATTGTTTATTTCGACTTCTCCAAGATGTTAAAAGGTAATAAAGAAGAATTGGAAAAAAAAAATCTCAGATTGGGTCCATTGGGCCTGATATGGATACTGTAGGGATCTATATGCAAAAATAATTAAAAATCGCAGCGATAATAGATCCCACGAGCGATCCATCCGAAAGAAAACTCATATAAAGTTAATTTACAAATTCCTATCGTATAGGTATACCTTTGGCGCGTATCCTTCGCTTATCCGCTTATCCGAGGTATGCCGGATCTCTTGCACGTTCAAGTGTTCATGCCTCTATGCATATCCACACGAACATGATCTCTCAAGCTTTAGAAAGAATCGCCTTTATGGTGCTAGCCACAAGAGGAGATTCACAAAGCAAGAAGGAGAGGGAGAAGAGGGTTTCAGCCAAGAGAAGGAGGGGAAGGAAAAATGACAAGTTCTTCGTCCAAATGACAAGAAAAACTCTTTTATACTCATCCCATGAATATGAAGAGTTTTTGTCTCTTTAGCTTCCCTCCATTAATGCCAATAAAAATTCAATTAGAGCACATTTTCTCATATGACTCTTCAACTTCTCTTTATCCAATGAAGAGGAACTTTTCATCTTCCTATATTATTAATTTATTAAATATTTAAATAAATTAATATCTCATTCAAATGTGGTTGAGTATAATCTAAATGAGTCTAACTCAAATTAGATCTCAACCCATAATCCAATTGGATTTACTTGAGTCTAACTCAATTAATTCAATTCGAATAAAATCTTAGTCAAACTAAGATCAATTAATCTCCGAAGCATCGTATCCTTAGTGTGTAACTGAATAGGTTCTCGTAACATTGGCAATGTGTCTAAACCACTTTAGACACATAAGGAATGAGCGTCATCTAGCAATACATCATTGCTACCCAAGTGACGAGAAAATCAAGATCCGATTTAACCTTCGTGACTGTGACACTATATGACCTTGTCCTTCTATCCTCGATATCTAGATTGACCAATGAGGCATAGACCGTGTTATCCTCGATCAATCTTTGTGTTTCTTGATCCCCGAGTAGACTCACTCAAACAAATAAGATCAATATCTCATATTGACTCATTTGAGCATGACCATGTGTTTTAGTAGTCCTACTAATTAAGGGGTCCACAAATATCACTCCCGCCATATGGGAGGGATAGATCTCATCTACATCACTCACATCTCTCGGCATAATTCATTACATACCCAGTGATCGCCTTTATAGTCCACCCTGTTACGAGTGACGTTTGATGATACAAAGTACATAACTCCTTATGTAGGGAACCGTAGTGACTTCAGGTCTAAGGACTATTCATACTAATAGTCACATGAAAAAGTTTATGACACTCATATGACAATCTATGAACTCATGAAGGGTCAATTCAGTACGCATTCTCTAATGTATACTCATGTGTCAACTTGATATCATATATCCATGACTTGTGAGCCAATAATCAATTGACATACATGCTAGTCTCCATTCATTAATATTGTCCTTGAATATTAATGTTTGACTAGGAATGATTTAATGTAGTGTTCTCTACATCATCTCACTATCGATTCAACCAATCGATATGATGTAGATAAGAGCCTACTACCGAAGGGCATTATTATACTTAGTTATTTGACACAAATATAAAGTATAATAATCAAACATGCCTTTATTAATGATTGAATATGATACAAAAAATCTCTAGTCAATCATCACATAATTGGCTCTAAGGCTCCTACTAACAGATACCATATCAGGCCCAATGTGACGTTTAAATTTTGGTTCCACCTTAATTTATGTTATATATTATTTTAGGGAATCCTATTGCATTTAAATATAAGTAACAAGAGATATTAGCAATGATGATAAATAGTTCTTATTAGCAAATAATAAGAATATTATCAAAGGACTAAATTGTATATATATTCTTTGAATTTAATTATAATTTAGAATGTTTAAAAAACTTTTAAGTAATCCCATAAAAAGGAGATCCGAAATTGGTCACGTTGGGCCTGATATGAAAAATATCTTGCCCAACGCGGGCCTATATTTTTCCCATGTTATTTATGCATCTATCTAAAAGAAAAGAGGAAAGAGAAAGACAATATAAGAAAAGATGAAAGAGAAAGAAAATGCAGGGAAAAGAGGGAGAAATGAGAAGGAGAAGTGGAAAGAGAAAATAAATTGCATGCATAAGAGAATAGAAAAGGAAAAAGAGATTGCACGCATATAAGTCAAATTTGACAGAAGGATAAAATGGGAAGAATAATGAAAAAAATGTGTTTTTTGGTAAACACCAAAGTAGCATGGTTAATTCAAAAAGTTATATGTACCGTTTGGCAAAATTCCTAAAAATAAATGAAGTTTTAGTAGATGCTAATCTTCGAGTATGATTTCTCCGTGGTGTTCGTCTTGCCACTTTAGTTTATTAATCAAGTTGGATAATCTTAAATTTAAGATGATGAATTTAGCTCCATAAAAATTTCCTCTAACCGCTTTAGGCTTCCACGGTAGAATTTATTTAGTATTATAATTCTCAATTGATATTAAAATCAATATAAGTGGGTATTATAATACCTATAAAACTCCATGGCATTTATGTTCAATATATATATATATATATATATAAAATACTTTGCACCCTATTCAATATGAGGTGTGAGGGTGGGCGCAAGACTAACCTATCCACATGAGTTCAAAGTGAGATAAGAGGATCACATGCATGTATATCATCCGATATTTTTTAATAAAAAAATAAAAATTTTAAAATTAAAACTAACCTAACAACAACTACACAATTGTAACAATTATTGTCAATATATTAGAATAGCTACTGTTCACTGACCCATCAACTTTGAGGATTTGATCAATTCAACTCTTGTCGTATATGATAGTATTTTATTTGTGTTGGGAATACAATCAAAGGCCAACATGGATGTATATGGAAAAGATTATGGATTTAAAAGATGAAAGATGTGTTCATTATATGAGACTTTTTGGATAGAGCCTAAGAATAAATCTATGAGGGTTTACGTCGAAGTGGATAATATCATATCATTATGGAGATATATAAATTTTTTTGATTCTAACAATTGATATCTAAGCATTCTATATCGGATGTCATGTGGGGAGCCAGGGTCGGAGGTCAAGAATGACATGATACTTGAGGGGAGATCCACACTATGAGAGTAATGATGATTATTCTTCGTTTGGGAAATGATTAGTAGGAATACAATCGAAATTTAATATTAGAAATATACACAAAATAGAAATATATATATAGAAAAGATCCTGGATTTAAAAAAAATGATAATTCTATTGGTATAAGACATTTTAAATATAATTTAAAAATAAATTTAAAAAAATAAGTCTAAAATAGACAATATCATATTGGTCATCATGGATAAGTAAATTTGTTTGATCCTAACCATTTGCCAACAAATCAATATATGTTACAATTTATATATCAGGTGCATAGTGTATAACTTTGAGTTTGACAGTTGTTGAGATACCCCTAAGTAACGAAATGGCAGACCCTTAAAATATTTGAGCTCGGATATATATCCTTCAACTCTAGGCTTATAATACCTATCTTATAAATAGTTAACTTCATCTAGTAATTTATTGACAATCAACTAATGTCTTTTAAAATTTAAATTAATTCATCTTGGATTATTCAATATCATCACCCTGACTAAATATAAATAGATAAATCATAATAGATATTTTATTTAACATAGCAGTACTTTATACGAAAGAGATTAAATATCCAACAAAATATTTTGTACCGTCGAAAATTGATTCCAAAACTTATTGAAGCAATTATATATGTAAATACTATCTACACCAACTTGTTAAGACATGAAAATATCCATTTATAAAAATAGAACACGAGGTGGTTGTTAACTTGTTATGCATTGCATTACTCATCCTCTAAAAGTTTTATTAAAACCAAAAGCATGACACCATTTAGAAAATTTCAACTGATTGTATCATGTCTATCTAAAATCTACTTTGATAATACTCATTTTAGAATATTGACTGAGCATTTCTCATATCAAGTAAATATTCTATGTAATACTTCTTCCTCCTACCAATTAAGACTGCTTGAGCTCGGTCAACGATAGAGTTTAATATCATAGTTATTTTAAAAATTAGTTCATAGAATATATTATAGTATGCAATAGTTCTAAAAGCTATCATTTATTTTAAGGAAGACAAGTTACTTTTATAAATTTATTGTTTTAAAAATAATAGTATAATTGATCCCATCCAATTCACAATTCTAGTACCACTGCTATTTTTTTAATAAAATATTTTATATTAGAAACGCAGGGACGCCGAAGCAACGCCATGAGGTAAGCGCATGCGTCAGATCGCTTTTAATAAAATTGCCACATTGAATAACGATAATAAACTATAATAATATAAGAAAATTCGGTTTTTGACTTGTCGTATGACTTGTCTAATATTGCAAGTGATGGGTACTAATTAAAGCAAAATTTAACTGCCGGGCTATGATCTGATAAAGTCAGTATATCTATTCTCCTTATATATTAGTCATAGTATTTGGATTAGTAACTTCCATGATTTATCTTCTTCGTGTTGATTCTGGGACGGATTAACGGAGACGCTAAGGGCGAGCGAATCACCTTTTATCACCTGGAGGACCCGTGTAACCTCCGGGACTATGGGACAATAGTAGGATGATTAATCGTTATCTCAGATATTCACGGTTCGATTTTCAATTACGACGTATTTGTAGAATTTTTTTCTCCAAATAGGGCGCGAATCCTAGGACGCTGAGCTTCTAGACCGTCTACCACGAGCGCTTCCCGATTTATCCTAGCGACCGGTGGAAAATTTTTATAGGGTTGGACCGGTCGCCCGAGATTGGAAAAACCTCGTTAATCATTTTTTTAGAGGACCCATGTGAGACCTCTTCGTAAGATAGACTCATAATTAATATATGAATATTATCATATAAAATTTAAAAATTAAAATTTAGCAAAGTCAATATGTTCATCTTCTTTACGTACTAGTCACAATATCTAGGCTAGTAACTCCTATAATTTACCTCCTCCGTATTAGTCATGGGATGGATTGGCGGGGACGTTGGGGCGAGCAAATCGTTTTTTGCCACTAGAGGACTCATGTGAGGTCCTGAGATTATGAGGATATAGCAAAAGGGTGATTAATTATCATCTCAGATATTTACGGTTCGATCCCTAATTACGATATATTTTGTAGGAATTTTTCCTCCAAATGAAACGTGAACCCTAGGACACAGGGCTTCTGGACCATCCGCCGTGAGCATTTCCCAATTTACCCTAATAGCCAGTGGGAAACTTACGTGGGGTCTAATTGATCACTTAAGGTTCGACGTTACCCAACCTCGTTAATCGTAGAGGGCTAATGCGAGAGTCTTTACGGATTGAACTGATAGATAAAAAGTGAATATTATTATAAATCTGGAAATTAAAATTCGGTAAAGTTAATGTACATGTCTTCCTCACACATACTAACGATAGTATCCGAGCTAGTAGCCTCGTGATTTACCTCCTCCGTATTTTCTTAGGACGGGTTGGCGAAGATACTGGGAGTGAACGAATCACCTTTTGTCACTTGGATGACTCCTGTAACTGTCCTCACGAGATTGATCGATGATTAATATATGAGTGTTGCTATCTTAAGATTTGGAGATCAAAATATGATAAAGTCAGTGTGTTCGTCCTCTCTATGTGCTACCATAATATTTGAGCTTGTAACTCCTATAATTTACCTCTTTCATATTGATCTCGGAATGAATTGATGAGCCACCGAGGCTATGGTGCAGCGGTAGGGCGACTAGACGCTATCCCAGACATCTGCGGTTCGATCCCTAGCTATGTCGTATTTGCAGAAATTTTTTCTCTAAATGGGACGCGAACCCTGGGATGTTGAGCTTCTAGATCGCCCACTGCGAGCACTTCCCGATTTATCCTGGCGACCGATGGGAAACTTCCGTGTAGTCGGGCCGGTCGCCCGAGATTGGTTGGAAAAACTTCATTAATCATTTTTTTCGGAATGAATTGATGAGAATATTGGACAAACGAATCGTTTTTTACTGCCGGGAAGACTCCTATGACCACCATGAATGACTCCTATGATCAATTGGCATTTTGATACATTGTCAAATAAATTTAAATTAAATTTTAATATATTATTTATATGTATGCCCTAAATGTATATGAACATAAGACAATGTGCAGTATTTGATGGCTTAAGGATGATTGGAGATGGTAAAATCATGGCAGAAGATCGTAAGCGATCGAGATGGATGATACAGAAAAAAAAGCAAATGAACTTTATACATCTGAGATATAAGGAGCTATGTAAGATTACTTCAGTGAAACGAGAAAGATGTATGGGAGTGAGCCGAAAGAGCTCGGTGCATCCGAAAAATAAAAAATTGGAAAAAGACTGCTCAAGACAATCAAAATCGAGTTCAGAGGATCTCAGTCTGAGAGACCAAAGAGAATCACCTAGGTGACTTGAGGAGGTAAGATCAATGAATAGTCAAGTATAAAAGTTGACCATTCTCCTAACAACCAGACGAATTCTAGGTGACCGGAAGCTATTGTTGAGTCATCCAAATCCATTGTCGAAAATGATTAGAACGGTCATGTCAATAGTTTTCAGGCGACTAGAAGAAGCTTCAGGCAACCGAAGCTGGTTGACTCATCCATAACCATTGCTAAAGAGGATAAAGCTGGAAGCTATGTCAACATGGTCTGAGCGACCGAAATTCTTCTGAATGACTGGGACGTGTCACATCAAAACAACGGTCAGATAGAGATGAAGTCTTTAAATAAAGATAGAAGCTCAAAGAATAAAACAACACGCTTTAATATATTCAATTCTATTACTCTTTTATGATCTACTTTTGTGTTTAATCGTTATAAGAGGTTTTTCTGTCTTTGGGACTTTTTCGAAGAGTAGATAGTGGGCATACTCGCATAGTTCTTGGGGACTAGCAACTCGTGAGTTGCAAAACAAGTCAAATTCTGTGTTTCCGTGTATCCTATGTTTTATTCTTTAAATTAATGTGTGTGTCATTGTTAAGTCGTTAGCAATAGAAAATGAAAATTGAATTGCAGGTTTTCACTATTCGCCCATATCCTCTAGCAATCTAAACCACTTCCACAATACCATATTTGGAATCAAAGCTAAACCACCTAACCGTCGACTATGCAACTAGATCGGGAGGAATAGTTGATCAAGCATGCAACTGCCAAAATACAAAGGTGACTTTGCCCTTTGGAAGTACAAAATTGAGATAGTCTTTCGAGCTGATTTCAATTTAATGTTATCTATTACATATGGTTTTGAGATGCCGACAGACATGGACGGAGAAGAATAAGAAGAACATCGCTGGACAAAGAAGCAATGGGAGGACTTCACTACAAATGGTAAGGCTCAATATTATTTGCTAATTGTGTTACCGATCATAACTTAAACAGAATTGGTAAATACAACTCCACAAAAAAAAACTCTGGGAGAAGCTTCTATACTTCACAAAGGAACCTCAGAAGTAGTGTTGACAAAAAGAAATCTACTTAAAGGCTAATTCAGCAACCTACGAATGAAAAAAAATGGCTCAACTACTTGCCAGAATGAAGGAGATTCTCACCGACCTCAACAACCTTGAGGAAATATTGTCAAATAGGGACATGTTGAGGTATATCCTGAACGCATTCCCTTGGACTCAATAATGAATGTTAATGGTTGACTACTATATTTCAAAGAACTTTGAGGTAAGTAATTTAGAAGATTTATTTTTGACTATGAAATTACATGAGTTTAAGTGTGCAGGCTTGAAAAGAACCAGAAAAGACAAACCACAATATAGCTCCGAAAGTAAAGTAGAGCGAGTCAGTTTGGAGTCTTCAACGGATAGAGATAAACAAGTACACTTGGTATGATGAATGAAAATATTTTTTAAATCTAACAATTTTGATGGGAGACAAGCCACCAAGTTACTAAAGAAGAAGCAAAAAATAAAAGATCATATGCTTCAACTGTGAAGGGTTGTATAAAGATAACTTTCCAAGCTCAAGAGAAAGAGGAAAGATAAGGGGAAGCCAAAAGAAAGTATCTTAAAAGTAACATAGAGCGACACCTCATCTTGAGAGGATTCAGAAGCTGAGCATATAATTAGTTTTGCACTGATTGCAACTCATCAAGAAGAAGATTCAGACATTCATTATTAAGCAAAGAAAGGAACAATGTAGGAGAGCCTCAAATCAATTGTATAACGTAATTAAAATGCTCTTTAGATCATTATCCAAAGTTAGAAATAAATGCATGGAATTGAAAAAAATATTAAATCTGAAGTAGAAAATAAATTGAAAAATTCATGCTCTAAGGAAGAATTTGAAAAAATAAGATGAAAATTCAAAATTAAGGGAATAGGTAGAAACTCTTAATTTAGCATTGGAAAAATTTTCTATTGGTTGCTGAAAACTTTATAAAAGTTATGCAATTGCAAGGTCTGTCAGAAACTTTCATGGTTGTTCTAAATGTAGCATATATCACCACTGGTTCCTAGATTCCTAGCCTATAAATGACCTTAACAGTTGAAACTCCTAGACTTGGGTGGATAAGTACCAACCAAGGGTATAAACTTTTCAATTGCATATAGTTCCTGACAATTCTATAGTAGAACTGAAATAAAATCAAAAGACAATTCTAAACACAAGCAGACAAGGAAGTTTTAGCATTGTGTTTCTGATTAGTCTCCTGAAGATTATTAGATTTTAATCAAACAACCAAATTAGCAAAGCATGTGTGTGTTAAGGTGAATCTTCTTACAAATATGCAAATCATTTAGGAAATTCCAAGATGCAGTAGAACTAGATCAGGTTGCTGGTTTTAAAATGGTACCGTAAAATATTGATCTTAAAATATTGCTTATTTCAGTAAGCACATAGGCATAACTATTCAAGATACTAAAACTCTAGGGATATCTGGGAAAACTAAGAGATAAATCCAGATCAACTCAGACCCAATGGTCAACAATAGAAAGAGATCACAACTAATCTTCTATAAATAAAATCATTTATAGAAGAATATTGCTGCTTTCTTCTTTGTTGTAAAGAGATCACAACTAATCTTCTGTGGATAATTACATGAATCTCTTATAAAATAGTCCACACAATTATCTACAATGATCACATATGAGGTCCTGTAGTATACAAGAAACCGGGTCAATTTCATATGTCCCATAGAGGGGAATAGATGCGGATGCACAATCTAAAGGCACAGGTATTTAAAAAAAAAACTTGTATCAATGTCCCAGTTATTTTATGATTTTTCTTTTATCAGCTCAAAATATTCTAAGCTATATAAAATTATAAGATTCCTAGGATTGAAGGCTCTTACCGCAGATGGATGCAAATCCAGAAATTACGTATTAGATGCTAGCAGATGATAAGAATCTTTCCTTCTTCAGTGATTCACACTGCTCATCATTTTCTCTATGCTTTGCAAGGGATAAGCATCTACGATGCATCACTGGTATCAACTCAAGATCAGAGGTGATCATGCATGATCTTTGGCAACATGGAATAACGTGAATTCCATGATACATGTAAAAACATTCCAACATCCAAGTACAGGTTGCTTCTTAACCTTGATATTTGGGATGTAAATTCCACTTGCATGCTCAACATTTATGAAATGCATCCTACCATATTACTGAGTTGGACCAAATTATTGAGCAGAAGGATAAACTAATAAGTCCACAAGAACAATCAGGTTAAAGGAAGATCTTATTAAGATGGAAATCATGAGCCTCTTTTGTGGCTTTCATTCTTCCATCCTGGTTTCTTCTTTCCGGCACTGGTTAAGGTTTAATGGGCATGAGTTCTTCTTCTCTTCTCTCTTTTCATGAACTTGCCTCACCCAAAGGAATTAAGTAATGATACCTCAAGACAGAACAAGAAACTTTCTCAAGCTAAAGGGAAAGCAATTGCTGGCCACAGCTCTACGAGAGCTTAACTTAGGTTAATCTGATTCTTGAGGTTTACATAAATGTAATTTCAGTACAAAGATAGGGACTTCAAACAAATATAGCCCGAATGATGCTAAGTGACTACAGGTCATCATGCTAACCATACCTAAATAAGATAGAGTGTATAAGAAACCAAAGGAAATACCTGTCGCCTGGAGAAGTCCGTTGCCGCCAAGTCCCAAAACAACCATGACCAAAAAATAACTCCGCAAAAATACAACAAAATCCGTGAAATACTGATAGACCACGTAAAACATAACAACTTCGTCAACTCTCAAAGAAAAGACTCCGCAAAAATAAATAAATCCGATAGACCTCGTAAAACAACTCCGTAAACCCACAGACAACAAAACATCGCAAAACTTGTGACCTATGGGTTATGGGCCCATCACTCAACAACATCCGAAAAATACCAAATTTGCACTAATAATGTGTTATAGTCAGAACTTCGAAAAATCCAAGATACAAAATCATACAGACATTGCAAAACCTGCAAAACTAACACTCTACTAATCCACCAAAAACAACATCGTAAAAATCCACATATCCCAAAGAAACTCGCAAACCTTGCTCTGATACCAAAAATTGTCACGCCCCCAGAGGCACATGCTTTCTCGAAAATCGGGCAGCATCTCTCCTATACGGCGGACAATATGGGGCAATAATACATACTATCTCACATATATAGCTTAGTCATATGCGGCTAGCATCACAACAATATATAAAAGACACACAACCACGCAGTTTAAAATAATTTAATGGGTGGCTTAGCCACCTTAGGCATAAAAGAAACCACAACTTAATAAGAAATTTCACAACGAATAAACCCGACCAATAAGACATGACTACAATTTTTATTTTATCAAGACCATACCAGAAATAATATAAAATGCGGAAACAAGGAAACTACGGAGAAGTAACTCTGAAACAACTACAAACCAAAATCACCCGGTGAAACTGAAGGACTGAGGGACTGGCAACTGGATCATCTCCTGGCTCCAAGCAATACCACTACCTGCTATCTGAAACAACAAAAAGGGAAGCAGGGGTGGTGAGTCCAGGCGGACTCTGCGGGTATATGAGTAGACAATAAACATGTCATAAATAAGATAACGAAGTAGTGAATCAAAAGGTACAGTCCATAAGAAATATCAGATTACCTAATCATGCATAACATATAGTAAAACGACATAGCATAAAATCTGGGTAAGCACTAGGCCTGTATAAACAACTCAACAACAATAATATCAAGATAGACATGCATGTCATACATATGCAACAATCATAGCTCATATAAGTGCATCAAACACAAACAAATGCATAAAAGAAATACGTATGCACATGATGCAATGACATGTGTCACCCCTGACGCCAGTCAAGCCATCAACACATCCCATCTGTGTGACCGAGTGGGTAGGGTTGTGACAACTGTACCACTTTAAACAACAAATACATAAATACCACGGAAGGCGTGGTTGAGTGGACAGGATGCTGGGGAGCACACACTCAAGACCCCGGTACATTGGGGGAGCTATCAACAGCTATAATATATATCCCTCGAAAAACAACAACGGTGAGGGTGAGCTACCAACAGCTCATCCCTCTAAAATAACGGTGAGGGTGTCACTGTCTGGCATGACAGGATAAACACTCGCACTCTAACCACTACCATGACAACATGTGGTTGAGTAAATCGAGCAACAAAATGACTAACGACGGCTTAACCAAATGTAAGGCAACAGTCGTTAGTATGCAACGTGCAAGTATGGTGCATGATATACGATGCACGAACAACCGGAGAAACAACGATGCAATAAAATCCAACGAGTAAAACATGCATCGATACAACCAACCGGAAATCGAAAACCAACGGTTATGTGCCTACACTACTAGGTAGGATATTTCTAATGTCAAATAAACCTATCTTTGTTTAATGGACTTCTAAGTACTCGCGTACAAGCAGTACGTTACAGAACAAGAAAACCAACAGGGACTGTACGGATACGAATTTGGAATACTCGAAGATCAACGAAGAGTAAGTCTCAACGGCGATGTTTAAATAACGACAAAGAACAAGGTCAAGCAACCTATAAGACATAAACTAGCCATGCTTTAAGGTAAAAGAACTACTCGAGTACAAAGGAGAAATACCCGCCTTATAATTGTAGAAGTCCGTAAACGAAGACCTTTCACGATCAACCGAACGAGTCCAAATTTAAGGTCCTGTATCAAGGACACAAATTTAGCTAATTATAAAATAAATAAATTAGCTAAATTAAAATACTAACATTATTAAGATAGATCCTACTTAGAACATCCATTGAAATAAATCCAAACAACTATAATTTCTTTCTTAACCCAAGGAAAAGAGTAAATATCCAACTCTCTTCGATTTACCAAGGTTAGGTTCAATTTGTTTTTAGTCTACGCCCAAACTTAACTCAACATACAAACTTGCCCTTAATCAAAGCAAGTCCCTTATTCCTTTTTATGTTGTGCACGACAACATCTCTTCTCTAACAGATGTTTCCTAATGAATTCCTTCATAACTTAATGGCAACAAGGACACAATTAACCTGAACAGATTAGTCCTACAAGAATCACAGTAACACCATTAAATCAATTTCCCCAAAACATAACTTCCAATACCGTTTACTAATCTTCTATAGCAGGAAATGAACTTGAAACATAAGATATTGGAGAACTTAAAGCTGCCGAATGTATTACACAGAATATTAAAACTTCCTCTAACCGATTCAACACTCCTTTCATTACTTAATCCCTTAATCCCTTGTGACTTAATCTAACTCAATTAACCTATATACATGCTTCGATTCAACCAAGAGAGACCCTTTAAAATCAAATCCTTACCTTGCTGCCGGTGAGGAAATCCAGAGAAATATACTTGGCCAGCAGAACCCGGCGATCAGTGGAGGCAAGGGCGCTTCGGCTTGGGCTCCACGCGACGAGGAAACCAAAGGCAGAAATTTAGGGCTCAACGGCGTCGGCTCTACATTGCGTCGAGAGTCTTCAGCGCTTTGCTCGTGCTCGACGCCGTAGTAGAGAAGGCTAGGGTAGCGGCGTTAAGGCAGAGAAGGGAATCGGGGGGGGGGGGGGGTGGTGGGGAGAAACTGCCACGGGGAGATTATACTTTAGGGCTTTATAATAATTTTTGCCCTTTTACAAGTAAGCCCTTAAATTTTCATTATTTACAACTAGGCCCTTTATTAAAAAAACAATATTTTTATTTTCAACCCTTTAAAAATTCGATATTTAACAGTTTTCCCTTCGCAGGTTTCAACGGCTTCTGGCGCGGGCTGGCGAAGCTGACAACTGACCTGAGGCTCGGTTGAAAAGGGTTTAGTGGACTGAGCGAGGTTAGTGGGTTGGTGGCGGAGGTTGTTGCAGATGCTCCTGTGAGCTGCAGACGCGCTGGTGAGCAGACGCGTCTGGCGGTGACCTGCTGATGAGAAGAGATTAAAAAAAGGCTGGCGCAGAAGGAGAGAGCAACGATTGCTAACACTGAAAACTCTTGAGCATCCTTTGAATCTCTGCAACTTGAGCACTTGAAAGTAGAGGAGAGCTTTGCGAGTCGATCAGCAAGCAGACACGAAGAGCTCAGGGTTCTTGCATAAGAGTTGTTCTGGGTTGAGCTCGGTGAAGTGTTTCCTTCTGTGAGTTCTTTGTGCTCACACTCTGTAAGCGTTTTCTTTGTCTCTGTGCTTATTTTCATATCATCTTGAGACTATTGTGGAGAGGTTTCTCCACCGAGAAAGAGGTTCTGATTATCCGGATTTCCGGGGCTTGATCTGCCGACGATCAAGGGATCGCCCACCTCACGGGCACGCTAAATAGTAGGAGCAAGTTATCCCCAAACCTTGTACATCTTTGAGCTAGCATTTGTATTGTTTTCTGTCTTTGTTCTTCCTACGTGTTTTCTTCCGCTGCTAACTTGAGTGCAGAAAAGTTTAAAGAAGCGAGAAAGATTTCTGTGTCTGGCTATTCACACCCCCTTCTCTAGCCATCCAAGGTCCAACACAGCCGACCTACTTCGGGCCCAGTCGGAGTATTCTAGTTCGGGCACAACCTGACTTGAGAAGCACAACTGTTCTTGGTAATAGTGACCGTAGGGTCTGAGTTCATGCCCAGTCGCCGGTCGGCACTACCGTTAGAAGCTTTGTCGCGACTCACTGGAATACCTACTCGCTGACACAAGACTAGCAGAAGAAGTACACTACAGGGTTGGGGCAAATCCGATACCATTCTGATCTAAATCGCGAGTATCTCGCTGACATCATGATCTTCCTGCCACTCCCTGGCGCCCCGTACCACGACCGCCTATGCATGTGTCAGGCCGAGCGGCGCCTGACGGCGCTCGCCCATAAGTTGACAGCACCCCTTTCCTTATTCCAGTATGCGATACCCTACCCTGCCACCGCTGGCTATGCCTTGCCCTGTCTCCGCATACGATAAAAGGTGGCAGACCGGGCAGAAGTTGTCAGCTCCCCCGGCTATATAAGCCTCTCCGTTCCTCGTTCCCCAGGTACATGCGCTATCGTGCTCTCGTTTTCTACTATTCCTTTTGCTCCACTATATTCCTGCGAGTACTGACTTGACCGTCGGAGCGTCTGACCAGGATCTTTCCCGACGGATTTACTAACGGTCATCTTCCTTCCACAGATCGGAGCTGGCCTCAGTAGCTCGTGGCGCTCGGGGGTACCATCTCGCTCTTGAGGGATTCCACCTCGCTTCACGATAGGATCATCTGGGATAGTAATTAGTTGCCCTACCGCTGTATTATAGCCCTGGGGACATATAATCTTCATTTGCGGAGGAGCATGAAGAGGAGTATTAAAGAGCATTAAAACCTCATTAAAAAGGATTTTAAGAGAGCATTTACGGAGGACCTTATAATTTTTATGTTGGTCGGGTTATGAATCCGCCGCATGGACGTCTGTTGACCGGGTCTTGTCACATGAGCCTATTTCATATCTCCTCAAGGTGTTAAGGAACCAAATAACAAAATCAAAACAAAAATTAAGGAATCACAAACCAATATATTATTTTAGAAATCCTACTGGGAAAATTAGAAAAGTGTGAAAAAATTATTCCTTAAAATATTTGATAAATCTAAGTCGGCAAATTTATTTTGGGTATGAAAATCAATTTTGATTTATTAGAAATTTTTGATTAAGTCAATCGAAATATAATGGTTGACCCGATATACATTATTAAACATAAATATTTTATACTAACATATTCTGTTAATTTTTTCTAGAAAAATATTTTTTTAAAAAAATATGATATGTGTTATGTCAATAGTTAAAATTTCATGATTTTTGCACATTTAGAAATTTTATAAAAAATATTTTTATAAAAACACGTATATTAAAATTAAAAAGTTAATGAAAGAGAATTTCGATAAAATTAATTTTCTACAATAAGAAATATTGTGTTTTCTACTTGGTAAAAATTTCAATTTTTTTAATTAATTTGAAATACTTTTACCAAATTTCTTTTTTTAAAAAAAAAAATTTAAGCTGCGTTTGGTACGTTGGTTTTCCATTTTTATTTTTCACAGAAAATGCAATTTTTAAAAAAATGTGTTTGGTTTATATTTTTCAAATTTATTTTCTAAAAAAAAAATATAACGTTTTCTGAAAAATTAAAAAATAAAATAAAATTATTTTTAAAAAAAATAAAAAAATGATTTAAAAAAAAATAAAAATAAAAAAAAATAAAAAATGGAGCAAATTAAACCCTCTCTTAAGCTTTCTCGAACCCATTCTTTTTGTTGTCGTGTTGTAAAAAATGAGAAGAAAATAAAAATAGGAATACATGCAGGGAGATAGAATTATTATTTTTATTATTATTTACATTATGATTATTTTACCCTATTTTAAACTAAGTTTGAAGGGACGGGTTTATTTGGAAGGGACGGAATAATGCATCATATATGATTGTAGCACATCTATATTATTTATTATTTTTAATCATCTTTTTCTCTTTATTTTTCTTATCTTTATATTTTCTTATCTATCTTAATTTTTTTCATATTTATAATTTATTTTAATTTCTATTATATTTATAATCTATAAATTCTATTTATTTTTCTATATTTTATATTTATATCTTTATTTTTTATCTCTTTATATATTTCATTTATCTTTATCTCTATTTTATATTTATTATTTTATTATTTATTCATATTATATATATTTTTACTTAGATTATTTATTTTACTTTATTCTTGAATCTTATTATATCTTTATTTTCTTTATCTTTTACTTTATTTATTTTCCTATATTTTTTTATAAATTTTATATGAAGCAAGTGTCTAACCTAGATCCTAAAAAAGTCAACAGAGGGGGGTATAAGACCCATGTTAGGCTTGATATCCTGGAATATCAGGCCTAATGTGATATGATATTTATCTCTTTTTTTAATAAAATTTTAAAATATATAATTATCTTTTAATAATTTTTTCGATGATATCTAATTTATCTTAATTTTCACATATGAATTTTATTTTAATTTCTATTTTATATATTTCTAATATATACAATTCTGGAATTCTATTTTTTATATATATTTATATATCTTTTCTTATTTTTATTTTTCTATATTTTACTTTTTTTATTTTATATTATTATTTTAATTAATTATAATTATTTTGAAAAAAATAATTTCGATTTTGAATAGTAGAAAGTCTGATATTCTGGAATTTTAGGCTCATGTTGACCTGATATTCTTGATATTTTATTATTTCAGGTCCAACATGACCTGATATTTATCCCATTTTAAAAAAGTATTTTTAAAATATATAATCATCCTTTATTATTTATATAGGATTATCATTTAATTATTTCTTAATCTTTTCACAATCATAGTAAAATAGAGTAAAAGGTTCATGATGAAAGTTGTACAAGGCAGGGCAGGAAGAGATATATAGGATAAAAGAAGATGAGAATATATGCATCCGAATTATAATATATTATTTTAAAATCAAAATTATAAAAAATTGATTCGGATGTTTCGAAAAATAAATTGTGAAAAAAGATTATTGATAGTAGAGGTATAAAAGAAATAAGTTGATTTTATATACATACTTTGGTAAAAAAAATAAATTTTAAGATATTTTTTTATAAATACGTATTTTTACGTAGGCCTATCAAAAAGGCATAGGCTTTTTGGAAAGAAAACTATTAAAAAAATTAAGAACAACTTTTATAATTGTTGCATGCGTTTATATTTTTTGATTTGATATATCAATATTTGTATACTTCATATTCTAATCGTAGATTCTTTAGATGCCTACTTTTTTGATTTGATATATCAATGTTTGTATGCTTCATATTCTAATTAGATTCTTTGGATGCCTACAGGTTATTTCATATTGTCCGCTGTGCTATTATGTTTATTTGATTGTTTTTCAAACTATTAGCTAGTAAAATTTGTTATGCTATTCCGTGTCTCCCCTCTCTAACATCAAGTTTGATCCCACGGGCGAGAATCAAGTATAAAGATTGACCATTCTCAAGACAATCGGGCCAATTTCAAATGATCAGAAGCTACTGTTGAGTCATTCAAATCCATTGTCAAAACGGATCAGAATGACCACGTCAGCAATTTTGCGACAACGGGAGGTCCTGAGTCATCCAGAGCCATTATTGAACCATTGTCAAAGAGGATAATTAAGACTGACAATCAGTAAAGTCGGGTAGATCGAAAGTCTTCTAGTTGATAAATATGTGTCACGTCAGCATAACGATCAGATCAAAATGAAATATAAAAATAAAGACATGCTCGATGAACAAAACAACACACTCAAATACATTTAGTTCTATTACTCTTTTACGATCTACTTTTCTGTTTAATCATTGTAAGATGCTTTTCCACACTTGGGACGTTTCCAAAGAGTGAAAGATAAGTGGACAAACTTGAATCGTTTTTGGACTGATAACTCAAAGTTACAAACAAAGTAAAATTACGTCATGTTGTCGCAAATCAACAACAATAATAATATCCTAAAAAAATCATACATTGATTGAGACGAAGGAACTATTTTTTGTCATCCGGAATGTATGATTTTTTAAATAGCTAATTATAAGGAAAAACAAAGAACGGAAAAAAGAAAGAAATAAATAAATTACATGTGAGCGGGTTTGATTAGAGTGAATTTTAAGTATTGTTGTTTTGTGTGGAGCCGAATTCTGGCATCCATGTTCCTTTGTTTTCGTCGTTCAGCAAACTATTGAAACCACGGAGATTCCATTCAGATACTCGTTAATCAAACCCCAACATTTGCCTACCGATCTGAGAGTAGCTGGCCCACTCGACAGGTAATCAATAGGCTGGTTCTCAGGGGACTGGAGAACCCTAGGTACGTGATGTTATTTCTCTGCAAATAATGAACCGATCCGTTAAACCGTCCAAATTCATCGACCGAACCAATTTATTAGAAGCGAGGAGGATAAGGAAGGTGAAGAAGCGAGAGCGAAAACAAAATGGCGCTGGTTTTCGAGCCGGCGTTCGTTCAAGCCCCGGAGCACCGGCCGGAGCCCGTCGTGTCCGAAACCGGCGGGATCCCTCTGATCGACCTCGCCCCGCTCCACCTCCTAGACGCCCTCCTGGAATCGCCACCGCCGCCGGAGTTGGAGGCTCTGTTGGCGCAGGTGAAGGCGGCGTGCCGCGAGTGGGGCTTCTTCCAGGTGATCAACCACGGGGTTCCGCAGGGAGTGGTGGATCGGGCGTGGGCGGCCTCGAGGGGGTTCTTCGCGCTGCCGCTGGAGGAGCGGCGCCGGGTGCGGCGCGACGAGGCGAATCCGCTGGGGTACTACGAGGCGGAGAACACCAAGAACGTGCGCGACTGGAAGGAGGTGTTCGACTTGATCGTCCACGAGCCGAGTCTCATGCCCTCTCCGGTGGCCGACGGGCTGATCGAGCTGCGCAACCAGTGGCCCCGATCGCCGACTGGATTCAAGGGAGCGCTGACAGAGTACGCCCGGGCCACAGAGGCGCTAGCTTTCAAGCTCTTGGAACTGATCGCCCTCACCTTGAACCTGCCGGCCAAGAGGCTGAATGGCTTCTTCAGGGATCAGACCAGCTTCATCAGGCTCAACCACTACCCGCCCTGCCCCTTCCCCGACCTCGCCCTCGGCGTCGGCCGCCACAAGGACGGCGGCGCCCTCACCATCCTGGCCCAGGATGATGTCGGCGGGCTCGACGTCAAGAGGCAGTCCGACGGCGAGTGGGTTCGCGTCAAGCCGGTCCCCAATTCCTTCATCGTCAACGTCGGCGACCTTGTTCAGGTGTGGAGCAACGACAGGTACGAGAGCGCAGAGCACAGGGTGTCGGTGAACTCGGCGAGAGAGCGATTCTCCATACCGTTCTTCTTCAACCCTGCGCACCATGTGATGGTGAAGCCATTGGAGGAGCTGCTAGACGAGAGTAATGTTGGCAAGTATGAAGAGTTCAACTGGGGCAACTTCTTTATGGCAAGGAAGAAGAGTAACTTCAAGAAGTTGGATGTGGAGAACATCCAGATATATCACTTCCAGAAGAACAAGTGATCATGCATGTAACATATCAATGTTGAAGAGATCATGTAACATGAAATAAAAAAATGGTGTTTGATGGTGTTGAACTACGTACGTACATTTTAAGATCTTTGATCTTACAATAGATATCGTATAAAAAGAGAATCTTAAACTTCTGTAAGGAAGATTAGCTTCATGGGGGATATGATGCAGATGATTAGTTGTCGTTTAGATATTCGTGATTTAATTTTCAAATATGATGTATTTTAAAAAAGAAATTCAAATGTGACGCACAATCATGAGGGCTAGCATCCTAGCGGCCGATGAAAAATTTTTGTGGGACGGAGTCGGTACTCGAATCTGTTCCCTAGTATATAATTTATAAGGAAGATTAACTTCATCAAAATTTTGTTCTTCATGTGGGGATTTGCTCACTACTTTGGGGATGGCAGCAGGTAAAGAAATTTAAATTTGTCGACTGAACTTGTCTGAGATCAAGGAATGAGACAACTCTTTTTAAAAACGAGGTATACAACTTCCTTTGTGGGGAAAACGATACCCCATGACCTTCATTAACCACATTCTAAGTGAGGGGCTACCACGACGCTATGTCGTCCCCCTCTGTGCACCCCTAGTCTGCCATGTTCTGGTTGAGGAAATGCCACAACGCTACATCGTCTGAACTCTCACTGATCCGGTCGGGTGGATTTGCTGATCTAATCGGAAATCCGGTTGGGTCAAGACTCGATCGGGCAAAGATAATTGGGTGCACTAGATGTCAATTTAGCCTGAGGGATCAGAGTTCAAGGTTACTCAAGTTGGGTCCGGTCGGCGGTAGCCGGTCGGACGTCCCCGGCCGGGAGGATTAAGTCGGGCGAAAGTACAAACACGTGCCTGACTCCCTTGACAAAGGAGGTACCAAATATGTAGCGGAACTCCGGTCGGGCACGCCCGACCAGACGACTTAATCGCTTTGTCAACGGAATCATTCGCCCCGCTCTAGGAAGCGACTCGCATAGGCTGGCTCTCCGGTCGAGCATACTCAGCTGGTCAGTCAAGCTTGCAGATCACAGACGACTTGCCCACCCAAGAATCATTGATGGTTGAAAGACCTAGCTCATCCGGGTGATCGCCCTCACTCAGTCGGTCATATCCTGACGGACTCACAACCATCTAAGCGGGTGGTCCCGAGTGACCAAGTGACTATTCCTGGTCGACCGACCAATCCGTATAGAATAGTCATCGCGCCTAGTAAGATTAGCTGGGATGACCCCACTGTCCCAATGGGTTAATCATGATCATGCATGCTTTTAAGATCCTCCAGATCTTCTCATTATAAGGAAAAGACACCTGCCATAATTATATCCTGACGGAGCCGCAGACATTAATTAGGATCAGAAGTGACAACTTGGACAGACTATCAGGCGGCTGTGCCAGATCCTCGGGAAAACCAAGGCTGCCAATAGATCAGGGTGTCAGCAGGTCAGTTTTTAGTGAGACAAGACAGCCTTGACAGGACAGGGGGGCTTCCTCCTCTCCTATATAAAGCCCTTTGGGTGCTTCAGAGGGGGGATTCCAACTGCTGAAATTTTCTTCTCTATCTTTTGTGTTTCCGTTTCGGTTCGACTTTGACCCAACTTTGCCTTGCTAGCCTTTGAGACCAACCCCGACTCACATGCTGCCATAACTCGAGTCATCTCGTTCCGACCCAGTCATCCGAGCGAGAGCCCTCTCTGCTTGTTGACAGGATCACTCACGTTCTCTGCATCTTACACTGACAACGTCCTCTGCACTTGGGGTGGATGGCTTTCAAGGTATTTGGGCCTTAACGAGTCGAGAACCACCAAGACTGGGCTCGAGGAGTTGGTCTTCGGAAGAAGTCAGGCTTCCGAAGGAGTCTTTGGAAAACTAAAGAATATCTAAAAGTCATTTTTTAAGAAATAAAAAAAAATTCTAAAAAATAAAAAGAAAAATGACTCAAACTAAATATAATTTCTCTTTTTTTTCCTTCAAATTTGGGCATTGATCTCTAATGTGGGAGATATAGAATAGGCCCCGTGGCAGGAATCATTCAATATCTTTTCATGGGGCCTCTTGACTTAGTCAACTTAGAGGTTACCATAACTCTCATTAATGGGCATCTATGATGGCCAATTATCATAACTTCCATTGCTGTCGTCCTTTAAAGAGAAAGAGAAAGCAGAGAAAGGGGAGGCTTCTTCTTGGAAAAGGGAGGGAGAAAGAACATAGAGGAGGAGGCTAAGATATCTCTTCTTATCCGGGCGAGCGATTTTTTATCAGGGATGAGAGCCCGGTCGGAGAAAAACTCGGTTCAACCCGGTTCAAGGATAATAGAGGTTAGGCTCTCGAGCCCGACCTCCCGAGGTCGAGCGATCGAGGCCGAGCACCCGAGGCCGACCTCCCGGGGTCGAGCGATAGAAGCCGAGCTCTCAAGGCCGACCTCCCGAGGTCGATCGATCGAGGCCGAGCTCCCGACGCCGACCTCCCGAGGTCGAGCGATAGGGGCCCAGCTCCCGAGGCCGAGCTCCCGAGGTCGAGCGATAGAGCCGAGCTCTCGAGGCCGACCTCCCGAGGTCGAGTGATCGAGGCCGACCTCCCGAGGTCGAGCGATAGAGCCGAGCTCTCAAGGCCGACCTCCCGAGGTCCCGCGATAGAAGCCGAGCTCCCGAGGCTGACCTCCCGAGACAGACCGACCGAGGCTGAGCTCTCGGGGCCGACCTCTCAAGGTCGAGCGATCGAGGCCGAGTTCTCGAGTCTCATCCCTCGAAGGGCTCCGTCAAAACTCTCCGTTAAGAGACGTCGTCATCATCTGACGTGGCCGTCCAATGTTAATTAGGGGTAGGATCA
Organism: Boesenbergia rotunda; assembly: GCA_024364735.1. Taxonomy (NCBI): domain Eukaryota; kingdom Viridiplantae; phylum Streptophyta; class Magnoliopsida; order Zingiberales; family Zingiberaceae; genus Boesenbergia; species Boesenbergia rotunda. Next base: position 261,614 of record JAGFNQ010007795.1, on the reverse strand, counting down.
CAGGATGGCAGACTGCTATGTCAGTCTCACATCGCCAATTAATTAACCTAATCTCTGACTAATTCTTGATGGGATGTGACAGTTCGCACGGGGGAAGCCCCTATATAAACCCCCCCCCCCCCTTGAGCTTAAGAAAGGGATCGCTGTTCATTCACAACCACTCCACTGCATTAAGAGCTCTGTTTAGGTCCGACCTCCCAGGCTACAGTAGACCGAGTCAGCTTGGTTAGACCGAGTCATTTGGAGGAGAACCGATCTTCGCTTGTCGACAGGATCAAATTTGGCGCCGTCTGTGGGAATCTAGCCTGATCGAAAGCTGAAGATGAGTGAATCCAACCGGGTGACCGTCACTCTTTCACAGGAAGACCTAGATCTGTTGATAGAGGCCAGAGCCCGGAAATTAGCGGAGGCTCAACTGGCAGCCGCCCGACCTACCCCTCCGGGCCCGGCCGAGTACACCACTCACGTAGGCACTGAGGGAGGAGTTCAACTAGAAGGCAGCCCTCACTTTCCCCGGGCACTGTTCGGCCCGGCCGAGGGAGCAGGACAATCGGATCCGCATGAAGCTACATCTAGCCATACCCGAGCTAGCAAAGGGAAGGCTCCCCTTGTGTCGTTCCCGACTGAACGCACGGGATGCCCTTTCTCCAGCCAAGTCCTGAATGAGCCACTGCCCAAGCATTTCAGACCTCCGTCCATTGCTGAGTACGGAGGAGCTACTGATCCAGAAGAACACCTGAAGAAGTTTGAAAATGCCTCGATGCTACATCAGTACCCAGATGGCATAAGGTGCCGAGCTTTCCTAACCACTCTCGCCGGGCCGGCTCAGCGATGGTTCGACAGGCTCCCAGAGGGATCAATCAGGGATTTCTCATACTTCAAGAAACTGTTTCTGCAACATTTTGCCAGTAGTAGGAGACATCACAAGACAAGCTTAAATCTATTTACCATGAAGCAAGGCTCCAAGGAGTCCTTAAAAGCCTATATCAGGAGATTCAATCAAGTCGCGCTGGACGTTCCCACTGCCACCTCCGAGGTGTTAGTCAGTGCCTTCGCGCAAGGCCTGCAAGAGGGAGAGTTCTTCAGGTCTTTGATCCGCAAACCCCCGAAGGACTTTGAGAGCCTTCTGGGGAAAGCTAGCAAGTATGTGGACGTCGAAGAAGCACAAGCCGCCAGGAGGCCCGAGGTCAGGCCTACGCCCGATAACCCTCAGCAGCATCAAAGGGGTGTGCCTCCAGGAGGACCCCTGAGGAGCCCCCGAGCTATGGGACACCGAGTAGGAGCCGAGAGGGGGGTAGTTCAGCAAGTAGCCCAGGGCTGTCTCCCGACTAGGTGGCAACCCTATTGTTCCTTCCACAACAGCCATACACACGATCTTCAGGACTGCTGGCAAGCCGGCAGAGGTCGGGGCCGCACCGGTCGAGGCAGCCCGAGAGGAGCTCATCAAGGAGGTGGCCGAGGCCGAGGAAGAGCACCACCTAACCAGCCCGAGCTTCGAGACCGACCAGTCGCCCCTATAGCCAGACGGCTATTCCCGACTCCTGGTTCGCCCGAGTTGGAAAGCGCCAGCGAGGAACAAGCCAATCAGCAAAACTTCATGCATGGGTCCATCAACGTCATCTCGGGCGGGCCTACCTACGGAGATTCCAACAGGGCTCGGAAGTCGCAGGCCCGACGCCTGGACATTTATCAAGTGGGCTGCAGTTCTGCCCAAGCTCAGGGACCACAGATCAGCTTCGGTCCCGCCGACCTACAGGGAATAGAAGTACCGCATGATGATGCCCTGGTCATCACGGCGGTCATAGCCAACTACCAGATCCACCGTACCATAGTGGATTCAGGCAGCTCAGTGAATATTTTATACTTGAAGGCATTCGAGCAATTACAAATTGAGATGTCCGAGCTACAGCCCGTGGCCACACCCTTATTTGGGTTCACGGGGAATGAAGTTCATCCGTTGGGGCAGATCAAGCTAGCCATATCTCTTGGCGAAGAACCTTTAAGAAGGACCAGGTGGTCTACCTTCTTGATAGTGGACGCCCCTTCAGCCTACAATGCTATCCTAGGCCGACCAGCCCTGAATGAATTCCGGGCAGTGATGTCCACTTTCTATTTGAAGGTCAAGTTTCCTGTAGGAGATCAGGTCGGTGAAGCCAAAGGAGATCAAAAGGTCGCTCGCCGGTGCTATGTGAATGATGTCCGAGTGGAAGTAAGCAAGACCTTCCGACCTGCGCCGGCCAGCTGTAACATGGTACAGACCTCTCAGCCTTCTCCCTGGGCTGACATGATGGAAGAAAAGGAAGAGGTCCAACTCTTATTGGACCGAGAGGAAGCCAAGGTGAGGATAGCTCCAGGACTATCACCCGACCTCCGGCAGCAATTGATAGAGTGTCTGACACGGAATCAAGATGTGTTTGCCTGGTCTCAACAAGATCTGAAGGGGGTCAGGCCCGAGGTTATGGAACATAAGCTACACGTGTACCCAGACGCCCGACCCGTGAAGCAGAGAAAAAGAGATTTCAGCCCTGAGCAGAATAAGATAATCCAAGCCGAGGTGGAGAGGTTGTTGAAAGCAGGACACATCCGAGAAGTGCAGTTCCCGGCCTGGTTGGCCAATGTGGTGCTGGTCTCCAAGCCGGGAGACAAGTGGAGGATCTGCATTGACTTCAGAGATCTGAACAAAGCCTGCCCAAAGGACTGTTACCCGCTGCCCCGAATAGATCAGATGGTGGACTCCACTGCGGGAAGCGAACTTATTTGCATGCTTGATGCCTATCAGGGGTATCACCAAGTCCCACTGTACCCGGGTGATCAGGAAAAGGTCAGCTTTGTCACTGCCGAAGGTACCTATTGCTACACCGTTATGCCCTTCGGACTCAAGAACGCCGGGGCAACTTATCAGAGGCTGATGAACAAAGTCTTTAAAGAGCAGCTCGGCAGAAATGTGGAAGTGTACGTTGATGACATCCTCATCAAGTCTGCCCGGGCTGCCGACCTCATTGCAGATGTACAAGAAACTTGTTGCACCCTGCGAAGGTATGGCCTCAAACTCAATCCTACAAAATGTTTGTTCGGAGCCAAGAGCGGGAAATTCCTGGGCTACATCCTGACCGAGCGAGGAATAGAAGCCAATCCAGGCAAGGTGAAGGCGCTGCTAGACATGCCACCGCCTAAAAATCTAAAGGAAGTTCAGCGCCTGACTGGGAGGATCACGGCCTTGTCCAGATTCATCTCCAGGTCTGCCGACAGAAGTCTGCCATTTTTCAAGATCTTACGTAAGGCCTCCAAGTTCCAGTGGGATGCCGAGTGTGACCGAGCTTTCGAAGAATTGAAGGCATATTTAGTCAGTTTGCCAATACTAGCCAAGCCTGAGGAAGGAGAGCCCTTGTACGTTTACTTATCTGCTACTGAGGAAGCTGCGAGTGCTGTGCTTGTAACCCAGAAAGAGACCGAGCAGCAGCCGGTCTATTTCTTTGGGCATTTATTTAAAGAGGCCGAGTGTAGGTATACTACACTCGAGAAATTAGCTTATGTCCTTGTGTTGATGGCTCGGCGATTGCGACCCTATTTCCTGGCTCATTCTATCCGAGTGCTGACCAATAGCACACTCGGGAAGGTCTTGATCAACCCTGAAGTCTCAGGTCGGATGGTCAAGTGGACTACTGAACTGAGCGAATATGATATTCAGTATCAACCCAGAACTGCAATCAAAGCTCAGGCCTTAGCAGACTTCTTAAGCGAACTTCATGCAGAGAAGGAGGAGGAGGTCTGGAAAATATACGTGGACGGGTCAGCCACCCGGGCAGGGAGTGGCGTCGGGATCTTATTGATGTCTCCCAAGGGAGACCCCATCCATTTGGCCGTACGCCTAGAGTATAGTGCTACCAATAACCAAGCAGAATACGAAGCCCTTTTAGCCGGCCTCCAAGCAGCCAGACAGGTCGGGGCCACTCGGGTCATCTTGCACTCTGATTCCCAATTAGTGACTCAACAGGTGGCCGGGCGGTTTGAAGTGAATGATGAGAAATTACAAGCTTACGTAGAGGCATATCAACAATTACAGGCAGAATTTCAAGAAGTTCAAATTATGCAAATCCCCCGAGGGGACAACGCCAAGGCGGATGAGTTGGCCCGGCTGGCCAGTTCTGTCCGTCCATGGGTCTTCCCCAAGCCTTCCCCTCAAGTCATGTTAGTGGCTCAGGTCGAGAGGGAGGCAGAAATGGAGATAGAGGGGGATTGGAGAGCTCCATTCATCACCTACCTGAAGGATGGAACTCTTCCAGACAACCCCGAGCAAGCTCGAATATTGAAGATCAGAGCAGCCCGGTTCACCCTGATCGGGGACGCATTGTACAAGCGGACTTTTTCCCGACCTCTAGCCAGGTGTCTCGGAAAGGAAGATGCAGACTATGTACTTAGAGAAGTGCATTTGGGGTGCTGCGGAAATCATTCAGGAGGTCGGTCCATGGCTCGGAAGGTCTTGCTGGCCGGTTACTTTTGGTCGACCCTTCAAAGGGATGCAGAGAGGATGGCTTCTTCCTGTCTTTCTTGTCAGAAGTACCAGAATCTGTCTCACCGTCCGGTGGAGATGTTGCGAGCGTCCACTGCATCATGTCCCTTTGATCAGTGGGGCATGGATATAGTGGGACCCTTCCCCAGAGCAGCCGGTCAGAAGCAATTCTTATTGGTGGCAGTAGATTACTTCTCCAAGTGGGTCGAGGCAGAAGCCCTGGCTTGGATCACGGAACAAGCAGTGAAGAAATTCCTTTGGCAGAATATTTTGTGTCGGTACGGCATACCTCATAAGTTGGTATCAGACAATGGTCGGCAGTTTCAGGGTCGGATCATCAGAAATTGGTGTAAGGAGTTCGGGATCAAACAGGCCTTCACATCCATAGCATACCCCCAGAGTAATGGTCAGGCAGAAGTAGCTAATAGAGAGATTCTAAAAGGGCTCAAAGTTAAGTTGGATCAGGTCGGCGGATCCTGGGTGGATGAGTTGCCAGGGGTCCTCTGGGCCCTTCGCACCACGCCCAAAGATGGGTCGGGATGCACTCCCTTCCAGTTGGTCTATGGCAGTGAAGCAGTAGTCCCCATGGAGGTCGGCTGTGAATCTGACAGGAGGCATTTATATGGGGAAGACAATGCAGACAAGAGACGAGCCGAGCTAGACCTGATTGAGGAGGTCCGAGCTAAGGCTACCGTCCGCATGGCTGCTTACCAGCAGAGGATGCAGAACCGATACAACCAGAAAGTTATACCCCGACACTTCCATGTCGGGGACAAGGTATGGAAAAGAGTCAAGCCCGTTGGAGAGGTAGGCAAGCTAAAGCCCCCATGGAGTGGCCCATTTCTAGTGGTCGAGGCACTGGGATCGGGAGCATACTATCTGCAAGATGCTCAAGGGAGGCGGCTCAGGCGACCCTGGAGCGCAGTGCATTTAAAATTGTACCGTGAGGAGAGAGTAGAGGAATGACTCTTGTAACTGTACTCGGAAGAAAAGATAACAAAAACTCTAACTCTCCAGAAAAGATCACCCCTGAAAGTTATAAGTGAGCTTGCTCTTACGCACCCACCGGACCCGGCGCCGATCGGGCGTGGCGTTCCACGTGCGGTCGGGCCCGGTCGGGCGTGGCGGTCCACGTTCGACCTGAGGTAAGTCGGACGGTGTCCAGACTCTTGCTAAGGCAAGTTATAAGTGAGCTCGCTCTCACGCACCCATCGGACCCGGCGCCGATCGGGCGTGGCGTTCCACGTTCGGTCGGGCCCGGTCGGGCGTGGCGGTCCACGTTCGACCTGAGGTAAGTCGGACGGTGTCCAGACTCTTGCTAAGGCAAGTTATAAGTGAGCTTGCTCTCACGCACCCACCGGACCCGGCGCCGATCGGGCGTGGCGTTCCACGTTCGGTCGGGCCCGGTAGAGCGTGGCGGTCCACGTTCGACCTGAGGTAAGTCGGACGGTGTCCAGACTCTTGCTAAGACAAGTTATAAGTGAGTTTGCTCTCACGCACCCACCGGCCCCGGCGCCGATCGGGCGTGGCGTTCCACGTTCGGTCGGGCCCGGTCGGGCGTGGCGGTCCACGTTCGACCTGAGGTAAGTCGGACGGTGTCCAGACTCTTGCTAAGGCAAGCTATAAGTGAGATCACTCTCACGCACCCACCGGACCCGGCGCCGATCAGGCGTGGCACCCCACGTTTGGTCGGGCCCGGTCGGGCGTGGCGGTCCACGCTCGACCCGAGGTAAGTCGGACGGTGTCCAGACTCTTACTCAGGGGAAGTATGAAGTGACATCTTGCCACGATGTCTGCTGTCGAGGCGTGGCTCTCCACGTCCTAATAAACAATAGATCTGCTTAGATGAGGTGGATCTGGACGAACCAAAACACACTGAATAGCTCGGCCTTGTTGATAAGGTTAACCCGAAGGGAACTAAATTCATTACTGAGTCAGGGTATCGACCCGACCGAGCAAAAGCTCTGAGTCAGGGTATCGACCCGACAGCAAAAGCTCTGAGTCAGGGTATCGACCCGACCGGGTAAAAGCGCGGAGTCCGGGTACCGACCCAACCGAGCAAAATTTCCGAGTCAGGGTACCGACCCGACCAATCAAAATTTCCGAGTCAGGGTACCGACCCGACCAATCAAAATCACCGAGTCAGGGTTTCCACCCGACCGCACGAAATCACCAAGTCAGATCATGCGCCTAACCGACCTTCATGGCCGAGTTAGGATATTAACTCGACCAAGCCGTAGTATCAAGTTTGGAAAAAGGTCAGGTAGGAAGACTAATAACACGAGTCGCCCGAGCGCCTGACACTTAGCCAAATTTTCGAATTGGCCAAAAAGGTTGAACTAAGGAGATCAGGATGAACACCCCGAGCAATCGACAAGAATCGAGACTTCATCGCTAGGCATAAACGCCGGCCTTCGCGGAATGAGCCGAACGATTTGCATAAACAATACTTAGCGAGGGGCTCACGCATCATAAACGAAAGGCCGACCTAATGAAACAACATGGCCGGGCCCAGACGTCGAACCGACTTAATAATACCCCCGGGGTCCGGGCTACGGTCTGGCCCCATGGTACCTCTAAGCTCGTGCGTGGATCTAGGCAAACGCTTGACGACACAGAGGTCTTCCACGGCCGACCCCTAGGGAAAACTCATCGCCCGACCTAATGGGTCTACTTCAATGAATAAAGCGAATACGCCGAGTGGACGACCCTTAGAGAAAACCGAACGCATCACAAACAATTAAATAAAGTAAAGAAAAGGATAAATTGTTCAAAATAAGAAAGAGCCCGGGCGTAACGCAAACCGAGCTGAGAAGAAGTCAAATACCATTACAAAATTGCAAAGGCCGAGAGGCCGAGCAGGAGCAGGTCGATAGTCAGTTTGAGTAAAGAGAGCGGCAGGATAAGTTAAGTAAAATTTGGGAAGGCGTCAGGAGGGAGCGAGGCCTTGATTAAGGATAGCTTCACCATGTTGGGAAGCAAGTCAGTCGGAAGATGGCCGGCCTCCAGGAGTTGTTGCATTGCACCCTCTGCCCCATGCCTCATCATGGCCACGATCTTCTGGGTCACTTCCTTCCGGAAGGGCTGAGACTGAACGTAAGCCAATCTAGCCTCTTCGATCCGGGCTGGTTCCCCGGCCTTGAAGTCGGATAACTCTTTCTGCAAGCGGGCCACCTCAGCGTCTCGCTCCTTGAGTTGGGCGTCCTTGGCCGTCAGACCTGCCTCCTTACTTACCAGTTGTGCTTCTAAAGCCTGAAAGGCTTCTTGCTGAGCTTGGAGTTCGGTCGCCTTACCCTTCAAGGTTGCGAGTTCAGTATCTTTGTCCCGGAGGGCCCGCTGGTGAGTGGCGAGTACTTCCCGCAGCTTTTGCTGTAAGTCGTGGACCTCGAGGATTCTCCGGTCCAGGTCAGAACGAACACGGACTTCGCTAGCGAGGGCAGTTTTCTTTGCGGCCTCGGCGGCCTCCAGCCGAGTGCCGAGCTCATCGATTCCGTGGCCTGAGGCTGCCAGCACCTCATGCGTCCGTTCCAGATTGACGTGGTTCTCGGATAATTGCGTTCGTAGGGAAATCATTTCATTTAAGAGTCGGGCCCGACCCTCGTCGCCGGCCGGGAGAGCACATTGAGTCAGTTGATGCTCTAAGCTCTCTATCTTGTACTCAGCCGCCCTGCGCTCCCTGACGTTCGTGACCAGGGCCTTGGTGACCGCCTGGCCCCCGACCCACAGCTATACAGAAACGAGCAACATGAGAAAAGAACGAAAGGGGCGAAGGTTAAGAAAAGGAATACCTTGATCAAGTCCATGGCGAAGTTATCGGCCAGACTAAAAGGGCTTCGCCCTTCAGTTAAGGCCAGGCCATGATCCCAAGCAGCAGCCAGATGACCGTGGAGGTTAAGGGGCTGGGGCTCGACCCTCCGAAGCAGGGAAGTCTCGGATGGAAGTTGCACCTCTACTGGAGCTCGAGGTAGGTTGTGCATAGCCAGAAGAGAGGCGGCCGCCTCTTCGCTATCTGTATCATCGACGTCCCCCGGGGGAGAAGGGACAGAGCTGGTAGCTAAACCCACCGGTCGGGGCGTGCTCAACCCGGGCAAGGAGGGCTCGGGCAAAGTAGCGCTGGTGGATGGGGCCGAGATCGCCGGGCGAGGTGAAGCTGAGCGAGAGGTCGACAGCCGAATCCTGACTCGGCTAGGCAAAGGAACAGTTAATTCTGGCGCCCTCTCAGGTTGAACCTGAATTGTGGGAGTGCTCGAGAAAACAGGCTCTGGCGCCCGCTCAGGTTGAACCTGAATCGCGGGAGTGCTGGAGGAAGCAGCTTCTCGGGGCCGTTTCTTCTTCTTGTGCGCACGAGAAGAAGACGGGCCCGTAGTAGCGGTCTGCCTTCCGGCCTCCGCGCAGACCTCGGGAGGGTCTGCCGCAACGCTTTGGCCTAGCACTTCCAAGTCCGGATCGCTCTCCACTCGACCCGGTTGCTCGGGAACTGGTGTCGCCCTCACCGGGATTGCATTTCGGCGGGCCAGTAGTTCAGCTGCCCGAGTGTTCAATGCCTCTTCCGCCAGGGCTATCTCTTTATCCATGAGGGCGTCCATCAGGGCCTGAGCTGCAAGTCAGAAAAAGTTTTATTTAGCATTAAAAGAGTCGTAAATAAGAAGGGGAGTTTACCATAAGTGCCGGGCAGTCTGGCGGGGATTTGACTCAGCCGGCAAATGTAGAGCACGGCCTCGCTCAACAATTTGCCGACGTGAAAACGGCATCCTCCGATTTTAGAGAAGGCTGACCGAAAGCCGGGGTCAGCGCGATACCTTCGAGGAGCAGAGGGCTGGTCAGGCAATGCCTCTAGCCAATCAAGAGGCCAGACGCAGGCGGGAAGGTTCTTATGTAGAAGAAATGGGATTTCCACCCCTTGTTCGAAGATGGAACCTTGTCTAGAAAGGCGGTGTTGATCCTGGCCTGGAAAAAGAAACACCCGGGCTCTTGCATCTTAAGGGAATAGAAGAGATGGAAAATCCTAGGAGACAGGGGAACTCGGAAGGACTCAAAGATGACTACCGTGCCACATAGAATCCGAATCGAGTTCGGGGCTAGTTGGGAGAGGGACACCTGAAAATACTGACATATCTCTATAATAAAGGAATGCAAGGGGAATCGCAGGCCGGTTAGAAGATGATCTTTAAAAATAGTAAAGTAGTTCACCGGGGCTAGATTAGGTCGGTCGTCCGGAGAGGGAAGAATGAAAGGGTGATTTTCCGGGATGTGATAGTCTATGCGAAGGGTTTCTAAGGAACCCAGGCTTAAAGTCGAGCGAACAGTAGTATACCACGGCTCGGGCACAGAGGATGAGTCGGGCACAGAAGATGAGTCGGCCATGAGGTCGGACTCAGGAATTAGCAGAAAAAGATTTAGACGGAGAGAAGAATACCTAGTGTTAGGGCTCGGGGTAAGATGCTGATCGCCGGAAACACTGTTCGTCAGAACTCAAGGAGGTCGGGCGGAGGGGGTCGGACCGAAATGAAAGAAGGAGCGAAAGGGAAAGTGAAGAGGAGTAAAATGAAGGGATCAGCCTATTTATACTACCGGCTAAGCAACCAGAACCGTCGGATGGAGAGGAAAGAAATGGCGGGCTCCAGCCTCCATCATCCGATCAGCGCGTTTCCCCACACCCCGAAGCTTCTCGCGAACGCCACACGAAGCCGCGCCCACGACGCCTCGATACCGGAGGCATCCACTCAATAGTTGACACGTGGTCAGGCATTGATGAATAACTGAGTGTGAGGTCGGGCGCGCGGGAGACTAACTCGGAGTAGAAAGAACGCGCGGGAAAGCGGAAAGGAAGTCAGGCCGACCGGGCCAGTAGCCTAGTCAGTCGGACTTGACGCCTCCTTCGACTAGACTTGAAGGGGAGGCTTGTGATCCGGGCGAGTGGTTTTTTATCAGGGATGAGAGCCCGGTCGGAGAAAAACTCGGTTCAACCCGGTTCAAGGATAATAGAGGTTAGGCTCTCGAGCCCGACCTCCCGAGGTCTAGCGATCGAGGCCGACCTCCCGGGGTCGAGCGATAGAAGCCGAGCTCTCAAGGCCGACCTCCCGAGGTCGATCGATCGAGGCCGAGCTCCCGAGGCCGACCTCCCGAGGTCGAGCGATAGGGGCCCAGCTCCCGAGGTCGACCTCCCGAGGTCGAGTGATCGAGGCCGAGCTCCCGAGGTCGAGCGATAGAGCCGAGCTCTCGAGGCCGACCTCCCGAGGTCGAGTGATCGAGGCCGACCTCCCGAGGTAGAGCGATAGAGCCGAGCTCTCAAGGCCGACCTCCCGAGGTCGATCGATCGAGGCCGAGCTCCCGAGGCCGACCTCCCGAGGTCCCGCGATAGAACCCGAGCTCCCGAGGCTGACCTCCCGAGACAGACCGACCGAGGCTGAGCTCTCGGGGCCGACCTCTCAAGGTCGAGCGATCGAGGCCGAGTTCTCGAGTCTCATCCCTCGAAGGGCTCCGTCAAAACTCTCCGTTAAGAGACGTCGTCATCATCTGACGTGGCCGTTCAATGTTGATTAGAGGTAGGATCACAGGATGGCAGACTGCTATGTCAGTCTCACATCGCCAATTAATTAACCTAATCTCTGACTAATTCTTGATGGGATGTGACAGTTCGCACGGGGGGAGCCCCTATATAAACCCCCCCTTGAGCTTAAGAAAAAGGGTCGCTGTTCATTCACAACCACTCCACTGCATTAAGAGCTCTGTTTAGGTCCGACCTCCCAGGCTACAGTAGACCGAGTCAGCTTGGTTAGACCGAGTCATTCGGAGGAGAACCGATCTTCGCTTGTCGACAGGATCATCTTCCTTGTCTCCTTTTTCTTACTTGCTTGACATATATTTCCCTATGCTAACTTAGGCATCAGAGGGGTCTTGTCGGGCTTTCTGGAGAGTCCTTTGATGTTTATTATTCCCCGCAAGAAAGAACCGGGACACGGGAAGAGACAGCGGAGGAGGCCCGCTTGATGTCCTTGTTCTTTATACTGGGAGGAATTCGATCGCTGTATAACCAGGGTCAAGTATCACCGCCGGAACATTTTTGACTCCGCTTGTGGGAAAGTGAGCGAAAGACATTGAGCCACTACTCCGACGAACTTCCCCAACATTCGGCTGAAGCATATCCTGCATAAAAAGATTTGGAATAGACCATAGTATCACCGGGAAAAGATTAAATTGAGTTATGAGACAAAAAAACAGGGAGCAAAAATCTAAACTTTGAACACCAGTATTTCCTTTTAATTATTTTATATTATTTTTATAATACTTGCTCTTATATGGACAAATGTTTCTCCAATTCATGCTCAACATATGAATAACATATGGGCATATTTAATATGATGGAAAGCCTCGGGATCTTCCCAAAAGACTATCTGTTCATAGTTGTGTGCTTTTCGCATGATTTGAGTATCAACTCACAGCTAGATCGATTCATTATTAGTTTTTGTTGGTAATCTTGGTTATCTATTCCTCTCTCTTACTCCGTGGATTTTCGGTATTATCTTTTGGAAGTAGTGGGAATAAAGAAACTAGATGATGTTTCAATTCATGCAGTCTGCTGGGCTACATGTAGAGCTGGTCTATCAGTTATAGTCGAGCTCACTCTTGCTTAGCAACATAGATTTAATGCTGAGCAGCATTAATCATTCATGCTAACTCACCCAGCAACAAATTCTTGTCGAACTTCATTCCTTGGCCTAGCAGCTTGATTAGTTGCTGAGTTATATTAGGATTGCCGAGCAACTTGTAATTTGTCCGGGCTGTAGCTTGATTAATTTTATTGCCAAGCTTTTCATATGCCTGACCTGGATAGGATTTGCTGGGCAAAACTAACACCAATTTGTCCAAGCTGCTCATTCATCTATCGCCGAGCCGGTCTTATTGGTTTGCTATACTTTTTGCCCACGTCGTATTTTATGCCCGAGCTGCTCTCCAATTAATGTTGAGCAAGCAAGACTTGTTCTCGAGCTACAATATTACCGAGCTGCCTAAGTGCCCAGCTACTTGACGTATGCCAAGTTGCTTTCTTGAAATTGCCTAGCTGCCAAGCTATTTAAATACTTGTCGAGCTAGTTTCATAATTGCTGAGATGTCGGGCTGCTCATTCATTTGAGCTAATGACCAAGTTGTTCAATTAATTTGCTGAGTCGCTTGTTTCATGCAGGTTGCCGAGTTGCCGAGCTATTCAAGCATTGTTGAGCAAGGAATAATACTTGTTGAGTAGCTTTGGTCAATGCCCGAGCTGCTGCATTTGCCGAACAAGGAGTGTCGAGCTGCTCAAGCATAGCTAAATTGCCGAGCTGCTCAAGCATTGCCGAGAAAGAAATAATACTTGTCGAGCAGCTTTGGTCAATGCCCAAGCTGCTGCATTTGCCGAGCAAGGAGTGCTGAGCTGGTCAAGCATAGCCGAATTACCGAGTTGCCGAGCTGCTCAAGCATTGTTGAGAAAGAAATAATACTTGCCGAGCAGCCATTGTCAATGCCCGATCTAGTTGATTTGGTCAAGCTGCTCGATGTTGTTGAGCTGCTGGATTAATTGCCGAGTTGCTCATTTAAGGGTGTTGCCAAGCTGCTTATTCTTGCTGAGCTCCTTTCTTGTCGATCTGCTTATTCTCGCCAAGCTTGCCAAATAATTTTGAGCAGTTTAATGTCCTGTCGGGCTGGATAATTTTGCTGGTTTTATGGTTAAGCTTATTTGCCAGGTAGAATTGGAATATTTATTGTTAAATTAGACTTCTTACATAACTGTTCGCTCACGGGTAACAATGTCGAGCTGGATTTATTTCTCGAGCAGGATTATTGCTCTATGCTGGGATTTTATTATGGTTGTGATAAATTATTAGTGCCCGAGCTCTTGTGCAACCGAACTCTCGAGTTCCCGAGTTGCTGTTTAAACGCCTAGTTACCTAGCTCCCGAGCGACTGCTCAATGTGGTCGAGCTGCTCATGATCTTGGCGTAGCTGATCATTATGTGGCTGAGTCAACCATTATTTGCTGACCTTATTATTATTTTGCTGAGCCTGAGTAATCGAGGGATATGTCATGGGATTGGCTTCCTCTATTCTCTCTTTCCCTTGAGGAGACTGAGCAAGTTTAATTGCCGAGCAAGTTTAATTGTTAGTTGTTGCCGAGCATGCCGATGATGTCAAGCTGCTCAAATTATTGCTGAGCTACCTCCTCTATTCTATCTTTCCTTTGAGCAGGCCGAACAAGGATTAATGGCAAGTTTTTATTTATCTTCATGTCCATCGCCGAGCGACATTAATTGCAAGGATTAATTGCAAGTTTTGCCAAGCAAAACTAATTGTTTTATGGCTTGCTAGCTTATTACCCAAGCTAGACTAATTATCCGGACGAAATGGAACAGAAAGACAAGGAACATATCTACTTTCGCAAAAGATATGTATGCTTTCCTAGAAAATAAGAATTATTTACAACGATTCTGATTATTCCATTAAATTCTAAGATCAATATAATATTTATAACTCTAATACATGTCTCCTTGAAGTACCTCTGGAAGTTTGCAGGGACTTCGTAAAGAGAGATGAAGGCGTCCATCGAGGCGTGTTGCTGTACTGACACCTCCCTCCTTTGGGGTCGAGTATATATTATCCTATTTAGGATTCAGTCTCCTCTGTTTGGGGTCGAGCTTATTATATTATCCCATTCGGGATTCAGACTCTCCCGTTCAGGGTTGAATTATTTTTTCATCATCTTGTGGTGCCGAGGATGACCATGATGTATAGACCTGGCCGAGGTGCCGAGGATGTCCACCCAGGAGCAGCCCGAGTTTCTGCTATCTTGTGGTGTCGAGGATGCTCAAGATGTATAGACCTGGCCGAGGCACAGAGGATGCCCGACCGGGAGTAGCCCGAGCTCCTACCATCTTGTGGTGTCAAGGATATCGAAGATGTGTAGACCTGACCGAGGCACCGAGGATGCCCGGCCACGGAGTTCCTACCATCTTGTGGTGTCTAGTATGCCCAAGATGTGTAAACCTGGCCGAGGCATCGAGGATGCCTGGCCGGGAGCAGCCCGAGTTCCTACCATCTTGTGCTGCCGACGAACCCTACGAAGGCCCAGCTAGGGAAGAAAGATGAAGACGTCCATCAAGGCGTGTTGCTGTACAAACACCTCCCCCGTTCGGGGTTGAGCATATATTATCTTATTCGAGATTCAATCTCCCCCGTTCGAGGTCAAACTTATTATATTATCCCGTTCGGGATTCAGTCTCCCTCGTTCGGGATGGAGCTTATTATGTTAGCCCGTTCAGGATTGAGTCTCCCCCGTTCGGGGTCGAGCTTATTATATTATCCCGTTCAGGATTCAGTCTCCCCCATTCGGGGTTGAACTATTTTTTCACTGCTCTCGGACTAACCTATCATCTCGTTCAGGGACTCAGCCTCCCATATTTTGGGTCGAGTTATATCTACCTCAGATTTCTCATATTGATCTCTCGGTCGAATTTCTTCATTATTAGATTCTCAGACATAAGCAGTTGACCTTATGACAAATTCGAAGTCTCTAGCTTCCTGGAGATCCTTTTAAACATCTTGTCACAAATTTATGGTCCAGTCAGTCAAACTCGTACTTCCTTCGACTAGACTTGGGGGGACGCTTATGATGTGGGAGATATATAATAGGCCCACATGGCAGGAATCAATCAATATCCTTTCATAGGGCCTCTTGACTTGGTCAACTGAGATTTTACCATAACTCTCATTAATGGGGCATTTATGATGGACGATTACCATACTTCCATTACTGGCATCCTTTAAAGAGAAGGAGAAAGCAGAGAAAGGGGGGACTTCTTCTTGGAAAAAGGATGGAGAAAGAACAGAGAGGAGGACACTAAGATATCTCTTTCTTGTCTCTTTTTTCTTACTTGATTGACATATATTTCTCCATGCCAACTTAGGCATCGGAAGGGTCTTGTCGGATTTCCCGGCGAGTCCTTTGATGCTTGTTATTCTCTACAGGAAAGAGATAGGACACGGGAAGAGATATCGGAGGAGGTCCGTTTGACACCCTCGTTCTTTATACCGTGAGAGATTTGATCGATGTATCACCAGGGTCAGATATCACCACCGGAACAATCTCTATTGTGTCCTTCCTCCTGAGCAATTAAAGCACATTACTTTTCTCTTTCTCTTTCTTTTTCTTTTTCTTAGCATTTTCTTGACATTGATTTCCCTAAGATTCATTGCTATCATTGTTGACTGAGATATTATTGTCAATAATATGCGGGATATTATTTTCAATAATATCCGAGATATTATTTTAATAATTATGCTCTTATCAATCAGTGGTACTATGCTTCCAGAAATCCTGGAAGGAGGTTTCTGATAAAGAGGACAGTTTCGGCGGTGAGACTAGTCACTATAAAAAATTTACCCATCCCAATTTAGTCCCCACAGGATGGACTGATGGTTAGTGTGTGGGTGTTGCCACCAAGATGTCTGAGGGTCAAATCCTGACAAAGCTAGTATTCCCACCCTCCCCACGCGCTAATCACAACATCTGGGCTAGTAGCCCCCGTGATTTACCTCTTTTGTATTGATCTTGGGACGGATTGACGAAGACACTGGGGACGAGCAATTCGCCTTTATGACGGTTCTATTGATGTAGGATATTTTTTTATTTCCTCCTTTTCCTTATTGCTTGATGCAAGAGGTCATCCTCTTGTCCTAGGGTTCTCTTTTACTATTCTTGACTCATACAATTTCATAAAAAAAAAAGAAAGAGCATTCTGATGCACATGCGAAAATCCTGTCAATATAGGTCACGAGGAAGAGTTCATAATTTTACTCTGCTAGATTGTTTTTAAAACTCGATACATGACAGTAATTTTATCATCGTGCTAAGACTATTTTCCGTACGCATGCAATTTCATATTTGAAAATAAATCTTCTAAAATGATCATGTTAATATTCCTTTAAGAGTCAATTGGGGTGTCCTCGAGAAGACGTTTTCGACACTCCTAAGCAAGTCTCGATTTGGCATTATCTCTCTAATGTTTGTCAAACCAATGATGTGCTCCTTGAATCTGATGTGTAGTTTTGCTACAGTCTCCTCTTTTCGGATCGTGAAACTACTGATCTCAAGAGGTTTCGTTTTGCCAATTTTGCATTTGTTGTCCTTCGTATAATTCCAATAAACTCCAACTTGATTTATCTCATATGCAGGGAGCACACTAATTAAGCAAATGAAATTCAACCTTTTCATTCGTCCTGTACTCATCCTTGATTTTGCTTCTTGGTCCATCAATTCCCATCCAATATCTTCCCGTACGTCGACATCCCCAGACAATTCAAAACTATTTGATATTATAAGAGTTTGGAAAGAGAGAAAAAAAAGAGTGTGACAATAGAGTTCAATCGATAAGAACATAGACTTTTCTTAAAAATGCACGAGACAGTATGTTTATCTCTGTAAAAAAAAAACTTAAAAGAAACAACGGAAAATAATTAATACTCAGTAAAGCAAAAGAAAAGAGTGCAAGTTGATCCATGGAAACAAAACACTAGTCCACCACAGATCATCAACTACACTACACATGGAAGCCAGAAGCCTTCCCACACAAGAGAGCATTGGCAGGGATGGCATATTCATTGAAATAGCTCTTCTCAGGCGACCACACTCTCGCGTACAGCTGCTGCCCCAGGTACTGCCTCTCCCACATGGCAGACCGCAGATTCCACATCCCTTCGTTGTCCAAAGACACCAAGATCGCCGACCATCCATTCGGATAAACCTGCAAATCGCAAACACGATCAACTACAAGTCGTCGCATTGCAGAGTTTTGGCATGCAGACAGTGCATGCACGAGTCTATGCTTCTCATCCTCACTTGAACGGTGTGACTTGTGATTGCATCCACCATGTTGTATCTTCTCCTCAGATTTTCACTCCACTTACCGGAGCCGTATCTGCAAAACAGTACATGAAGATGACGCCGCCGATCGATGCAATTAAGTGAAATCACGATATTGAACTCACCCTACGACCCAGAAGTCGTAGCCGTCGAGATGCCAGGTTTGGATCGTCTTCTCGGTGTTCTGGAAGACGAATTCGATGAATTCGTGCAGGTCGAAACGGAGCACCGGCGTGCCCGTCGGTGTAGCAACGTTGTCCCAGGTGAAGACTCCGCTGATGTTGAAGTAGTCTGCTAACTTGAGAGGCGTCTCGGGTTGCACGAAGGATACGCCATTCACGGCGTACCGCAGCTTGCCGTTTATCACCGGAGCTGAATTGGCCAGACTAATGGACTTTGATCTCGTTATGTTGCCGTAGTGGTACGATCCCTGCGGATTTGGCCTCGCCGCGTTCGCCGTCAGGTTCCATCTTTAAGCGACCGACGGTGATGAAGGATTAGACCATGACAAATTTCGTACCGAGATCGAGTTCGAGCTCGAGCTCACCTGAAGGTTCTGGCTTGCAACATCGACCAATGCGCGCCGGTAGCAGGGCCGGCGGGGATGGCACCGGAGAGGCCGGAGTTGGAGTTGCTGTAGTGCAAGACGCCGGAGGAGGTGAGGACCTTCCTCGTGAAGCGCGTGGATGCGACGATGTAGTAGTCTCCGGGGGTTTGATCAAGCGTTACCAACACAGACAAGGATTGGCCGACGTGGATGTCCAGCGAATCGTAGAAATTCTGAAGCGTGTGACATCCTTCGATCTCGACGAGCTTCAGCTTGTGATTCTGGATTCTGAAGTTGATCGAAGTCGATAGCCCCACGTTAGAGATCCTAAAGAGGTAGATCTTCCCTGAAGAAAGCAGTAGGGTTCAGTAAAAAAGCAGAGGAATTCGAGAACAGAGGAGACTAACTACGGCACCTTGATCTCCGGTAAAGGTGCTTCCTTTTTCTACTCCGTTGATGAGCAGGCCGTCAGGGAAGGGAAGAGGACTTCCGGAATCCAAAGTCTTCCGTAATGCCTAATGCACACTCGACTGGATCAATCTTCTATCCTGTTGATATTTACTCAAACGAGGCTATGCGTACCTTGTGGCTTGATTTGTGCCAGTCGCCGACGAGCAAGCTCAAGTCGCCGGCGGGCGGGGCGTAGGGGACTGGGATGAGCGGCCGCTGATGGACGTTGAAGGCGCCGAAGCCGCCGGCGGCCCTGTGCATTCCGGTAGAGGGGAAGTAGGTGAAGGTGCCAATTTGATCCTTGGTCTGAAACTTGTAGGTGTAGTTTCCCTTGGGAGGAATGGGGCAGTTGGTCCCCAAAACTCCATCCTGCCATGAATTCTTCCTCTGCTTGATCCCATTCCTGCGCACATTGCAAATGCAACCCGTTCTCGATTATTCTTTAATTTCCCTCGCCATTGAAGTCCAAATCCGAAGCTATTAATTAATTAGTACCATGTCAAGAGCAGAGGCTCGTCGAGCTGGTTGATGACGTTGATGATTATGTTGTCATTGGTGTCGCAATCCAGTCGAGGGCCAGGGAACTGGCCGTTGACGAAGATGCCCTGCGAGCCACGACCAATTTAGCAACGACAAGAAGATCAAGCAATCTGTACTGGTAGTGTAAGTGCATAGTGTCGTGACCTGTTGGAGGACACCGAGAGGAGAGATGGTGCCGTAGGCGACGGTCCAAGTGAAGTAGCGGTAAGGGTCATCGGCCATGGCGACAGCGGCTGCGAGCAGGAACAGGAGTAACCTTCTCGTCGTTCCAGCCATGGCGGATGGGAGGTCGGGAGGCGACTCTACTCGATATATATTGAGGAGGGAGGATCTGGGAATTGGATTACATTCGATCTACGGCGCACGCAGACGTAGATTAATTGCTTGCATTAAGAACTGCATGTGGTGGTTGCCACTCGATCGCACCTCCACCTCCACCAGCACCACCGCCACGACCTCCACCTCCCACGAATCATTCTATTTGGCAGACAAAGAGAAGTCTCTTTGAGTGTTGCCTTCCAATGATGTTTTCTTGTGATCGAGTAGAAGAAATCATATTACTTTGACTTTTCGCCAACTTCGATGGCCAACGACTTTCCAGGATTATCATCCATTCTCATTGGTTGCGCGACATATTGGATCTCGAGCACGACTGGGGCTGGTGTATTAATTGGATCTCGCAATCTGGTTTTGGATCTCGCGACCGGAGCTGGAGTGATACACACGCTCACAGAAGCTGCACTTCGGATCCTCTGTCTCAAAACATCCCTATCTCGTCTGTCCCGCTCCTTCGATGATGATCGACGAATCGTCTGATCGTCGATTGGATATTACCGATAGATTTTGATCATTGTACCGAATCAAATGATATCCTAGAAGAACGGTGAACTGGTCGGAATCGTTGCAATTGTAATTTCGTCGGATTCGATGGTGAATCCGGCGAGATCACAATTGCGGCGATCCCGACGAGTTCATCGTACCCCCAGGGTATAGTTTTGTTCAGGACGGGAATCGGAAGCTGCTAGTGGTGTCCGATCGGTGATCGGACTACTTGACGACCATCGTAGGAGAATGGGACAGACGGGATAGGGGATTTTTTGGGAGAGAGTATCTGCCTGCTCTGCCATGCATGGGACTGAGAAGAACACAGGCAAATCTACTTTTTTGAAACGGTAAAGAATAAATTCTACCAATGAAGCATTAATTGAATCCAATGCTCGACCACTTGAGACTTGAGAATTACTTTCAGAGTGCTCGGTCTCAGTGAATTCTTTTATCTCCTAGTGCATCTCAACTTCCCCGTAATAAGGCAAATTAGTATTCTACATGTTAGTGACTCGGTTCGGCACAAATTAATACATTTAGAATTGATTGAACTAGGTAGGAACACTTACTAGCTCGCTTAACAATGGGCCGGGTTGGACCATGCCCAGCTCCATTTACCCATTTTTCTCAAGCATGAGTTCAAATGGGCTGAATTGTCCGGAGGCCCATGTTACACCACTCGTGCACATCAGGGCCCAAATTCTTCTCGTTCTCCTATTAAGACTCAACTAATTAACTTAATATGTGTCATCTAAATTCTTAATCACTAATTAGCAAGTCCAGGAGTGCATATCCCTCTTTATCCATCATCATGTGAACGTTTTTCGAGTGAGAACGACAGACAATCGCCATAAACAACTCAAATCGATAGGAAAGGAATAAGAGGCCATGGCATAAAATGCTCCATGGAATTGACTCGCAACAGCATAAACACAATGCTTAGTTATTGGCTTATTGCAAACAAATGAGTTGGGATAGAGATTGCAAGCCAACAAAATCATTCTATTCTATTGCGTGAGGCAAACTGTTGATGGGCCCAAGTGAAGGAAAATATGCCAAGACCAAACGTATTTGACAAGGGAAGTTGCCTTTTGTCTTCTACTCGAAGTTAGCTTTCACATTGGCAATATGTTTTATGGCACGAAACTTTATTAATGGAGTCGCCTCTGTGGAGTCAACTGTGGTTGCTTTCTTTTATTTAGTTTGACAATGGCTCGTGGTTGTCTTTTAAGTGGGAAACTCTTTCAGCGTGGAAAAGTATTTTGACTAATCGACAATCTCGGCTACTGCTTTCGACAAGTTAAATATAAGCAATATATAGTTTAATTAATGCTAGTTAATGCCTGTGCTCAGCACCATTTCGAGATCAATTAATGGTTAAACCAATTGCTTTGACTTTACTAAAACATAATTCATAGGTAAGCTTTAGTGTATCTTTTGATGAGCAAGGTGGCAGGTTAAGTATGAACACTCCTTCCCATTTCGAATCTTCATCCAATAAAATCCTACTTCGGCACTGTCAATCAGCATAGTAGAGAAAAATGAAATAAAGAGAATCAGAGGCTTCCTTTACCATGGTTGGGATCGCATGGTTATAAATATATTTCCATATTAAAAGCATATGAAAAAGATCATGAACTTAAGTGAAAGATATTTTCATTGGTATATGACCTTTTGGGTAGAGTCCAAGAGCAAAATAATAAGGACTTAAACTCAAAGTGGGTAATATCATATATCATTGTGAAGATATATAAATCACTTCGGTCCTAACAACTGGTATCAAAGCTCTGACTGTCAGAAAAGTTAACAGTTGACTGTGTACGAGAGCTATGGTCTAATCGAGCCATGTAAGTAGAATATTGACCTCGAACAAAGGAAGCGAGGGCTCCCATATCTGGATCAAGAGAATCAGACACTAGGCAAGAGGTATTATGCATATGATTTGATGACCTTGCATTTTGCTCGTGTGATACGAGCCAACTTGTGGTGGGTTTTGGGTTTCCAAGGTCATAGCACCCTACATGTTTGACTGACTTTAGTGTGAACATACATTCAGCATTTTAGTTATGCTTTTTTGTTATTCTTGAGATTGTATCTGATTGTTTCTATGTTGCTTGTATAACTTTTTTGGTGTTATGTATATCTTATCTCTATACCCGCAGAGTTCTCTTAGACTCACCCATGATAGTTATGTTTTTATTTCTAGGATGATATTGTTATACTTAGAGTCGCCAGGATAACCCAGGTGGCCTGCTCCCTTCCCGTCGTGACGACTTTACGATTTGTTTTGTATTCATGGTACATTTGTACTTCTTTTTAATTTATTGGATTTATATTTTTGATAGTCTCGACGACGTGTATTATGATATATTGATTTGTGTGTTGGTTGATTATCGTAAGTTGAACCAATCTGCAGTTTAGATAGGTTTTGATAGGTTTTGTGTTCTGATTAGTTCTCTTTTATATTCTTTATACCAGTCGTGTTGGTTGTTGTTGTTGTTGGCTGTGTAGGTATTGTATTCCGGTTTCAGATGTTCGTCGTATATGAAAGGTGTTGCCCGATTTTTATTGGTCATGCGGCTCCCTCAAGGTATGCCAATTTATTTGGTATCAAGAGGGGCCTGTAGTTCCTTGTTTGAGGGAAGGGATTGTTGGGGTTGCAAGGTTGCAAACATAGTCTCATATTGAAAATATATGAGAAAGATCGTGAGCTTATAAGGGAAAAATATCTCCATTAGTACGAGACCTTTTAGATAAAGTCCAAGAGCAAAATCATGATGGCTTAAGCCCAAAGTAAACAATGTCATATCATGAAGATATCTAAATCCTTTTGATCTTAACTACCACTACAACTAACCAGCTCAAACAATGAGCAAGGTTTTGATTAGTAATGGTTGGGGTTTGCCTCATGCACATCCTAATGTATCTATACAAATTGCAAGAAGGTTTTGTCCAATAATAGTAGGGGCCTATTTATATCACGTCCTGCCACAACCATGTTGGGGACTGGTGCGATGCTAGAACCCCCAACACAAAGTCTTTTTATTTAGTTCAGAATCTCTCAAAGCTGCTATTTTAAGACCTAATCCCAAGTCGTAACACACTACTACCACTAATCTCTTCCTTCTTCCCGGATAAAATTCGAAGGTGAAAAAAATCTCTTATAACAGTTGATTACATATTATAGAAATGAATAAGAAAGAAAAAGAAATGAAAATGAAGAACCTTAAGAAAACAATATCTTCTTCTTTATCATTAGAAGTACTGAGTGAGCAAGCCTTTGAGCACAATTCGTAATTCATAAATTAGTAAAAAGATTAACGAGGTTGAGTAACGTCGAATCTCGGGTGACCCGTCCGATCCCATGGAAGTTTTCCATCAGCCACCAGGGTAAATCAGAAAGTACTCGCGACGGCCGGTCCAGAAGCCTAACATCCCAAATTTGCGTCCCATTTGGAGGAATCCATAAATCAGTAGAACAGTGCTTTAGTAGAAGCCAAAATCCCATTTTATAAAGCTTTCAATTGAGCACACTTTCTACATCTTTTTCTTGTTAGCAATTGACTACTTTACCTAACAATCGACTGGAGTTGGTGTTGACTATTGACTCGACCGTTGAATGATCATAGACTTCTAATCTACGGTTGATATCATCCTGTAATTTTAATAGTAGTCGATTGCTTGTTATCAACAATCGACTGATAGCAAATCTGTGGCAATCGAACTGAGAACTTTCTGTTGTCTCTGAAATGCCCAATCAATCGACTGCTTTCTTTGGTCAATTGACTGATAGAAGATTAGCCGAGTTATCTAGTCATTTGTCAAACATTCTATTCATTTTTCAACCTCAGGCAATCAACTATTCAACTTGACTATTAGGATTATCCTGGCCAGTCGAATTGAGAAATGAGTAAGTAATTAATCGATTGATCTCTTCAATTAATCGACTGATAAGTGATTAGTCGAGTTGTCTAGTCGTTCATCAATCATTCTATTTACTTTAAACCTCAAGCAATCGGCCGCTCAATTCTTAGGGTTACCATGCAAAACCCTCAAACTGCTTCGAGCTTTAATGCATCAGTCGATTGCTATGTCATGACAATCTATCGACTGTTGCTATCCTTTCAATTCGACTAAGCGTTTCACAATCTATAAACCCTGAACAAAAACTCCCTTATGTTTTACAGTGTTGCAGTCGATTGATAACCCTTTATCAATCGACACTGATTTCAATCATTTTAACAGTTGAATTTCACCTATTCTTCATCTACCCTCGATTTTTGTTCACCTTGTGTCAGAAAATCATGTCCCCTGGACTTTCATACTGGGGACCTTCACATCTTTAGATCTTCATTTGCCTTGCATCCGATCTTGTTATCTACTTGGAATTTCTCCTTTACCAAGAATCCGACTTCTAGCCTTTTTGGACTTCCATCCTTGCATCAAGTCTCCATACCAGCAAGGACTTGCTCTTGCCAGGAATCCAACCTCTAGCCTTCTTGGACTTCCTTGCCTTCCATCGGGTTTCCAGACACATGATGACTTTTCTACACACTTAACACGAAAGTGAGACACAACATTTTCTTCCTTAATTAACTTAAATCCTGTCAAACATTAAAACTGTTGGAGACACTATCGTTATACAATTAATTTCAACTTATCTGTTGAGTGGTCTGAAAATCCTGAGCTATCTTGTATGTAGAGTGCAGACTCTCGAGCTGGACTTCCCGAGCTGGAGACTCCCAAGTAAGATCTCCCGATTTGGACTTCCCGAGCCGGATTTCTCGAGCGAGAAACTCCCGAGCCGGACTTCCCGAGCTTGAGACGAAGAGTTGCTAAGATCTATGTACTGCAGTTCCCTTAAAACAGATTTACCCTCCTCCGACTGTGCTTTGAGATTATGATGGATGTCTATTTCCCAGGATACAAAAGCAGGATCACGCACACAACCAATTACTAGTTGCTCATGGCGAACTGAGAAAGTACCTGATTGCTATCACGAGTAATCTAGATAATTGTCTGTCTATCTGTTTTACTCTTGGTCACAGTCTCTTTATATAGGGCTTAGACTCATGCAGTCATTTACTACTCATTAAACATCCAGATTAAAACGTCTGGAGGGATTTTGCATTAATCATAAATTAATGCATCCGTTATATTTTAGTAAAAATTTTCCCAGGTGGCAAAATGGATTTATTCACTTAGACAAATTTTACCCTGACCCGTCTTGCATTCGACGTGTGCACACGAGTCAACTTGATTCAATACAAATTCGGGCTCAGGATTTGCACCCCCTGCGCACTCGTGCTTGAGAGAGAGCATCCCTCCATGCATTTGTTCACAATTAATGTGCATGTGAATCAATTTAAACCAACCAATATACCTTGAAACTCTCAATCAATACAAATTCGGATTCAGGATTTGCACCCCTGCGCACTCATGCTTGAGAGAGAGCATCCGTCGATGCATTAATTGTTCACAATTAATGTACTTGTGAATCAATTTAAACTAATCAATATATCTTGAAACTCTCAATACGGGACTAAAGTCTCATTCACAATTGAATCTCTTTCCTCTCCACTTCCCTTTCTATTCACTTATATTCAACAAAAATTGCATGTCTAGGCATGATTACACCAACAATACATTGGTCTATATACGGTCAAAAGTCATAAGGGGCTTGAGGAAGCCCAGGATGCTTGGTGACAAGGGTTAAGTACAAAGCTCGAGCGTTGAGTTGCATAGGTTGTTTTGAAGGACTAAGCTGTAAGAGGGACCTGGAAGCCAGAGTTGCTTGAATGGACATGTGAAGCCCTATCATGGAAGTGACAGTAGATGTACAGTTGTATCAGGGATTTGCATTGTTGAGGCTGAAAAAGATGTTGTCAAGCATTCTAAGTGTCAAGTGGAGGTGCTTAGGCCCTTGAGCAGCATTGAGGTCACCACAACAGGAGCTACTTAGGTTTGACTGAGTTGAAAGGAATGCTAGCATATGTATTAGGTCGACTAATATGGAGTCGAGCCACATAGGCTGATCATGTTGACCTAGAGAGAGATTATTTCTCAGTTTATCATTCTTGTTTTTAAACCATCATCTAATACAATCCTACTAAAAGCCGACACCTAATTTCATGGATAGAATTCCCCAAACAAAAAAAAAATATTTTGGAAATTAAACAAATTGTTAACTTGTGAAAGTTCGCATCAAGCAACCTATTTATTCATTCTTTGATTGTCAATAGCAAATTCTTTTGAATGGTGGTTTACTCTAGTAGTAAGAGGTGAAGTCGTTATCTTATTGATCTTTTTAGGACGATGCCATACACTCTAGAGAAGATAAATCACGAGGATTTATTCAATCTTAATCGAGTGATCTTTTTTGGCAGAGGACATGAGCTAATCCGAAACAGCATTTCCACCAGTTGAGAAACGAACCATGCCTTTCCAATGGCAAACTCAGTCCGAATATCAACTTGGCTACGCCCGCGGAGGTTGGAATAATGGTTTACAGAACTATGTGTTTGTCCTTATACTAGAGGTTTTCATTATTTATAAGACCACTTTCTGTATTGAATTCTGGAATGTACGATCCACAAGTAGTTACTAGCAACTTCAATGTGGGTGAAATAACCTCAAATGGGAAGGAGGTGGTCCTCCTTGTATGCAAAGGGACTCAATTTTTTCTTCGCCTTTCAAAATACATCGAGCTTCAAGAGAGCCCTAAAGGGTGGTACTTAAGATAGACTTTCTTATTGTATTTCATTTTCTTCTAGCCAAGCAGCCAAATGTGAGAAGTTTCTCCTCTCAATCTTGAAAAAAAGATAAGCAAGCAATTGACTTTAGGTTATAAGTCAAAGTTGGAAGCCCATCTGAAATCCCAATTTTGACTCCTTTAACCAAGAGTTGAAGTGAACATTTTAATTCTTTTATAGGTATATAATTAATCATAACTTGTATTAATCATTTTTCAAATACTTTATTAAATTCTTATGAATATTTTCCTTTTATTCTTGGCATTATCTGTTTACACTTATTGAGCAGCATTTATTCTTTTTCTTGAAGTCAATTTCTAGAAGNCAAGCATTCTAAGTGTCAAGTGGAGGTGCTTAGGCCCTTGAGCAGCATTAAGGTCAACACAACAGGAGCTACTTAGGTTTGACTGAGTTGAAAGGAATGCTAGCATAATGTATTAGGCCGACTAATATGGAGTCGAGCCACATAGGCTGATCATGTTGACCTAGAGAGAGATTATTTCTCAGTTTATCATCTTGTTTCTAAACCATCATCTAATACAATCCTACTAAAAGCCAACACCTAATTTCATGGATAGAATTGCACAAACAAAAAAAATTATTTTGGAAATTAAACAATTGTTAACTTGTGAAAGTTCTCATCAAGCAACCTATTTATTCATTCTTTGATTGTCAATAGCAAATTCTTTTGAATGGTGGTTTACTCTAGTAGTAAGAGGTGAAGTCGTTATCTAAGCGGCCCCTTCAGGACGATGCCATACACTCTGGAGAAGACAAATCACGACGGTTTATTCAGTCTTAATCGAGTGATTTTCTAGGCAGAGGACATGAGATAATCCGAAACAGCATTTGCACCAGTCGAGAAACGAACCATGCCTTTCCAATGGCAAACTCAGTCCGAATATCAACTTGGCTACTCCCGCGGAGGTTGGAATGATGGTTTACAGAACTATGTGTTTGCCCCCCTCGTACTAGAGGTTTTCATGATTTATAAGACCACTTTCTGTATTGACTTCTGGAATGTACGATCCACAAGTAGTTATTAGCAACTTCAATGTGGGTGAAATAACCTCAAGTGGGAAGGAGGTGGTCCTCCTTGTATGCAAAGGGACTCAATTATTTCTTCGCCTTTCAAAATACATCGAGCTTCAAGAAAGCCCTAAAGGGTGTACTTAAGATAGACTTTCTTATTGTATTTCATTTTCTTCTAGCCAAGCATCCAAATGTGAGAAGTTTCTCCTCGCAAACTTGAAAAAAAGATAAGCAAGCAATTGACTTTAGGTTATAAGTCAAAGTTGGAAGTCCACCTGAATGCCAATTTTGATCCATTAACCAAGAGTTGAAGGAACATTTTAATTCTTTTATAGGTATATTAATTAATCATAACTTGTATTAATCATTTTTCAAATACTTTATTTAATTCTTATGAATATTTTCCTTTTATTCTTGGCATTATCTGTTTACACTTATTGAGCAGCATTTATTCTTTTTCTTGGAAGTCAATTTCTAGAAGACAGTCAACGCCTATCTCATTTATACTGCTTTTTATTGAAAACCGAATCACTGGTCAAAATATTCGGCTACATTAAGGTCAACAAAACTAAGTTGATTGTGCCCCGCCGCATTCTCACGTGAAGCAACTAACCAACCAACCCATTTACACACATGCATACACCATGACTTATAACACGATTATAATCCTTCAGTACAAACAGTTAGTTAGTATATAAAATATTATTATCATAAAATTTAAGAGTCAATTTCTGATTAGTAATCAAGTTTCTGTCCTCTTCTCTATACGGGTGGGCTAATAACCATCCGTACCTCCCTTCAAATAACTTAGAATGCATATATACACACATTTAAATACAAACACATCACATGCGTACTTATATGCACTTGAATACACACACAACAGGATCAAAGGGAATCCGATTAAAATGGTAAAACATGCAAAGATCACACAGAACACTTCAGGGTGACACCAAATATTGATGCAATTATGTTCCAAGTGAACGATTATATAATTTTCATAGGCAACGAATTTAAGTTAAAATAATATTATATTTTTTGATAAAGTGCGTTATAATATTATATATAGATTAATTATGAAGTAGGAATCTAAATGTTTTAAAATTTTAAAATTCTATCTATTCGCTCTCCCCTTCCCACTAATGCCATAATTGATCTTCCAAACCCCCACAGGTATAGTTGAGATGATAAAGAGTTAGTAAATTATCATTAGAGGTCTTAGGTTCGAGCCATGAGACTGATGGGACATAAATCCCTGCACCCTGTGTAAAAAGTTTCTCCCCCCAACCTCTTGCCTTCTCAGTCACCATAATTTACCTCCTCCGTGTTGGTCCTAGGATGGGCTGGTGGGGGCGTGCGTTTCGCCTTTTGTCACATAATTGATCTTACAATCAACATCAAGATCTTAGGGCATCTGCAATGGTTTAACACATACGTTATAATATCTACCACCTCATAAAAAAGTGTGGGGCTCACATATCACATACATATTAATATTAACATCTTCATTCGTTTAACATTTAACACTCATTATTTGTGAGGTTCACATGACACATACACATTATCTCACATATACACTCTCTCATATATTCATTCTCTCACATACACATCCTTTATTTTCAATTTCATTTACCAATTTACATTATTATTATTGAATATAAATAATAATAATATTTTTAAATATATTTATTATTATTTGAAATTAAAATATTATTATAAATTCGAATTATAGAGTACGCCATAAAATATTATTATAAATTCGAATTATAGAGTACACCATAAAATATTATTATAAATTCGAAATAAAAGTAAAATGACAATGATCGAATATTAGATTAATTTTAAAAGTACAATAATTGAAAATTAAAATAAATGAAAATTACAAATTTCATCTCCTCTTAATCTCTTGGCATATATGTTGATGGATGATAAGTTGCTCCTGTGTCATTTGCGAAGTGTCATTCGAAAGGATTGCATATTCCTTTAATTGAACTTTGGCTAAGGTAGTCTTTGCTTTCATTTCAGCAGCTTTAATTTGCTTTCATCTCATCAACTTCAAGTTGTTTTTGTTTCATTACAATTTCAGTCATTTTTATGCTTGTAGACTCAGTAAACTTTGTAAATATATTATCCAAATTTGTTGTCATATCCTTAATGTTTGATTTTATTTTGCCTTTTCCTTTTCTTTTTGCTGCCTTTTGACTCATTGGATGAATTTCTTCTTCGTTTAGGTCGACATGTAAACTAGCATCTTGGTTAGATGAGGTGTTATTTGCTTCCAACTCTGAGGTTCTTGCTTTCTTCATGCCAACAAAGTGATTAACGAACTGTAGAGTAAACATCGAACGATCTTTAATGATTCTCCATAATGCTCGAGATTAAAAGCAATGTTGTTATTTTCTCACGATATTTTTTATATGCAAACCACAATATATCCTCATTATTGTGACCTCTATGATACACACTATAAACGCTATTGTAATTTACGTTAAAATGATATACCTTTTTTTTTATGTTATTGTGTCAATACAATCATATGATACTTGCATTTCTGTTGAGTATACGTTGAGGATGATTCTCATTGTAGGAGTTAGCAACATGACCTCAAAAAGCATCCATCTTTTAATCATTGTCGATGATTGGATCATTATTGATAGTGACAAATAATCTGGCCAAAACCTCGTCTTTAGCCTTACTCCATGTTGATCATTTTCTTCTACCTACAACGTTAGAATCCGCCTTCTCTAAATCAACAACTTCAGTTGAGAATTAGTGGTCGGACACTTGAGTCTCTAGAATAAAAGTCAGAGTAAATGGATCACTTTCCATCGGATAATTTTGTGGATATGGATTATATGGATAATTTAGTGGATATGAATCATATGGGTTACTTGGAGGGTATGAATTATGTAGATAATTTGGTGGATATGGAAAATATGAATAATTTGGTGGAGTTTGAGAATTTTGGGAAGAAGTATTTTCTCAAAAAATTCTAAAAAAATCATGATTATCTTCACCCATTTCGGAAGAAAATTGTATAGAGAAGATTTTAAGAGAGAGAGAAGGAGGTGTTTGAAGATTGAAATGAGAGTGATTGGGAGGAAGGTGTTTGATGATTGAAATGAGAGTTGTAAGGTGATAAGTATTTATAGATGAAAATTTTATTTTTTTTATTAAAATAGTCATTTGTTTTATGACCGTTGTGGGGACATATTGGGGGTGGCCCCAATCAATTAGGGGCACCCTTAATCGATTGCCCAATCGATTAAGGATATCCTTAATCGATTAGGGTCAGTCTCAATCGATTGAAGATGTCATGTCATCGCGGATGAACGCATTCAAACATCTGAACGCGTTCATCACTTTAATATTTTAATGCACTCACTGGAGTGATTTTAACGCGTGTGACACGTTAATCGAGCATTATAATACTCGATTAACACGTCGTTGTAAGTGCCCTAAATACAACTATTGTACCCCGGGGCTATGGTGCGGCGGTAGGGTGACTAGTCGCTATCCCAGGTATCCGCGGTTCGATCCCTAACTACGACGTATTTTATAGAAAATTTTCCTCTAAATAGGACGCAAATCCTGAGACGCCTAACTTCTAGACCGTCCATCTCGAACGCTTTCCAATTTATAAAATTTTTATGAGACCGAATCGATAATCCTAAATTCGCCTCTTACCTGTCCAACATTTTTTCCTAAATACAACTATTGCAGTTATTACGGTAAACGATATTTCTCAGTCCACATACAAACAATGACAATAAATTAGTAGATTCTTTGTCCAGTATAATTTGATTCGGTCTACTCGTAGCTTTGCATGCTTTCCCATTTTGTATCCTTCTCCAAACTATCACGCTATTGAAATGTCTCGATAATCATTGATAGATGCCCTATTTACTTTGACTTGAATGAATATATGAATCAATAATAATAAAAATATTTTCAACAAAAAAAAAAAATTTAAAAAAATGGAACACAGAATCACGCGTCCACATCTAAATGGAAATCGGCGATGCCGTAAACTCATGGCCTCTCTCTGTAGTCTCGCCACGGTCACACGTTCACGGCCTCACGACAATTTTAAAAACCCCAATTTCACAATGAGATCAAAATTCATCCATCTTTCTAGTCGGATTTTATTAGAGAGGATAGAAAATTAATTCCACTCAAATTGGATGAATGTGAAAATAAAATTTATTCCTTCATTATTATTATTTTTTAAAGTAGATAAACAGAATAATATAGTTTCGTGTATTTTATTCTTTCTTCCCTCGGCACGTTGGAGCAAGCGAAGCGTAATTTGTCGCATTTGGTTGTATAACTAACAGAGATAGATTCAAAAAGTCGGCATCATTAATTAATAATTATTCATAATCATACAAAATAAATAAATAAAATGAAAATAAAAGTTGGAATATTCAAAGTCCACAAGTATCTTAATGGCCTTTATACAGCCATTAAACAAAGGGAAGGATTTCCAGGCCGGCTTGCGATTCTTGTCCCCTGCGCTTCTCTCCGGAGCGGAGATTCCGAGTCCGCCGCCGGTCGCTAGGTGCCAAATTTTCAATATTTTATTGATTTCTTTGGTATTTAATTTCTCACAAATTCAATTAGATTCTTGGATCAGCGAAGGGGAGAAGAGGCAGCATGGGAACAGGGGATGCCGGGAGTGATGCCGCCGGCGGAGAGGTGGTGTCGGTGAAGCTTCGCCGAGGGTGCTCCTGCACGAAGGAGGACTTCTTCCCGGAGGAGACGTTCCGGAGCTGGGGGAGCTACGGTCGGTCGCTCAGCCAGACGGGGCCGCGCCTCCGGGATCGGCTGTTCTCCCGGTCGCAGGAGCACGCGGAGCTGCACGAAGTGCGCGAGCGCAGCGGCCACGAGATGAAGAAGAACCTCAACTGGTGGGACCTGATGTGGTTCGGCATCGGCGCCGTCATCGGCTCCGGCATCTTCGTCCTCACCGGCCAGGAGGCCAACAGCGTCGTCGGCCCCGCCGTCGTCCTCTCCTACGTCGTGTCAGGCATCTCCGCCATGCTCTCGGTCTTCTGCTACACGGAGTTCGCCGTCGAGATCCCCGTCGCCGGTATTTCTCAATTCGATCGAAACTCCGACCATATGAAACATCATTCTTTCTTCAATTTTCTTGTTCTCGATAGCCATCCCGATCTTCCCCTAGAAAAAAAAAGAAGAAAGTAATCGACGATTTGCAATTTGTCTTGCACTCGCAGTCCACAATTTCGACCTTGAAATCCTGCCCGGTTCGATTTGTTTACTTTTGTGAGGTCATTGATGGTGATCGGTAACGCAGGTGGGTCGTTTTCGTACCTGAGGGTGGAGCTGGGGGACTTCGTGGCGTTCGTCGCCGCCGGCAACATCCTACTGGAGTACGTGATCGGCGGGGCGGCGGTGGCCCGCTCCTGGACGTCCTACTTCGCCACTCTGCTCAACCACCAGCCCAACGACTTCCGCATCCACGCCACCGCCCTGGCCTCCGACTACAGCCGCCTCGACCCGATCGCTGTCGTCGTCATCACCATCGTCTGCCTGGTGGCGGTGGTGAGCACCAAGGGCACTTCACGCTTCAACTACATCGCCTCCATCCTCCATGTGATCGTCATCCTCTTCATCATCATCGCCGGTCTCACCAAGGCCAAATCGTCCAACCTCGACGACTTCTTCCACTTCGGCGCCCGCGGCATCTTCCACGCCTCCGCCGTGCTCTTCTTCGCCTACGTCGGCTTCGACGCCGTGTCTACCATGGCGGAGGAGACCAAGAACCCAGCGCGCGACATCCCCATCGGCCTCGTGTGCTCCATGTCCATCACCACGCTCGCCTACTGCGTGATGGCCGTCACGCTGTGTTTGATGCAGCCGTACGGCCAGATCGATCCGAACGCGGCCTTTTCGGTGGCCTTCCAGAAGGTGGGCATGGACTGGGCCAAATACATCGTCGCCTTCGGGGCGCTCAAGGGCATGACCACCGTGCTCCTCGTCAACGCCGTCGGCCAGGCCCGCTACTTGACCCACATGGCCCGAACTCACATGATGCCGCCTTGGTTCGCCCAAGTCAATCCCCGCACCGGCACACCCATCAACGCCACCGTCGTCATGCTCGCCGCCACCGCCGTAATCGCTTTCTTCACCGACCTCACCATCCTCGCCGACCTCCTCTCCATCTCCACGCTCTTCATCTTCATGCTCGTGGCCCTTGCCCTGCTCGTGCGCCGCTACTACGTCAGCGGCCAAACGTCGAGCACCGACCGGGCCAAATTGGTCGGCTTCCTCCTGCTGATCCTGGCCTCCTCCGTCGCGACGGCGGCCTACTGGGCGGCGACCGACAAGGGGTGGGTGGCGTACCTGGTGACGGTTCCGGCGTGGCTGCTGGCCACGGCGGGGCTGTGGTTGTGGGTGCCGCAGGCGAGGCAGCCGAGGTTGTGGGGGGTGCCGCTGGTACCCTGGCTGCCGTCGGCGTCCATCGCCATCAATATATTCTTGTTGGGATCGATCGACGGGAAATCGTTCATGCGGTTCGGAATATGGACGGCATTGCTGCTGCTATACTACTTCTTCGTGGGCCTGCACGCTACCTACGACACTGCCAAGGCGACGGAGGCTGCGTCAGCGGGGAAGACGATGGAGGAGGGCAGCGCAGTTGACAACGAAGCACGCAATTAATATCTTCTCGATCAGCCAGGCAATGTATAAATTGTTGGGATTTGATTCTCCATACACGTTAAAGTTATAACACGGGAATTGTCATTATGGATAAATTCAATAAAGTTATAATTGTCCCCGGAACAACGGTGAAATAATTAAATCCCCGTGAAAAATAAATTTAAGAATATTGGTATCTACGTTAACACTTTCTAATTTATACGGATAATCGAAAACAACAATAATAGAGAGAATGAAAATGAATGATTAAAAATTATAATAAATAATATGACATAACGTGACATGACGTGACATTACATGACATGACGTGACATTTTACATGCACACATCCGATTATCGCTTGGATACCATCGGCGGCCTTCGACCGCCGTTCCGAATCAAATTATACCTTAGAGGGCACGGTGAATCCGTCGGAGATCATGCATACAAGATGTCACATCATTCATTATGATTTTTTACTTTCCCATTTTTACTCTCTCAATCATTATTCAATCGAAAATTTTTAATAGGACCGAGACATAATTGATTCATCTAAAGTTATTATTGTCACTATGTCCGAGATCGATTTTTAATAGGTATGAAATGTCTCATTAGTTATCTCAATTTTTTCTTATGTGTATTGTTGTTTGTTGGCGAAATCTTTTATGAGGTAGTAGGAGCCACCCAAAAAGGATCGTGGAGATGATGATTTTATTTTTTAAAGTGATTTAATTAATATTTAATCATAGATTAAATTAATAGGATATAAATTTTGTGGGTGGAAATCTATTAATCAGTTATTATTATTATTATTATTAATAATGTGTGATAGCTAATCGTGCTCACTCGTTCCGCTCCTCCTCTCTTAAAGCTACGGTTGTCTCCTAAAGATTTTAGATACTGAGAAATAAAACACATTAGGATTGGTCGACTATATCGATATGGTCATTCTGATACTCAAGTCAAGTCAGTATCAATTAAAAATTTTGGAAAACTCACAAAGATAGAGAGAAAGGAAAAACAAGAGTATCCGAGAGAAGAATTGTCTTTACCTACTAGAAAAAAAATCATACCTCTAATTTATCCTCATTGGCTGTTATATAGTCAGTGGAAAACAATCTCTCCATCGGAGGCCATGTATCCCCTACTCATTATCCTTCTGTGGGGGATGTCATAGGGATAGTTATTGGAAGGGATTTCCACGGGATATGCCACGTATTCCCTAGCTATCCAAATGAAGGTGGGGAACTAGATTCGACCATGTTACGGATATTTCCACATATAGGATGCCATGTGTGCATCAGTTATTCACACAACGAGAGATTAGGGTACTAGATATGATCGCTGTTAAAGGGATTTCCACGTATAGGATGCCAAGTCTCTATCAGTTATTTACGGGATGAGCGATTATGAATTAGATCCAACCGTCATTATAGGAATCAGAATTACGTCCGATGAAAAAATTTTATGGGATCGAATTTACCATCTGAGATTAAAAAAATTTTGTTAACCATGTTTTTTATGTGGGTCATCAGAAGTCGAAACCAAATACCAAATTTGTCGAACACCTAGTTTCAAGATGCATCTTTCAAGGCCAACTGAGTTGTTATTGGATAAGCGTTATGAACGTTAAATACCTTGAGCATTAAGTACTCGAAAATGATTAACGAGATTTTTTCAACCTCGGGCGACCGGCTCGGCCTCACGAAAGTTTCCCACCAGCCGCTAGAGTAAATCGGGAAGCACTCGTAATGGGCGGTCTAGAAGCCCAGCGTCCCACGATTCGCGTCCTATTTAGAGAAAAAATTCTTACAAATAGAGCATTAAGTACTCGAGGATCATATCTTGAATGACTCCCTAAGTCCTTGTGAGATATCGCTGGACCAAATACTTGGGACCATAGATCCGATCCCAAGCTGAACTTTCAGTACTCGGAGATGCTAATTTGAATTCGACACTTGCTATTCGGGAGTGTCTATCTTGATATGGATCTTTAGTGTTTGGGGATGGTGAGTGCTCGAGGATATAGGTGTTCGTGCAGTGGAAGCTATTTGAATTGTTAGAGGGAGGGATGAATAACGACATGTATTGTTTATTGACGTG
The DNA here is from genome assembly GCA_024364735.1 of Boesenbergia rotunda. Lineage (NCBI taxonomy): Eukaryota > Viridiplantae > Streptophyta > Magnoliopsida > Zingiberales > Zingiberaceae > Boesenbergia > Boesenbergia rotunda. The sequence goes on along the minus strand of JAGFNQ010007795.1, from coordinate 225,298 downwards.
ACACTTTTTGGCGCCTAGATTCGTCGACCTTTATCCACATTGGCAACAGTCCACCAATAGTTCTGGATGACTTCACTTCTAGGTGCTTGGAATATGCTGATATAAAAGTAGTCCGATCTGTTTGGCAATGACTCTTTCAAGCTTTAGCCCTCTATTTATAACATTCGTCTTTGATCTGACCATTTGCTCGCGTGGAACTTTTCGAATGTCTAGATTCGTTGACCATTATCCACTTTGGCAACAGTTCACCAATGGTTCTAGATGGTTCCTCACTTCAAAACGCTTGGAATCCATTGATGTGGATATTGTCCTAATCCGTTTCAACAACTGCTCCTTCTGACGTCGAGATGACATAGACGCATGGTTTCGAGCACCTAGAAATGTTCCGGGCGTTTGGAATGGTCAACTTATGAACTTGACCATTTTCTTCTCCAATCACCTAGGTAATTGCCTAGTTGTCCAAACTCAATTTCGTTCTTTTTCGCAAGTAGTCTTCCTTCTGACTTTTCGTCTCTCAGTTGCATCCTGTTCATTCTTTTCGCTCTACTAGAGTACTCTTCCGCAATTTCTCGTCTCTTAGATATACTAATTCTTGTCTGCTCCTTCCCATGCCATCATTCAAGGCCGTTTGCGTCTTCTGTCGTCTTCGGTACTTGTGTATTTTCCTATGTCTATATACACTTGTGTATTTTCTTAAGTCCATATACACTTAAACATACAAATTCAATCTATAAGGTATTAACGTAATCTTGTTGAACTCTCTCATCGAAACTTATATTTTTCAAACGGTTAATTAAGGATTGAATCTTAGCTGCAGTGCACTATAGAGATTTTCTCAAATAGGATAATAATTTTAAAAATATTGACAGTTTAGATAGATCTTAGCACCTTTTCATATTGACCATTTGAATAAATGTCTTTGAATATTTATCGATTTATTCTGATCATTAATAAAAAAATCTTCTGTAGAATTAGATTGGACATTTTTAAGATTCGTTGGTTCTGAAAATTAAATACGCAAAGAGCAGAGGTCTTTTTCATGCAAGTCTCACTAACAATATAACCATTAAAAAAACTATGTCGGTTGGCCTAAATGAATTCGATCACCGGAGGCCCAACAAATATTTTAGGTCGACCTAACAAAACCTTTAAGTTATAATTAATCACAATCAATATAGGTTGACCTACTAAAGCTTACTAGTCGACCTAAGAAATTACGTTTTATAAGTATGCCTACTTATGGACTATTTACTCTTTAGTTGACTATGTCAGTGATAATTTTCTAAACACGAACAGGTAAGCAAAAATTATGAATAAAATTATTTTTTATTTATAATCTTGTTAAATTTAAGCAATTCTAGTATATTGTACTAAGGGAGTGTTTGGGAGAGTTTCTGCTATCTGTTTTTTAAATTCTGATTACACAAAATCACTTTTGAGTGTTTGGGAAGACTAGATTCTGCTTTAGCTTCTGTTACTTTTGCTCAGAAGTTAGACGCAAGAATTTGATACTTCTACCTACTTCTGCTTTTTTATTTATGATATAACATTAAAAAATAATATTTATATACTTAAATAATATAATATTTTACCTGATTGCCACTTGACCTAATTTTATCTCCTCAATCATATTGTACTAATATTTATTTTAAAATAAAATTTTATATTTTTATAAAATTTCAATCATATTATACATTTTTAGAATTATATATATATATATATTATATTTATATAAATTATATTATTTTTTATTTTTTATTTTTTATTAATTTTATATATTTTTCAAATATTCAAATTATAAAAAATTAATTTTAATACTATATTTAAAATATAATAATAATTATATCACTATTTAAAATATAATAATAATTACGTGAACAAATTATTGATAGTATCGAAATTATATTTAAATAATTAAAAAATGATTAATTTATATAATTTAAGGATATTATTGTCATTCAATTAAAAATTAAGTTTGGAAGCAATTATTCTCCCAAACACTCAAACTTTATCTTGTATCAGCTTTTGGTTTCTATTTTCAAACACTGTTTACTTTAGCTTCTTATTAACTTCAAGATAATCATTACAAGAATCACTTTTCAAGAAGTAAAAGTTCTCCCAAACACTCCCTAAAAGGTCCTAATATCATAGTTGCTTTTGTGATAAATAGAGGAATATGTGGGATGATCCTAATTATATAGCAATGCTATAAAATGTCCCTAGTCCTAATGATCTTGAAAACATATAGATAACTACATGGACGGAGCTAATTAAAAAATTATTAGTTCAAGGAAGGAGTATTAACCGTCCATGTCGGCCAAAAAAACACACTATAGTATTAACTACTCCAAGGAGAAGTATTAACTACTCCAAGGAGAAGTTAACTTGAGGATGTATTATATGAATATATGAAGTAGAACTCATTGGGCAATCAAATACACCAACAAATGTTGTAAATCCATCATGTAATAACTAGTTATGTAAATCAAGGACTTGTCTTTCCAAGGATTATCAAGTAACTTCTCTATTTTTGTTGATGAATCTCATATTGCATCAAGAAAGAAGAACATGTTATTAGTACAATACTTTCACTTAAAGTTGTCGTTGATAAAATATTATCTAAATATAATTTGAGCATGTCTAAATTGAGATGGCAAAGTCATAACAGAGTACGTATTATGTGAGGTAAATTTAATAGTTTAAAGAGAAATGATAGAGATAGCAAAGCTAATCTGCGATTGATTCAGTAGCTTGCGTGGCCAAGTCTATCTTAGCGAAAATCCAAACAAAAACAATAAAAAAAATAGTGAGCTAAACCCAACGACCCAACCTCAACTCCTCCAAACTCTTCTCTTATAAGTCCGCCGCAATCCCCTCCCGTTGCCCTAACTCTTATTCTTCTTCATCCCTCCTCTCCTCCCTTCTAAGGAATCAAAGCCCTAGCCCAATGATGTCAGCGATCAGCGAAGCTGCCAAGGCTTCTTCTTCCCCCCTCTCCTCCCTTCCAAGGAATCAAAGCCCTATCCAGTGACAGAATCGAATCTAGCAAAGAACTCATCAACCTTCTTCTTCCCTCTCTTGCCCTGTCAGCGACCAGCACAACCCTACCCTGACTATGGCTCTATTTCATAGAATTTCTTCGCCTAAATTCTCACCACTTATTTCTTCGCCCAAGCCTATGAATTACAGCTTGTGTGTGAACAAAACAACAAACCTTATCAACCGGTGACAACAATAGAGCCAAGCAACGAAGAATTTTTATGTCAAGTGAGAGGAATTCATGCTCTATTTTTTTCAGTCCCAATCCTGCAGTATCATGTGTGTTTGACTTTTCTCTTCAACTTAATTGAGCTAAATTATGATAACTTTACTTACCTGTCCTACATCTTTATTAAATGTAGGTGAAGTGTCATGGAAGAAGGAAAAAATTGATTCAAATGAGACAAAGGATAACAACAACCATGCTGTTGGAATCCGGATGGCTAGAGAGGGGGGGGGGTGAATATAGCCAAACACTTGAAACCTTCGGCACTTATGAAATTTCTGCACTCAACCTTATCAGTAGCACAGCGGAAGAAACGAATGGAAACAAAGCAGTGTAGAAACCAAAAACAGAAAACGAATGCAAACAGACACAACTAGCAAAAACGCTAACACGGAGGGTTTACAAGGTTCGGGGATAACTTGCCCCTAGTCCTTGGTGTGCCCTTAAGGTGGGCGATTCCTTGATCGTCGGCAGATCAAGCTCCGGTGTTCACCGGATATAAAGCAACCTCCTTCTCGGTGGAGAAACTTCTCCACAGCGTTTCAAACAAGGATATAGATTTAAGCTTAATGAAACACAAAGAAAACTCTTACTCAGCACATAGCAAGGACAAGAACACAGCAAGCTTATTCCGAGCTCCACCCAGCGACGATCTCACGCAAGGACTCCCTCCTTCGTGTCTTCTCACTGTTGGACTCCAAGCTTCTTGTTCCTTCCTCCAAGCATTCACGTAAGAGTTGGTTGCTCCTCAGATCTCAATGACTTGATCAAAGAATCAACAGCACACGCACACAGCAAGTCAAGTGTGGAGAACACAAAATCGCAGCAAGAACTTCAGCAAGCTCGAACACTTGGAACTCTCGAACTTTGCTTCAACCGAAGTCTTCTTCTCTCTTTTGTTTCTCCACCAAGCATCAGATGACACCATCCCTGCAGCTCCCAGCTACTCATCTGCCAACGCCAGCTACCACTGAGCTGTCCCTGGACTCCCTGAGCTTCCCTCAGCCAAGCTCTAGTCTCAGCTCCAGTCTGCAGCTCGGTCGTTGCAACCTGAGATGGAAAACGGACAAACCTGCTCCAAGGAAAGTCTCCATTGACTTCTCCTTGAGTGTTTGAATCCTCCCCTGTCACCTGCAGCTTAATCAGAGTGTTAGAGCAGCATATCAAACAGCATATCATGTATCAGATGTTAAGCGCAGAGAATCAGATACGTTCAGACGCGATCAGAGCGTCTGACAGTGCAATTTGAATTAAAGTGATCGGTCACCGGACCGATCAGAGAGCCTCCTGATCGGTCACCAGACCGATCAGGATGGGTCCAGACCGATCAGGCTCCGTCCTGATCGGTCCCCAACGCTCGATTAGAAATCGCGATTTCTTTGAGACTCTCCTGGATTGGTCACCAGACCGATCCCAGGTTATGGATCGATCACCGGACCGATCCACCCCTTTATCGGGCGATTTCTGAGTTTCGCAGTCCAGACTCCCTGATCGATCACCGGACCGATCAGGTAACCTCCTGATCGGTCACCAGACCGATCAGGTCGTGATCAGACCGATCAGGCTCCGTCCTGATCGATCATAGCGAGGAACCTGCGATGCTGGATCGTTCTCCAGAACGATCTGCACAGTGATCCTGATCGGTCACCAGACCGATCAGGAGTAGTTCAGCAAGGGAGCTCAACCTCACTGTTTGCTCCCTGATCGGTCACCAGACCGATCATGAGCCAATCAGTGGGTGAAACGAATACTCCCTGATTGGTCACCAGATCGATCAGTCATCGCTGGATCGGTCACCGGACCGATCCACGAAGGAGCACCGTGCCAACTCCCTGATCAGTCACCAGACTGATCCAGGGGCTCCAACCCAGCCCTCCAAGCTAGGGTTTCATCCACCTTAGCCCTCCAAGCTAAGGATTTCTCACCTAATCCTCCAAGTTGGGAATTTTGCACCTAACCCTCCAAGTTAGGACTTTTCACCTAGCCCCCCAAGCTAGGACTTTTCACCTAGCCCTCCAAGCTAGGACTTTTCACCCAACTCTTTCGGATTAGGACTTTTCCAAACCTAGCCCTCCAAGCTAGGACCTGACCCTCCAAGCCAGGACTTTTTCACCTAATTCTCCAAGATGGGAATTTGCACCTAACTCTCCAAGTTAGGACTTTTCACCTAGCCCTCCAAGCTAGGACTTTTCACCCACCTCTTCCGAATTAGGACTTTTCACACACCTAGCCCTCCAAGCTAGGATTTTCAACACCTAACCCTCTAGGTTAGGATTTTCCAACACTTAGCCCTCCAAGCTAGGATTTTCCATACCATACCTGATCCCCGACCAGGACTTAATCATAATCATCATAATCATCATAATCATAATCAACCTAAACTAAAATCGATATCAATACCAAAACAACAATCAGGGCCAGACTGCATCAACAATCTTCCCCTTTTTGTTGTTTGACAATCCGATTTTAAGTTTAGGGATTCTCAATCAATTGCTCAACTTTGGAATCATAGGGGAATCCAGATCCTCCCCCTACAACATGATCATCCTAAACTTAACCAACCAACACTCTCCCCCTTTGTCGAACACCGAAAAGGGGTCTAGAGGGGCTGTTAAGTTTAAACTATACTCCCCCTCAACCCTAGGAGTATCCCAAAACAACATTTTGATTTTTAATAAGCATATGAATACATATGACAAAATGATATAGTTATGGCAAAACAAGCATATGTATCATATGAGCATGGCATCATAAGCATGAAGATAGCTATGGATCAAATATGTAGATAGTACTTATAGCATCAACAATAAGCAACTAAAGTAAGATCAAACATGCATCAAAGTCAGAAAAGATAAGTCATAAGACATCCAGAGAAAGCACACGATGCAAGACAGACGCATCAAAGTCAAAATACGTGTGACACAAGGCCACAACAAATAAGTCAAGGGGCATACAGCCCAAAAGTCACACCACTAAACAGTCAAATATGCATAACATCATAAGAGACACTGGTCATCCAAACTCAAACGTCAGTGGGGGGGGGGGGTCGTCATCGTGCATGAGATCATCTATCATAGCATCAACAGATCCTGGTGCAGCACTGCCTGATGGAGCATCCCCTGGAAATGTATGGCGGCGCCACTCTGCATACCAAGTCTGCTGCAATGCCTGGACCCCAGAGAAGTAGACTCTATGTCAGTCAATCGGCGATTAAAGGAACGAAAATCCGAGCGGTCCTCCTCTCGATGGAGCTCCCTCAAATGAATCTCCTCCTGGAGGGTACGATCTAGCTCGGAGATCTGCCATCGTAGATCTGGGTAGGCTCATAGTCGTACTCAGCGTCAGCAGCAGGAGCCTCATGAAGTGCAGCAGCCTCGGGTGGTGCCTGAAAATGTGGTGCTCCGCCAGGTAGGTCACCAAGTCCTCTCCCATCCTTCCAAATCAAAGCCCCATCGCGCTCATGAATAATAATGCCAGATTTCTCAAAAGCCCGTCGACCGAGCCGACAATCCTGCCTGACCATGGGCACGGTCCTGCCTTTGGTGACATCAACACCAACTGACATAAGCCAATTAGTGATGACATGACCAAAAGGCATATAAACCGTGCGACGACTCGGCTCACGATAGAATAGGATAGACTGGAAGATGCTCTCCATGATATCGAAGTCCATCCGGCAATGCATGCCGTAGAGCATAAGGCAGTGGTAGGGTCGGATCTCGGCCAAAGGTTTTGAAGTGATGGGTAAGATGCAATTCGTGATTATCTTGAAAAGGACATAGTCAACTGGAGCAAGTCGTAGAGCTGCAAAAGTAGGGAAAACTGGACCCAACTCATCGAGTTCGGCTGGGCGGGGATGGCCAAAGAAGTGCTGATAGATGGAGTCAGGGGTAACATCTGAAAAAGGTGCCAATAAAGGATCAGGAAGCTCAGGGTAAAGTGAATAGAGGTTAGGTGATCGTCGACTACCCAAATACTCTGCCAAGATCTCGTAAGAAAAATCAAGATTCCTCTTGGCGACTCGAGTGGTGAACTCGAAACCTCCTTGAGGTCCATGCTGAAGATTGTTATAGAACTCTGAGACTAGGTCGTGATTGATGGTCCATTCCAAAGAAAGAAGGAAGCCCAGGTTATAGAAAGTGACAATGTCCATGACTGACGGACAGTACTCAGTCAGAAATGGAACGTCAATGGATCGGCAGGGAAGCAGCTTGAAGGTGAGAGATTGATATGCCTGCTCACATGCAGCATTAGGAAAACGAGAACTTGAAGAAGGCTGAGGCCTTCTGGAGGGCGCAGAAGAAGAAGGGGCTTTCCCCTTTGCGCTGCCCTCTATGGGTTCCTTGCCCTTGGAAGATTTTCTAAAGAATCGAATTGATCATGGCACAAGATTAAATCAATTGGACAGGATTGAAGAGATCATAAGAACAAAGGTTTAATCATAGACCCAAGATTAAGGGTAGATCAAAAGACAAGCCCCAATCAGTGAATGTAATCAAGACCCATTGATCAAAAGCACACATTTTAATCAGAGGTGAGATCGATCAAGGATAAGAGACGTCACAGATGGGTCACGGCAAATACAAGAGGGTTACGACACCACACCAAGAACAAACATCAAACCATGATTAGCTTCATATAGATATAATCCATGAACAGAGTCTTAAAGGAAACTAAATCAAACAACTCACTTTGGTGCCATTGTAGTTAGTTTGAAAGGATCACAAAAACTGGAAGAAGAATTTGCGCAGGGGAAGACCTCGGCGCAAGACAGAGATGCAGAGATCTTGGTGCAAGTAGAGAACTTGCAGAGAACAGGGAGACGCCGCAGGGACCTTCGTAAGAACTTGCACGCACGAGAAGAGGGAGACGCAGGAACACTCTTGCTCAGAATGAAGAGGCGCAAGTGAGAGGTTTCGGCGCTAGGGTTCGGCAAGAAGGGTTTTTCGCGAAGTTAATCGGTTGGTGGATCGGTCCACCAACCGCAATTTAATGCATTTGAACGGATCACCGTTCGATCTGATAGCGCCCAGACCGATCAGGCTATAGCCTGATCGGACTGACCTGGGCCTGATCGGTCGGGTGACAGATCAGGTGCGCTCCTGATCGGTCGGCTGATCGATCAGGACACGAACAGTAGGGTTCGGAGAGAAACTTGTGAGCCCCCTGATCGGTCTATGGACCGATCACCAAAGGGTGCCAGATCGGTCCGGCGACCGATCCAGGCTGGCTCAGTGGGTTGGATAGAATTCGTGAAGTCACTGAAGCCCCTTTGATCGGTCTGTAGACCGATCGTTACAGGATGGAGTCAGATCGGTCCGGGGACCGATCAGCCCTACGCCTGATCGGTCGGGTGACCGATCAGGGTTCCTGAAACTCCCAGATTCGATCTGAAACATTCAGTTTCAGATTTTCTGAAACTTTCCAACGAGATCTGATGAAGTTTATCAAACTTGGACATGATCTCATGACTAAAATTGATCCCTGAACAAGGATCAAAAGTCCTTATAGGTTCAACAATCACTTTGATCCATCCTAATGGAGTCAAACTCAATCAACAATCATTCAAGCAATTTCAACTAAGTTTTTATCAAATTCAGGTTTCCAATCAAGTTGCCTTGATTGGAATATCTAAGTATGATCATGGAGCCAAATACACATGTGTTATGCATTGGTTTTCCCCACACTTGGTCACCGAAGTGATTATTATCTCGTCAACTTAATTTCTCAAGGGATGCATTGACATTTTCAGAAATTTATTGATCCTAACATCTCACCCCATATCTAGCAAACAAAAACGTTTTGTTAAACCTTATAGTTTGTGTGAGATGTCCCCAAAGTTACCCAATTGTTTCCCAACAATTTCGAAATAATCATGAAGGGTTTGAAAGCATTTTGAAATTCATAAAGCACGACACATTCCCAACTCCCTTCTTAGGAAACTAAATTCATTTTCGGGGAGTGGTTTAGTGAAAATGTCAGCTATGTTTGATTTGGACTCTACATGTGAGAGTACAATGTCTCCCCTAGCTACATGATCCCTAATGAAGTGGTGACGCACCTCAATATGTTTAGTCCTAGAATGATGGACTGAATTCTTGGTTAGGTTAATTGTGCTAATGTTATCACATAACACTTGTACACCCTTGTAACTCAGTCCATATTCCTCTAAAGTATGTATCATCCACAACAATTGTGATACGCTCTCTCCCATAGCAATATATTCTGCCTCGGTTGTGAAGAGAGCAACACAATGTTGCTTCCGACTTGACCAACTTACTAAGGACGAACCTAAGAATTGGCAGCCCCCACTTGTGCTCTTCCGGTCCAACTTACATCCAGCATAGTCGGAATCCGTATAGCCAATTAAATCAAATGATTCGGTACGGGGGTATCAAAGACCGACCCCTGTTGTGCCTTTGAGATATCTCAAAATTCGATTAACAGCGATTAAATGAGATTCCTTGGCACAGACTTGATACCTTGCGCACATACCCACAGCAAAAAGAATATCAGGTCGACTAGCTGTGAGATAGAGCAAACTACCTATCATGCTCCGATATTGAGTCAAATCAACAGGTTTATCACTCTCATCATTGTCTAATTTTGTGTTTGTAGCCATGAGAGTGGTTACCTCTTTTGAATCACTCATATTGAATTTTCGAAGCATTTCTTGTGCATACTTTGATTGGTGCACATAGATACCATCGCGAGTTTGCTTGATTTCAAGTCCAAGGAAGAAAGTAAACTCTCCCACTAGACTCATTTCAAACTCACTCTCTATGTGTCCAATCAACTCATTTAAATAACCCTTATTGTTTGAGCCACAAATTATGTCATCGACATATACTTGGACTACAAAAATATTATCACAATTTCTGCGTAGAAATAGTGTAGGGTCTATTTGGCCTCTAACGAAGCCCTTCTCAATTAGGAATGTCGACAACCACTCATACCAAGCCCGGGGTGCTTGTTTAAGGTCATAAAGTACCTTTTTCAGCTTGAACACGTGGTTTGGAAATTCAGAACTCTCAAACCTCGGTGGTTGTTCCACATTGACCTCTTCCCTAATTAGACCATTTAGAAAGGTCGATTTGACGTCCATTTGATATAATTTGAAACCACGATGTGCTGCAAATGCTAGTATCAATCGGATGGACTCTAATCGTGCCACGGGAGCATAAGTCTCATCATAATCAAGGCCTTCAACTTGACTATAGCCCTTGGCTACTAATCGTGCCTTGTTTCTAATGATTTCTCCCTTATGGTTCAATTTGTTCTTGAAGACTCATTTGGTTCCAATGATGGTGGTCTTCTTGGGTCTAGGGACTAAGTCCCAAACTTGACTTCTTTCGAATTGACCTAATTCATCTTGCATTGCAATGATCCAATCGGGATCATTTAATGCTTCATCAATTTTTCTAGGTTCAATTTCGGAAATCAGGGCAACATCATTAGCCTCATTCCGGAAGAATGATCTAGTTCTAACCCCATGATGGATGTCTTCAACAATTTGGTCTTGGGGATGACTAGTGGCTAATCTAGTTTGCCTTGGTGTTGGTGGTGCTTCTTGAATGGGCTCACTAGACACAAGTTCAGCCTCAGGATCCGGCTGATCTATGGATTATCTAGGCTCACCGTCATCGGATTCATCACCATCAACAACATTTGGAGTTTCATTCAAACTTAGTCTCCTAAGTTCGAATTGGACTTCATCTTCTGGTTGACCATTGACTTTTGGAATTTCTTCAAAGACAACATCAGAAGATTCTTCAACTAGTCTAGACTTCTTGTTGTAGACTCGATAGACTTTACTAACCAGGGAGTACCCGATCAGTATCCCTTCATCAGCCTTTGCCGTGAACTTTCCAAGATGATCCTTGGTGTTTAGGATGAACACCTTACAACCAAACACGCGAAGGTGTTTAACCGTAGGTGGTTTCCCAAACCAAATTTCATGGGGAGTCTTCCCTAAAAACCTATGAATGAGGACCCAGTTTTGCACATAGCAAGCTGTATTTATAGCTTCAGCCCATAAGTAACTCGGGAGTGAGTACTCATTAAGCATGCTTCGTGCAGCCTCTTGAAGTACACGGTTCTTCCTCTCTACAACACTATTCTGTTATGGTGTTCTAGGAGTAGAGAACTCATGTCTATAACCCCTATCTTGTCAAAACTCCAAAAACCTTTGATTTTGAAATTCACCTCCATGATCACTTCTTATTGTCTTAATAGTTAATGATTTCTCATTTTCAACTCTTCTACAAAAAGAAATGAAAGCATCTAAGGTTTGGTCCTTATATTTCAAAAAGTAAGTCCATGTATATCTAGTGAAATCATCAATGATCACAAAGTAATACCTACTTTCATTCAATGATATGATAGTACTACAATCAAATAGATCCATGTGAAGTAAATCTAAAGCAGTAGAAGTACTTACAGCGCTTTTACCTTTATGTGCAGATTTTGTTTGCTTACCCATTTGACATGCATCACAAAGTTTATCTTTCTCATACTTGATGCTTGGTAAGCCACGAACCAATCCCTTGTTGGCCAACTTCCGGATGTTCTTCATGTTCACATGTGCTAGCCTCCGGTGCCAAAGGGTGGACTCTTCTTCTTTTGACATGAAACACTTAGCAGAAACATTAGTAACACTTTTAAATGAAACTTGATAAATATTGTCTACTCTTGTTCCTACTAGTACTGTGTCCAAGGTGTCATGTTGTCTAACTAGACATTAACTTGGTTGGATGTCAATTGTGTAACCCGTGTCACACAATTGACTCACACTTAGGAGATTAAATTTCATCCCCTTGACTAGAAGGACATTTGAAATTCTAAGACATTCGGATATTTGAATGTCTCTTATTCCTATGACCTTAAGACTACCATTGTTACCAAATGATACATTACCTCTACTTTTCTTGTGAAGTGTGGTAAACAATGATCTATCCCCGGTCATGTGTTTGGAGCATCCACTATCAACGAACCAAGTTGATAGATGCTCCCCCTCAATCATAACCTACACAATTCGAAAAATAGAAGTTTTAGGTACCCAAACCTTGTGACCTAAAGCATCAACTAAACAAGACTTAGGCACACATGCCTTGACCACTTTCTTTTGAATTTTGGGTGTCCTAGATTATCTCATATCAGTCCTAGACATAAGAGACACAAATGAGGGTTCCTTAGGATGGAAACCAATACCGGCCCTATTGTAAACCGCCCTTTGGGCATTTAAGATCATGTCTAGGGTCTTAGAGCTAGTTGAGAACTTCTCAAGAATATTCTTGAGTTTCTCAACTTCACTCTTCAAAGATTTGTTCTCTTCTACTAGCAAGTCATCATGCAAATCATTTACATCTTCAACCTTAGAGGATTTCAATTTATCAACCTCAAGCTTCAATGACTTAATCTCATCTTCTAACAATTCAACATGCAAATCATCAATGTTATCATCCCTAGATAATTTCAATTGATCAATTTCTAATTACAATGCTTTAACCTTATTTTTTGATTTCTTAAGCATACTAGTTAAACATGCAATTGCTCTATAGCATTTTTCAAGCTCGGGAGAAGTTACCTCTTCATCATCCGAGGATGATGAAGCCGCGTTTGAGGAACTTGAAGATTCATCACTGCTTTCCTCTCCAAGAGCCATAAGCGTCACATGCCTTGTGCTCTCCTCCTCCTTCTCTTCATTGGATGAGCTAGAGGATGACTCATCCCAAGTGGCCTTCAAGGCCTTCTTCTTCTTCTTGAATTTTTCTTCTTTCCTTTTGGATTTCTCCTCCTTCTTCTTAAGCTTTGGGCATTCGTTCTTGAAGTGCCCTTTCCTACCACACTCAAAGCAAGATGCATTAGTCTTATCAAGTTTAGCTTCACTAGAGTTACCTCTACTTTTGAAGCGTCGACCCCTTCTCATCATCCTTCTCACAAAGTTCGCCATTTCGACTTAGTTTTATTTTCAAAACTACCCCCTTTCAAAACTAGGGCTTTTTCGTAAATGGACTTAGCCTAGGCCCTAACCCTAGAACTGCATGCACCTATAGATTTAGAAGCCAGCATCTCACAAGCACCTTAGGGTACTTTTGATTGATAACCTAGAAAGGGTTGAGATGCTTAGGTCTTTGCCTTAATTCAAGATGCTTTAAGTCAGTGCATCTGCAGTAATTGGGGCACTAAATACAACTTACACAGTAATCAAGTTAAGTGTCAAGTTTAGAAAATCTAACTTGAACAGAACACTTAACTTGACTAACCCCAGCAAAAACTACTGTTCATAACAGTTAGTAAGTAGCTAATTGGGTTAGACAGGTCCCTAAAAGAGGAAATTGAAACTGATTTGATTTAATTCTCATCATGAATTGGTTCAGTACAGCAAAATCATGTAAGTTATTTTCCTTTATGCAATTTAATTATTCTGATTCTGCTGTATTTATTTGTTTTTTATATATATGGCAAAGGGGGAGAGATAGGAAAGGAGAGAGTTTAAAAATTTTTCTAATTTTTTCTCTAACTCTAAAAATCTCAAACTCTATCCTTTATTCAAAAAGTATTTCAAAAGTACTAAATTCTTCAAAAGTACTAAATTTTTCAAAAGTACTAAGTTTTTCAAACCTTTTTAAAGTACTTAAGCTTTTCAAAAATTTTCTAAGTACTTAAAGTTTTTCAAAATTTTTCTAAGCACTTAACTTTTTCCAAAGTACTTAAGTTTTTCAAAACATTTCTAAAGACTTAAAGCTTTTAAAAACTTTTTAAGTACTTAAGCCTTTCAAAAATTTTCTAAGTACTTAAGCTTCTTAAAAACTTTTCCAAATACTTAAACTTTTCTAAGTACTTAAGGTTTTCAGAAGTACTTAAGTTTTTCAAACTTCACTAAGTACTCTAAAACTTAAAGTTTTCAAAACTGTTGAGTACTTTAAACTTAAGGCGTCAAAATTTTTTCTTCAGTACTCAAAACTTAAGTTTTCAAAATCCTTCTTAAAGTTTTCAAAATTTGTCAAAGTGGTTAAATCTTTTTTCCAAAGTACACAACGAAAATCATTTTGGAAAAATATAGCTTTAAAGCTTAGAAATTTCTAAGTTAAAACCATCTTTAGACTTAGAATCTATTTTCTAAAATCCCACGAATTTTTGAAAAATCTAGGGGGAGATTCCTTCCAGGGGGAGGGAACAAAAGGTAATTTTTATATGCTTTGATTAACTTAACTTTTTGAACCAGGGTTGCCATAAATCAAAAAGGGGGAGATTGTTGGTGCAGAAAGCACCCAAGTCAAACCTGAGTTTTGATAATGGCAACAGGGCTCAAAAGTTAAGGTATAAATGTTATCTAACATGTTACTCAAGTGTGCAGGAAAAAGTCCTAGCGAAGGACTGCTAGGTACCTGGCGAAGGAATGCCAGGATACAAAGTCCTAGCGAAGGATTGCTAGGCACTGGCGAAGGAATGCCAGGGTACAAAGCCCTAGCGAAGGACTGCTAGGCACTGGCGAAGGAATGCCAGGGTACAAAGCCCTAGCGAAGGACAACTAGGCACCAGGCGAATGACAACTTGGGACTGAAGACCTGGCGAAGGAATGTTAGGCACCGGGCGAAGGAAAGCTTGGTATCCAAGACCTGGCGAAGGACCGCTAGGCAAAAGTCCAACCGGAGGAGCCGGTTGGCATCAGGTACATTCTCTCGAGAGGAGTAGGTGAGGACGCGTTCCCCGTCGAGGGAACAGTAGGCGTCAGTTCGACCTAGGGCTCCATTTTGGAGACCAAAGTCAGAACCAAGACAGCTAAGGCTGTATAAAACTTAAATATTATTACTTTATGTTGTTTTGGACTAACCCTGGATGCAGGATCGAAGGAACGAGTGTCTGCAGCTCCGAGAGCCTCAAAGGAGTGAGGCAACAGCTGAGTAGGGCGCCCGGAGTCTCCCGGGCGCCCCCAAGGTGAACACAAAACAGTCGAAGTAAAAAAACTGTTTCTGCAGCTATTGGTCAGGGCGCCCCCATGCTCCCGGGCGCCCCCACTGCTCCCGGGCACCCCCAGCGCTCCGGGCACCCCCAGGTGAAGCTGACAGAACATATCCCCTCGAAGCCAACGGATAAGAAGGAGACCCGATCAACCCGGGCGCCCCCGTCAAAGCTTGATCCCGAGTTTTAAGGGATCAGAGCTGACCGAGAAGGAAGTGGATCGACTGACACGTGGGAGGGCACCCCCGACGTTCCGGGCGCCCCCATGTGCTATAAAAGGACCCTCGAACCAAGGCTTCAACACAACAATTCATTCAACGCTGTTACGTTCTTCTGCTCCTGCGCTTTGCTCCAGAAACCTCCCAACTCGACACACAAGCGCCGACGACGTCCCTCTGCTCCGAGAAACATCCCATACCGGACGTCGGTAACGAAGAACTGTCATTTCAATTCTGTCATACTACTACTGTAATATTTTTGTAAGAATTATTGCGCACATATAGAATTGCCCCCAGTAAACGGTCAATGACCGTGAGCCTTGGAGTAGGAGTCGACCTAGGCTCCGAACCAAGTAAAACTACCTGTGTTCGCGATTGTGTTTATTCCGCTGCGTACTTGCTCTAATTTCTATCCGAAAAGTGTTTAACGATATTCACCCCCCCTCTATCGTTTCTCTCGATCCAACACAAACAATTATCTGTTTCTTATATCTCTGCAGAAGATCAAATTGTTGATATCTTTACCAAGTCATTATCCAAACAACGGTTTAGCAAATTATCATGCAAACTCAACGTCAGAGATCTCCCGTTAAATTTGTCGGGGGGTCAAAGAGAATAAATTTATATTATTATATTACTAGACATTTTCTTTATTAATCTGTTAATTGACAGATTCTTTATAAATCTATTAATTAATAGTTTCGTTATTAATTTTTCATTTGACTAGGTCTCCTAAGGTCTCTATAAATTGTGTATCTCTTGGACAGCTTTTTTCAATCAAGAAAATTATTTTGTTACCTCTTTCTTTCCCTCTACCTCTCTTCTCTCTCTACTTCTCTTACTTTAATAGGGAGGAGAGAGGGGGGAGCCTTAGAGGTGTTCGCAGCTTTTGGTCTTCGCTGTCAGGGCTGGAGAGGGAAGAAGAAAGCTGTTGAGTTCTTTGTTGGCTTCAATTCCGTCACTGGGTAGGGCTTCAATTCCTTGGAAGGGAGGAGAGGGAGACAGAAGCCTTGGCAGCTTCGCTAGTAGTTGACGTCATTGGGTTAAGGCTTCGATACCTTGGATGGGAGGAGAGGGGGGAAGAAGGAGAGTTAGGGCAAGGGGAGGGGATTGTGACGGACTTGTAAGAGAAGCGTTTGGAGGAGTTAGGGTCAGGCCGCTGGGTTAGCTCGCTATTTTTCTATTGCTTCCGTTTGTTTTTTCGTCGAGGTAGACTTGGCCACGCAAGCTGCTGAATCAATCGTTGAGCAACTTTGCTGCCTCTATCATTTCACTAGTTTGAAAGTATTCATTTTAAACCCGTGTGTGTGTGTGTTGTGTGTGTGTGTATTATTTTCTCCGCCAACTTTAATATATATATATATTATTTTCTCCGCCAACTTTAACTAACTCCTATAGCTACGATTAAGAAAAAGCTTTCGATTTCTAATTTCTTTTGTATCATTGGTGATGTGATAAATATTATTAGAGATAAATATTATTAGATCATCCCGCAAACGTTTTGAATATTATGGTAAGTATTATTGGATCTTTTGATTTTTATTTTTATTTCCTGTTGTAATTATGATGGTAGAGAGAATATTTTATGTCATGATAAGTATGAAAGATAGATTGCATAATTGAATGAGTGATTATTAAATAAATGATAGTTTTATAATTTAGGTAGTGAAAAATATATTTTAATCGTTGATAATAAAATTATTATAAAAAAATTTAAACTAGGAAGATTCAAAACAAATATATATACGATAATTATTTTATGATACTTTATAATTATAAAATTTTATATTTTATAATTATATTATAAACCTAGTTCTGTCCAGTGCATATAAGTGCACTTGTTTGAGAATAGTCTACTAAATGTGATTTGGCATGAGAACTAATTTAGTATGTAGCTTACTGTGTATAAGGTTCTTGCATAAATCATAGCCCGGGGCTCAGATATAAGTAGAATATCTATTAATTATCTTTTAAATATTTATTATTGAATCTTTAATTATGATAAATTTTATAATTTTTTTTTTCAAATGGGGCCTCCAATCATGAGATATTGAGATTCTTGAATGCCCGTCGAGAATGTTTTCTGATTTATCCTAGTAGTTTATGAAAATTTTTATAGGATCGGATTGATAGTTCAACGTTAGCCAATCTGATTAATTATTTTTATATATGTTGGATACGATTTTGATGTCATCGATCGTTGAAAGTCAAGTTTGACTTCAAAATTGAAATCTACGTTTTGCGTAGATAAATCTAGACTATTTTTTGCTCAAAACCGAATAAGGGTGAATGCGAAATTAAGTGTTCAAGATACGCTCAATGGTGGCCGTCGGATCAAAGATCTGGACAGATCGCAAGAAGATGCAATCTGGAGCGTCAGATCAAAGATCTGAATGTCAAGAGGGAGAATGGATCTGAGGGATTAAATATTCTAATCTGACGGCTGAGATCAAAATGGATCTGAAGAGTTATAACTCTTCAGATCAAGGGACGAGATTAAATGACCTTTAAAGGGTTATACCCTTTCGTTATGAACGGTCCAGATCTGTCCGAACCAAAGGGTACTTACCTCTTCACTCAATATAAATAGATCCCTCCCCTAGATCATTTCATTCATTCAAGCATTGCAATCTATAAGCATTTGTACTCCTCCCTCTTCTGCATCGAGAGTCCGAGAAGCCTACGGAAGGTTCGCCGGTCTTGGAATTTGAAGTGCTACTATTCCGAGACGACGTCGTTATATCTTGGAAACGAATTGCTGCTATCCGTGAGCACCAGTAGCGGAGCAATATCGTTTTATGGAGATAGTGTCTAACACTAGCCTCGACGTGAAATACCAATCAGTTTGCTTCCTCCGAAAGCAACCTCCCGGAAGTTCCGACAGTCGTGAATCGACTAAGTCAAATACCGAGGAGATATATTCGGAATTATTGAAGGAATAAATTTCCAACATCGTAAAACGATATTGGTGCAATTATTGTAAAATAATTGACGTCAAGTGGACTCAAACTGGAGACCTCTTGTATGTTAATTTGAGGTGGTAACCAACTAAACCACCACACCAAGTTGAGAGAATCCGCTCTACAATAAAGTTATTCGGCAAACTGATATGGCCAGAGTCAACGATGTACCAACCGTCGTTGTCCCTCACGTCGAGAAGTCGAACGGAGAAGCCGGAAAAATTCAACGGAGTTGACTTCAAAATCAACGATATACCCACCGCCGTCCCTCACGCCGAGAAGCCGGAAAAATTCAATGGAGCTGACTTCAAAAGATGGCAGCAAAAGATGTTGTTCTACCTAACCACGCCGAATCTTGTACGGTTCCAGCGTGAAGACCCGCCAGCCGCTACGGAAAAATAATTCCGGGAGCCAGGCTGCTCGCGATGCGTGGTCACACGGAGACTTCCTGTGCCGTAATTACGTTCTTAATGCGCTGGACAATGCGCTATATAACGTATATTGCATAATGGAGACGGCTAAGTCACTGTGGGAATCGCTGGAGAAGAAATACAAAATCGAAAACGCCGGACTGAAGAAATTCATCGTCGGCCGGTTTTTGGATTTCAAAATGGTGGATTCCAAGAGCGTCACGTCTCAGGTCCAAGACATGCAACTGATAATGCATAATTTGGACGCCGAAGGAATGGCGCTGAACAAGTCATTCAAAGTTGCTGCGGTAATCGAGAAACTCCCTCCGTCATGGAAAGATTTCAAAAATTACCTAAAGCACAAGCAGAAGAAGATGGGACTTGAAGACCTCATCTTGCGGCTGCGAATAGAGGAGGATAATCGAAAATTATCCGACTCTAGAGGAACAAAGCGGACAGTCGATGAGATGTCCAACCTGACGGAACCAAAAGCAAAGAAGCCGAAGCAACCGAACCAGAAGGCTCAAGGCAAAAAGTTCAAGGGCACGTGCTACAATTGTAAAAAGTCAGGACACATGTCCAAAGACTGCAGACGCCCGAAGAAGACAACCAAGAGCCAGAAGAATGTTGCGAACCAAGTCGCAACCTCCGCTGACATAGATCTCAGCACTCTGGATCTCACTGCGGTCGTATTCGAAGCCAATTTGGTGGACAACCTGAAGCAGTGGTGGATCGATACTGGAGCAACCCGCCACGTCTGTTCGGACAAGGCGATGTTCTCCAAGTACACCCTGATAAGTGGAAGAAAGCTCTATATGGGCAATTCCACGACGTCCTCAATTGTTGGACTCGGGACAATTGTTCTAAAAATGACGTCTAGGACGGAGCTAACTCTCATTGATGTGCTCCATGTTCCCGACATCAGGAAGAACTTAGTTTCAGGATCGGTACTTGTTAAAGCCGGATTCAAACTAGTGTTCCAATCCAACAACTTTGTGCTTACGAAGAACGATGTCTTCGTAGGAAAAGGGTATTTAGAACAAAATTTGTTCAAGATGGTTGTAATGACTGTACACCGTAATTTTGATGGTAATAAATTAAAAGCTTCCAGCTATGTTGTTGAGTGTTTTAATTTATGGCATGATTGGCTTGGTCATGTGAATAATAATACTCTGAAACGTCTCGTCAAACTAAATTTATTACCGAACCTCTATATTGTCGAAACACACAAATGCGAAGTGTGCGTGGAAGCGAAAATGACGAGACTACCTTTTCATTCGGTGGAAAGGTCAACGACTCCTCTAGAATTAATACATAGTGATCTATGTGACTTGAAATTCGTGCAAACTAGAGGAGGTAAAAAGTACTTCATTACTTTTATTGATAACTGCACGAGGTTTTGTTATGTCTTTCTTTTAAGAAGTAAAGACGAAACCCTGGAAGCTTTCAGAACCTATAAAACGGAAGTTGAAAATCAACTTGAAAAATTAATTAAAATAATTCGTAGCGATAGAGGTAGAGAATATGGTGCACCGTTTGATGAATTCTGTTCAGAATCTGGAATTATCCATCAGACAACGGCACCTTACTCACCTCAATTGAATGGTGTTGTCGAACGTAAAAATCGGACACTAAAGGTAAAATGATGAATGCCTTGTTGATAAATTCAGGCTTACCCCAGAATTTGTGGGGGGAAGCCATATTATCAGCAAACCACATTCTCAACAAAATCCCTCACAAGAAAAATGATAAAACACCATATGAACTATGGAAAGACCGCGAGCCATCGTACAAATACTTGAAAGTGTGGGGGTGCTTAGCAAAGGTCGAAGTACCTAAGCCAAAGCAAGTTAAGATCGGACCTAAAATGTTCGATGCAATATTTGTCGGATATGCCCAAAACAGTAGTACGTATCACTTCATAGTTCATAAGTCAGGCATTCCTGATATTCACGTGGGTACAACCATACAATCTCGAAATGGAATATTTTTTGAAGACGTGGTTCCAAATAAGAAAGAAAACGTTCAAAATAATGACAACGGAAGTTCTAACAAAGATAATGTTCCAGAACTTAGTTGTCATAAAAGAGCTATTGACAATCAAAGCGAAGAGCCACGTCGGAGCAAACGGGCTAGAGTTGAGAAATCGTTGGGCCGGATTTCATGACATTCATGTCAGAAATGGACCCAAGAACACTAAGCGAAGCTCTTTCTGGTCCCGACGACCCATTGTGGAAAGAAGCTGTCAATAGTGAAATCGAGTCCATCATAAATAATCATATTTGAGAATTAGTAGACATTCCTTCTGGTACTAAACCATTAGGTTGTAAGTGGATACTAAAACGCAAGTATAAAGCTGATGGATCGATTGACAAGTATAAGGTCAGACTTGTAGCTAAAGGGTACAAGCAACAGGAAGGCCTTGATTACTTCGATACCTACTCACCGGTGACAAGGATTACGTCCATACGAGTGCTGATAGCCATTGCAGCATTGTATGACCTTGAAATACACCAAATGGATGTTAAGACTGAGTTTTTAAATGGTGAGTTGGAAGAAGAAATCTACATGGAGCAACCCGAGGGGTTCATAGCTCCTGGAACTGAGGGAAAGGTGTGTCGACTTGTTAAGTCGTTGTACGGACTTAAACAAGCACCAAAGCAATGGCACGAAAAATTTGACAAAATAATGTTGTGAAACGAATTCAGAATAAATGAATGTGACAAATGCATTTATGTTAAAAGCACACCTGAGAGTTATGTAATCGTCTGTCTATACGTAGACGACATGCTCATAATGAGAAGTATTCATGATGTCATCATGAGTACTAAGAAAATGTTGACCAATAGTTTTGACATGAAAGATATGGGTTGAGCAGATGTCATATTGGGGAATTAAAATTCTCTGGACGTCCGATGTGATAGTTTTAACACAATCCCATTATGTAGAGTCAGTATTGAAAAGATTCAATGCATACGATCTCTCTACTGTAAAAATACCTATGGATCTAAGTCAACACTTAGTGAAAAACCATGGTAAACCCATATCGCAATTGGAATATTCCCGGA
The DNA here is from genome assembly GCA_024364735.1 of Boesenbergia rotunda. Lineage (NCBI taxonomy): Eukaryota > Viridiplantae > Streptophyta > Magnoliopsida > Zingiberales > Zingiberaceae > Boesenbergia > Boesenbergia rotunda. The sequence continues at coordinate 203,413 of JAGFNQ010007795.1, read as the reverse complement.
TAATTGACAGTTTGATGTATCTCACAAACTGTACTCGTCCGGATATTGCTTGTGTGGTCAACAAACTGAGTCGTTTTACGAGCAATCCAAATGACACCCATTGGAAAGCAGTGATGCGAGTTCTTAGATATTTAAAATATACTATGTACTACGGATTACATACGGAAAGTATCCCGCAGTCTTGGAGAGATATTGTGATGCTAATTGGATCTCCGATACAAAAGACTCCAAATCCACTAGTGGATATGTATTCACGATCGGTGGAGGAGCAGTATCTTGGAAATCACCAAGCAAACATGGCATTAGCTCGATCAACAATGGAATCCGAGTTTATAGCAACTTGATAAAGCAGCTGAAGAAGCTGAATGGTTGCAGAATTTCTTGGAAGATATTCCAAGCTGGATAAAAACCTGTGCCCGCCGTACTTATCCAATGTGATAGTCAATCGGCAATTGGAAGGGCACAGAGTAGTATGTATAATGGTAAATCACGACATATACGTCGTCGACATAAATACCATTAGGCAGTTTGATCTCGAACGGAGTGATTGCAATCAATTATGTCAAATCTAAGGATAATTTGGCAGATCCCTAACGAAGGGGCTAAATCGAGATCAAGTATACTGCTCATCAAGAGGAATGGGATTGAAAATCTACAACTAAAAACGACTGTAGCGGTAACCCAACCTTGTTGACTGGAGATCCCAAGATCTTGGTTCAATGGGACAACGAAGTTACAGAAGTTGTGTAACAGCACAAGAGAAATAATTATCTCTACTATCCCAATCCTAGGATGATTTGGTGCTGTCCTACCACATGTAGTGAGGATAAGCTTATGCTTTTAATGACTTCTATACCTTTAAGGTGGAGTATGGTAGGATACTCTTGATAGAAGTGTCACCTATGTGAGTGTGAAGACAGGCCGCTTCAATGAAACACTCATGAATCCAAGATGGTGTCCATGGCCGAAACGGAACCAACCATGAGAACTAAAAGTGGGTGAGATAAGTCTCTGTGTGGGTGTTATTGTCTTAGTATACACCAACAGCTGAGCAGTTCAAGACATCACGTTCACTGCGCAGCCTAGTATGCTCGATAGCATTCCACTACGGAAGGTTCAAAGCCACAAGCTACCTTTCCCGATGCATTGACTTANAGTCCTAAACAATCTGGGTCGTCCATTGCTAAGTATTTAAAACTTATATTTTCTCCCTGAACAGGTCGTCGCGTCTTCGCCACAAGTAGAGTTCTTCGAGTTCTTCATTTACTTCTTCATTTTTCCTCATCTGATCACGCGACCACGTTGATTCCGAACATGGTTTGAGTTCTAGATCGTCGGGACTACTTCTCCGTGAGGTTTTCAGCTCAAATTCGTCACTGAACAGAGCTAAGTGGGGGTTTCACCAGCTCTGCCATTCGCCTGATCGAATCTCCGTTGTGTTCCATTCTTCATCCACTTGAGCGAGTTGGAGGGTTCTTCGAGTGGCTTTGATCGTCCCTAAGTCATCACCGCAATCCCACACATCGAGTATGAGGAGATCGGATGGATGTTTCAGCCGGAAGCAATTTTGAGCTGAATTGATCGCGAAGTCGGAATTTCTAGCGATTTGTCAAGCTAGGGGGTTCGTGGCTGACTCTTGTGTGACAGCAAGAAGTACTTGTATTAAGGGAAGGGATCGACGTTTAGTTTTTTTTTTGTGAATTCTTGTTTCTGAACAGTTGTTTCAATTCTGTGTATCATTTACTATTTCTGAATTTTGTATCAGTGAAACTTAGTTTTTCTAAATCGTTTCTGCATTTATTAGTTTTTCATTTCTGCATTCTATCAGAAAGGTTGCCTGTTTAGTGTACAATTGCACTTGATCTCAGCTTGCTTCGCATTTAGTTCATTTCTGCGTATCAGTTTCATTTCTGTGTATCATTTTACAGCTTCTGAATTTTGTATCAAACGAAACTTCAGCACTGATTGGTATACAGTTTGTTTCGCATTCGGTTCGGTTTGAGTTTTAATTCCCGAAATTGAACACAACTTTTAGTGTATTATTGCACTTGATATCAGTTGTTTCACATTCGGTTTGCTTCTGAATTTCAGTTTCCTTTTCGGCGTATCAGTTTGTAGTTTATGCAGTTTGTATCAAGTGGAAATTCAGAACTAATTTGTATCAAGTTAAACACAACTTTTAGTGTACTATCGCACTTGAGATCAGTTTCATTCTCCAAGTTCTGCGAATTTACATTGGTTGATTAAGTTCATCATTGGTTGAGTTCATTAACTACCATTACCTAGTTTAAGATCGCCTAGTTAAGTTTCTTTCCTTTTCACTGTGTTTTCATTTCTAATTGCAAACAAAACCCACATCTTACTTGAAACCCAAAAATATTTGACGACACAAAAATTCGAGCTTAAACCAAACATCCTAAACTAGTCCTAGGAAAAATACGACCTGTGGCCCGTTTACTACATTTAAATTGTGCACTAGGGTTTCCAGTGGAAATATTTAAATTTGAGACCCACATTTGTGACATCTATTTTGGGGATCATCAACGCACTCCCAAAAATGTGAGGTAATGCGACCGTCCCTATTTGAGATGATGGTCTTGGGAATTCCGTGAAGTCTGATTATCTCTTTAGCATATAATTGAGCCAGTTGCTCAATCGAATAAGTCATATTGATTGTTAGGAAATGGGCAGACATCGTCAACCTGTCCACAATTACCTAAATCACATCATAACCGTTAGTAGTCTTGGGATGTCCTGAAATGAAATCCATAGAGATATCTTCCCATTTCCATTCCGGAATTGGAAGTGGCTACAAAACTCCTCCGGGTCGCTGGTGCTATGCTTTCACTCGTTGGCAGGTCATGTTGGTGCAGGCAGCACCTAAGTTGAACCTGGGTTTTGATATTGGCAAAGGGTTCAAAAGTTAAGTATTATTTGTGTTCTAATGTGTTCATTAAGTGTGCAGAATGAAGTCCTGGCGAAGGGCTGCTGGGCACCTAGCGAAGGACTACTAGGCATCAAATCCTGAAGACCTAGCGAAGGGCTGCTGGGCACTTGGCGAAGGGCTGCCAGGAGTATAAGACCTAGTGAAGGACTGCTAGGCACCTGGTGAAGGGCTGCTGGGAATCTAAGACCTGGCGAAGGACTGCTAGGCACCTGGCGAAGGACTGCTTGGTACCGAAGACCTGGCGAAGGGCTGCTAGGCACCTAGCGAATGACTGCTGGGTAAAAGTCCAACCGGAGGAGCCAGTTGGCAAAAGGTAAACTCTCCTGAGAGGAGTAGGTGAGGATGCGTTTCCCGTCGAGGGAACAATAGGCGTCGGTTCGACCTAGGGTTCCATTTGGGAGATCCAAAGTTAAAACCAAGACAGCTAAGGCTGTATAAACCTAATATTCTTGCTTTATTATGTTTGGTACTAACCCTGGCTGCAGGACCGAAGGAACGAGTTTCTGCAGCTCAGAACGCCACAAAGGAGAGGGGCAGCAGCTGGGCTTGGGCGCCCTGGAGGTCCCGGGCGCCCAAGGTCAAAGCCAAATGAGCAGTTGAGCAAGAAGTGCTTCGGAAGTTCACTGGGCCAGGCGTCCTCAAGCTCTCGGGCGCCCTCATGGTCCCGGGCGCCCTGGATGCCTCGGGCGGCCTAGGTCCAAGCCAACGAAGCGATCGAATTCAAGTCAGTCGAGAAGCCTATTGAACAAGTCAAGCAGGGCGCCTCCTGTGTCCCGGGCGCCCCCGTCAAACTCCGAGCCCGATCCTGGAGGGATAATGACTGACCGAGTTCTGGATAGGAGTTTGTGGATCAAGAGGCACGTGGAGGGCGCCCCCAGGTGCACTATGAAAGGGGTTTAACCCCCAAGGCTTCAGCACACACTTTCTCAACGCCTCAACGCTTTTCGCTCAAGCGCTCTGCTCCGGAAACTTCTGATCTGGAGATTCTAGCGCTGACGACGACCCTTTGCACCGAAGTACGATCCACACCGGGCGTCGGTAACGAAGAGTTAAATTATTCCTTTTACTATAATACTACTGTACAATTCTCTGTAAAACTTTCCGCATTATAGAATTGCCCGCAGTAATCGGTCAAGGACCGTGGGCCTTGTAGTAGGAGCCGACCGCGACTCCGAACCAAGTAAAAACAATTGTGTTCTGTGTGTTTTTGTTTTAAATATCTGCTACGCATTCTCTTTTCTAATTCGAAACGGTTTTACGATATTCACCCCCCCTATCGTATTCTCTCGATTCAACAAGTGGTATCAGAGCGGGGAGCTAAAATTTGGTGCAACCACCAATTTGAGAGTTTTTTGATTTTTTGCGAAATAATTTTTTATTTTTTCGATCAAATTTTTATCGTTAATCGAGTTTGCTGTAACACCACTCGATAACCTTTTTTTTCCCGCACTGCTAATCCAAGACCAAGTCTTGGGACGTGTGTTTTTCTCTCTCTTTTTAGTAAATCCTAAATGGCAATGCAAGAGGGCTTCAGTACCGCCAGATCACCACTCTTCAGTGAGGAGGATTTCTCCTACTGGAAGAGTCGGATGGAGGTCCACCTGAAAACTCAGGTGGACATGTGGATAATAATCCAGTCTGGTCTGGAAATCCCTAAAAATGTTGATGGAGTGCCACAATCCTACACTGAATGGGATACCGCCCTAAAAAGAAAAATTAAAGCTGATGCTAATGAAACCCAAACACTCCAATGCGGCCTAACCAAAGAAGAGCTGAACCGGGTGGGTCCATTCAACAGTGCAAAGGAACTCTGGGGTAAGCTAATTGAGTTGCACGAAGGAACCTTCGACACCTGAATCAGCAAGAGGGACCTAATACTGAACAAGCTGTATACAATCAAGATGAACGACAGCGAATCTGCAGCTCAGCTCCACGCCAGATTCAGGAGCTAATGAACGGTCTACACACAATCGGTCACAAGATAGAAAACCGTGACCTGATCAGGTATGCTCTTAACGCTTTCCCGAGAAACACTTTGTGGGCATCTATGGTAGATGCGTACAAAGTTTCAGGGGATTTATCTAAAATTAAATTAGATGAGTTGTTTTCTGAACTAGAATTGCATGAGCAGACTAACTGCACCCTAGCCGAGAAAGGCATCGCTTTTGTTGCAGGTAAAACTGAAAAAATAACCAAGAAAAAGCCTCAACCTGCACCCGAGTCTGATTCAGATTCAGACTTAGAAGACAGCGAAGGAAATCGACCTAAGCTGGTTCGGCTAGCCCAGGATTACTACAAGGAACTAAAAAACCAGACCAACAGAAGGAAAGCTAGCTGAAGAAAGGAAGAACCAGCTGATCCTTCAAATGAAAAGTCCAAACCAAATGTGACCTATTACGAATGCAAAAAGAAGGGTCACTACAAGATGGAATGCCCCAATCTGAAAGAAACGAAGAAGACAAGAAAGAAGATGGCCCTTCAGGCAACGTGGGACGAATCTTCGTCCGAAGAAGAAGAAGACGCCCCACAATCAAACCTGCTCGCTCTGATGGCCTCGGAAGAAATCGAAACCGAATCAGAATCGGAGCCGGAAAGCTCACGTTTTCAGAGGATGGCGAAATCACTGTAAGTGGGTTTTCCAGAAAACAATTAATCGAATTAATTGCCTATCTTTCTTGAGACTTGGTGAAAGCCAAAATCCGAGTCGAATCTCTCCGACAAGAAGTAAAACTCCTGAAAGAGGGAGCTGACTCTAGATCCTTACCTGAAAAGGTTCAAGAAGGAACCTCTACTCAAGTTGAAAAACTTGAGAAAGAGAACTCCTCCTTGAAAACTCAAGTCAAGGACCTTAGAGCAGCCTTAGAACGATTCACTTCTGGTTCCAAGAGTCTTGACATGATCCTTGGAAAAAAGAAGTCAGTTCTAAATCGATCTGGGTTAGGCTATCGAACCAAGTCTAGACAAAGATCATACTATGCTGTACTGAATCAATCTAGACCTAAAACTCAGGCATGGGTACCCAAACTATGCCTGAAGAACCAAACTGGGTCAAATCAATATTGGATCCCCAAGGACAAGATTCACATCTTGCCGAACCATTATCGTGGCTTTAGTCCAGGGGGAGCTAATTTTAAAACAATTTTTATAGTTAAATAAATTCTTTTTCTTATTGTAAAATTGCATGATTGCTTGTTTATTTATTTTCTGCAATTTATCATGCTTAGACTTAGTACTGGTTAGATTAAGGACTGAACCAATTAACTGAAATTTGAACAACCTAGTATTGGGTGGCGGTGAGATGATAGTACGTTAGGGAAGCCTCTTCTAATAAGATCAAGTATACACTACTTGGTCTCTTTAGACTGGTGAAACTAGCTGAAGCTACCGATCCAAGACCCAAACTAGTTAGACACAAATTTTTCAAAAAGTAATTTTGAAAATGAAATTTCATTAAAAGGCTTTGTCAAGGAAAGGGTTGATGATCCAATATGGCTACAGCCAAAGAAGGCCTAGTGCCTCGCCAAGACCTGGAAGCCAATTTTTGAAATTCAAATTCAAATTATTCTTTGTCAAATTCGAATCTAACACAAATTTTCAGTTAATTGTAGATTCAAACACTCTTTCTCAAAATAAACTCAAAACCAATTGTTTTCAAAATTAATTTAACTTTTTTAAAATAAATCATGATTTTTCAAAATAATTCTATCTATTCAAAACCTGTCTCACAAAAACCCATAAGGCAAACGTGATTGACAACTCTAGAATAGGTGAGATGGTAAAATTTAACTTAACTGAAATCCATTTGATCCGTGTATTGTTGTTTAGTACAAACATTAAATGCTGTAGTTTAGAACGGAGTTGACCTAATTATTCCAGTTAACCATGGTCAAACTATGGTCAATGTAGTCAAACCATGGTCAAAATGGTCAAACTAATCAAACAATACATCAAAAGTGTCAAATCCTACATAGCCCGGGTGCCCGTGACTCCTCGGACGCCCCCACCCCCCATCTCTTTCACTTCGTTCAAGGCAGAAAAGCTGTAATGTCTCCCTAACCAGGGCGCTCAGACCCTTACAGGCGCCCCTAGGACCAGTCAAAGGCAGGAAAGCTGCAATCTCTTCCTGACTAGGGTGCTCGAGCCATCACGGGCGCCCCCATCCAGTAGCAGGTCATTGATGAAAGTAGTGACCCTCTGACCCGGGCGCCCGGGACCTCCCGGGCGCCCGAGCTAAAACCCCTATATAAACCACCCGAAACCTCTCCATTTTGCCACACCCAAAACTCTTCTCTTCTCTAACTCTTCTCCTTCCAAGGAGACCGAACAACCCTCTCGTGTCCTCGACCACTTCATCGCAATCATGCCTCCCCGGATGGCGACTCGGTATCATTTTTTTCCTTTTTGCACTTAGAATTAATTTCATTAATTTCGTTACCATCATTTCCTTTAAACGCATGTTTACTATTTTAGAAAACGCCATGCCAATCAATCAAACCCCGGGTCCGAACCTAGCCCCGACCCTAGGTTCCCAATCTTGGAACTTTGCAACAAATTTGCTAGGACAACATATAAACTGATAAAGATGAGTTACCTAAATAGGCAATTCTTCACTCAATCTTGTCCATTGGCCATGAATGTTATCAACTTTTACCAACTAGACAAACTTGTATTCTGCACCCATCCCATTAACACAACCCTATGTGCAGAATTCTATAACAACATAGTTAGACAGAATAATCTAATGTTTGTCACCACAGTTCAAGGGATGCCCTTGACAATTACACCTTCTTTGCTCAACCGATTTCTTGGACTACGACTCTCTTAGTCCACCTTCTTCTGTTATCCTCCCAGAAATCCTCCTTTTGATGCTCCCTACTCTCACATTGACCTAGACACTCTATACTCCTACTTTTATAGGGATGCTAGAAACCCTTTAGCTAGACGCTTTTAGTCTATTGATCTTCAGGTTCAGGACTACGCTCTTTATAGAGTTTTAGTCTGATGTATTCTACCTTTATCCACTAGGGACGTCGCAACCATGCGACCTTTCCACACCTTCCTACTGTATGTAACGACCCAGAAAATTCCCTTAATATTTTCTTAAAATATTAAGCATGTCTAGATAATTTTCCGAGGGACCTAGAAATATTAGTACGAACCTTAGCCTAGAAATCCATGATTTTTCTCATTTAAATTGAGAAACTAAGTACTAATGGGCCTTATATGGGCTTTTCTAGTACCATGATTATTAGTGGATTTTAGGTAGAATTTAATATAAATATAAATGGATTTTAATTAGGAATATTAGTATGATTATGGGTGAGTTTTAGCATGGTTTCCTATTTAAATTGAGAAGTTATGCACTAATGGGCCTTATATGGGCTTTCTAGTACCATGATTATTGATGAATTTTAGGTAAAAATTTATAGAAATATAAAGGGGTTTTAATGAGAAATATTAACATAATTATGGGGGAATTTTTAGGGGATTTTCGAATATTAGGAAAAATAAAATAAAAATAAAATGGAAAATTAATGCATGCACCAAGGATTTGAACCTTGGACCTCTTGTATAACCATGTATACTCTAACCAACTCACCTAGCAAGGAATTTCTGTGAGGAAATGAAATGGAGTTTAGTTAAGGCTTAGGGGAAGAGGAAGAGACACCATGACTCTTCACTTACCCTCCTTAATGTGCTATAAAGAGGGGGTTTGGGAGTTTCTTTCTTCCTCCCTCATTCTAGCCGAAAATCTCAAGAGGAGATTTCCCTTGGAAAAGCTTCACAAGAGGGTCTCATCTCCAAGATCTAAAGGGTTCCCAAGGTTACAAGGGCTAGAGGTGACTTAAGGTCTAAGGAGTTCTTTTGATTCTCTATAATCAAGGTGAAAAATCAAGAAACCCCAAGGTAAGACTCCCTCACCTGTGGTATAATAGTTCTTTATATTTTTAGCATGATATATTAGTTGGTTTTTGGATTTGATGTTGAAAGGAAAGAAAACCAAGGACCCTAGTCCTATGGGTTTCAGCCACAAGGATTTTAGGGTCTATAATTATGCTAAAAATCTTTATAATGTTGTCTAATATGCTCTCATGATGTTTAGAGATTAAATATAATTTTTGAGAATTTTTGGGGTACCCTAGGACCCCCTAAAGTTTCGGCCAACCTCAAGAACCCTTGGGTAGGGTTGGGTCTAAAACTTCAAGTATGTGTATTATGTATTATCATGATATAAGGTAGATGGAGGATGATTATGTGAATTTTCATATGGCCTAGAGACCCTATGAGTTTCGGCCAAGATGGGCTAATAGGGTAAAAGTTAGGACTTATTTCAAGTAAGGGCCCCAAAGGCCCTATGGTAAGGTATGGTTGATGTTTAATGATTGATTGGGGATTTTAATGGAATTTTTTCATGCCCCCATGGCCTTACATGTTTCGGCCTGCCCTAGGAAGGAGGGCTAAAGGCTAGGGTTAACCCTAATCATGAGCCCCAATGGCTTCCTATGGACTCATAAATGATGTATGGTTGTTCCTTTACCTTATGCTATCTTACATGTTTATGGGATTGATGGAATTCCTCCCTATAGGTTTCGGCCCAGCCATGTATCTAGGGTTTGGGGGGGGAGTTAGGGTTCAAAGAATGATGGTTTATGGTTATTATGAAGTGTATATACATATATATAGGTCCAAGCATGTGGTAGAAATCATGTTACCTATAACCCTAACCTCAAGCACCATGTTTTATGTTTGTATGATTATGATTGGATACCATGCTTAATAGGGTTATTTATGAATGTCTTATGTTTTATGCCATGCACTTGGATGGTAGGTAGCATAGTTATGGAAATCCTACCTATGTATGCTTATGTTATGTAGAGAACCATGCTATGTTATAGGCTCATGTTATGTTAAGAACCATGCTATGTTATTGTGTATGTTCATGATATGAATGATGTCATGATAAGTATGTTATGTTTATGTTCATGATAAGAATGATGCCATGATAAGTATGTTAGGTTTATGTACATGATAAGAATGATGCCATGATAAGTATGTTATGTTTATGTTCATGATAAGAATGATGTATGCCATGTTTTACGAATGATGATGCATGCCATGTTTTAAGAATGATGGTGCATGCCATGTTATGAATGAAAGATGATGCTTATGTCTTTAAGGCATAAATATGCTAAACGGCATGGTCGATGGTTGACGGTATGACGGTCGTGAGGACCGGTAAATGGGCCGGTAGACGGGCTGAGCCGTAACAAGTTATGCTATGTTAAAAATGCCATGAATGTCTTATGAATGATGAAGCATGTAAAGTATTTTACTTTATGAATGGGCTTGTACCGGATCGAAGTATAGGTCCAAGGGATGGGCACCTTAAGAACGCCCCGGTTCTGGACTACCGACTATTCTGTCCACGGTTCTGGCACTACCGAAGCTGTGCAACAGGGATGGGCACCTTAAGAACGCCTCGGTTCGGGGACTACCGACTATGCTGTCCTTACCCTAGTAGGTTGAGGCTAGCTACCTCGTATTTACTTAGGGATGCATGCTTATGATGTATGTATGTGGTACAAGCCAGGGCCCCAATGATATGATGATTATATTTAAGCATTTAAAAGTATGTTTTTAAAAGTTAAGCATCCTTATGTATATGCATTCCACTCATGCATTCATTCATGTTATGCATTATGCTATGCTAATAAGATTTTATGCTTACGCTTCATGTTAAGAAAGATGCATGAAAATAAATGATCTATGTCATGATTATGTTAAGAAGATGTTCATATGCTATGATAGGAAGTATGCTTATGTTTAGGTCATACAGGTTGTTTCACACCTTATGGACATGTTTATGCCATGTATTATGCCATGTCAAGAATATTTAGGATGTTATGTTTATACCATGAATTATGCTATGTAGTATGCCATGTTTACCATGAATTATGCCATGCTAGGAACGTTGATTATGTTTATGCTTATGCCATATAGTATGCCATGTTTAGAATGTTATCATGCTTATGTTCATGTCACGTAGTATGCCATGCTTAGAATGTTATGATGTTTACGTTTATGCCATGTCTCATGCCATGTTAGGAATGTTCACTTATGTTTATGTTCATACCATGCTATGTATATGATAAGTGATTCAAGATGTTATGTTCTAAGTAGAGCACCAAGCATGTAAATGTTTCATGTGCTCATTATGAGATGATGAATGGTTTTTGTGAGTAGGAAAGAGTCTTACTAAGCCTGTGTGCTTATAGTCTTATTTTCTTATACCGCAGATCATTCAAGGGGACAATGAGGAAGCAGGAGGAGGGCAAGAACGTATGTGTGTGGTAGTGACTTGGCCCAGGAAACCTTATGTTTATCGTTATGCTAGAACTTTATTTTGATCACTTATATGCTTGAATGCTTGAATAATGACTTATGGAACTCTATGATGTGATGTTAAGGATGACATGATATGATGTTTAAGTATGAAGTCAATATGCCGAGTTTCCATGTCATTATGTTAAGAATGGTAGTAGGGCATGTATGTGTAAGTCTAAAAGTCTTATTCCGCTGCCTTATGATGTCTACATGCCCTAAGTATGTTAACGTAACGCCGCTTAATAGAAAGAAAGAAAAAAAAAGCGGGCGTTACACTGTACACATTGATCCATCATCTAGATATCGACATTGGACTCCACATGTTCCACACGATTCTATACGCGTCCAGTGTTACCACTCAGGGGCGAGTACGCACCCCTTACCGCCACATCATCACCTCCATTCTTCATCATCATGGTCGTAACATCACCGATGGAGAGATGACCACGATGACTGAGTTTGATGAGATAGGTTTTAGGAACTTTTCCCTAGCAGGCATAGAGGTCTCGGGTACTGGGGTTTTGTCATGGAGACATCAGCGAGCCTGACCACAGATCGACTCTGACGAGGAGATAGAGGTCGATGTCACAGATCTGGCGGCCGAGATTCGAGAGCAGATAGACGAGCTTCCACCTCCGACGACTGTCGAGACGCTAGCTCTACTTCGGATAGAGGTACACAGTCTGAGGGAGGAAGTAGAAGCAAATCACGCAGAGTATATGGATGCCCGCAGCGCCGATTGAGAGACGAGCGACGCACGGTACGATGAGATGATGGCATTATTTCGATCCTGGCAGCCCAGCTCATCTGATCGTCCCGGTCCCTCCTCCTAGCTTAGATTGGCATTGTACTATTGACTGATTGACTACCCTTACTCAGTAGGGTTGACTTGTATTTGACTGTGGTGTGACTATGCTGGTCCTCGCTTTGACCAATTGACTTATCTAGTTAACTAGTTGCTTTTCTTGATTATCTGATCTTTGTCAGTGATTATGCTTGGTAGAATAGGTTTAATCTACATCTGTGGTTCTTTTAAAACTGTTTTATTACTTATCAGTTTCTACTTAATTTGAAATTTTTTTCTTTTTCTTTTAAAACCAATTTTCCGACTTAGTTTTTTTTGTAAAAACTACGCCCTTCAAAACTAGGACTTTTTCGAAAATGGACATAGCCTAGGCCCTAACCCTAGAACTGCATGCACCTATAGATCTAGAAGCCAACATCTCACAAGCACCTTAGGGTACTTTATATTGATAACCTAGAATCAGTTGAGATGCTTAGGTCTTTGTCTTAATTCAAGATGCTTTAAGTCAGTGCATCTGCAGTAATTGGGGCACTAAATACAAATTAAACAGTAATCAAGTTAAGTGTCAAGTTTAGAAAATCTTACTTGAACCAAACACTTAACTTGACTAACCCTAGCAAAAGCTACTGTTTATAACAGTCAGTAAGTAGCAAATTGGGTTAGACAAGACCCGAAAGAGATAATTCAAATTGATTTGGTTCAGGTTATACCTTGAATTAGTTCAGTACAGCACCTTACTGCTTTTGCTATATTGTTTTGCTTACTTCTTTTACTATATTCTTTTGCTGTAATTTTTTTTTGATATATGGCAAAGGGGGAGAGATTGGAAAGGAGAGAAGGTTTAAAATTTTTAAAAATTCAAAATTTTCAAAACATTGTTTATCCTTTCTTCAAAAAGTAAAGTCACTTAAGCTGTTTTCAAAACTGTTTCTAAGTACTTAACCTAGCTATTTTCAAAACTGTTTCTAAGTACTTGATCTAGCTGGTTTCAAAACTGTTACTAAAGTGTTTTCAAAACTATTTCTAATTACCTGACTTAAGTCAATTTTCAAAATTACTTAAGCTAGTTTTAAATTTCACTAATAGAAAAATTTCTAAGGTTCATTTCAAAATCTTCTTGAAAACTTTCTAAAGTACTAAAGAGATTAGTTTTCTAAGTATTAAAAACCTCAGAAGAAGTTTAGAAGAGTTTTCTAAACTGCGAAAATTAAAAATCTTCTAAGTGTAAATTTTCTAAGTACAAATTTTCTAAGAGCCCAACTTAAAAAAATTTTTTGGAAAATGATCTCTAACTTACACTTCTTTTAAAAATGTTCTAAGTATTGAGAAATTAATTCACATTTAGACTTAGAAACTTTTTCAAAACCCCGCGAACCCTTGAAAAATCTAGGGGGAGATTTCTTCTAGGGGGAGGAAATGAAATTAGCATTTTTACCTGGTTTAAACTTAACTTTTTGAACTGGGTTGTCATAAATCAAAAAGGGGTAGATTGTTGGTGCTGGCAACACCTAAGTTGAACCTGAGTTTTGATATTGGCAAAGGGTTCAAAAGTTAAGTATTATTTGTGTTCTAATGTGTTCATTAAGTGTGCAGAATGAAGTCTTGGCGAAGAGCTGCTGGGCACCTAGCGAAGGACTGCTAGGCATCAAATCCTGAAGACCTGGCGAAGGGCTGCTGGGCACCTGGCGAAGGGCTGCTGGGCACCTGGCGAAGGGCTGCCAGGAGTCTAAGACCTGGCGAAGGGCTGCTGGAAATCTAAGACCTGGCGAAGGACTGCTAGGCACCTGGCGAAGGACTGCTTGGTACCGACGACCTGGCGAAGGGCTGCTAGGCACCTGGCGAAGGACTGCTGGGCAAAAGTCCAACCGGAGGAGTCAGTTGGCAAAAGGTAAACTCTCCTGAGAGGAGTAGGTGAGGGCGCGTTCCCCGTCGAGAGAACAGTAGGCGTCGGTTCGACCTAGGGTTCCATTTGGGAGACCCAAAGTCAGAACCAAGACAGCTAAGGCTGTATAAACCTAATATTCTTGGTTTATTATGTTTGGTACTAACCCTGGATGCAAGACCGAAGGAATGAGTTTCTGCAGCTCAGAACGCCCCAAAGGAGAGGGGCAACAGTTGGGCTGGGTGCCTTGGAGGTCCCGGGCGCACAAGGTCAAAGCCAAACGAGTAGTTGAGCAAGAAGTGCTTCGGAAGTTCACTGGGTCAGGCGCCGTCAAGCTCCCGGGTGCCCTCATGGTCCTTGGCGCCCTGGATGCCTTTGGCGCCCTAGGTCCAAGCCAACGAAGCGTTCGAATTCAAGTCAGCCGAGAAGCCTGTTGAACATGTCAAGCAGGGCGCCCCCTGTGTCCCGGGCGCCCCCGTCAAACTCCGAGCCCGATCCTGGAGGGATAAGGGCTGACCGAGTTCCGAATAGGGTTTTGTGGATCAAGAGGCACGTGGAGGGCGCCCCCAGGTGAACTATAAAAGGGGTTCGACCCCGAAGGCTTCGGCACACTCTTTCTCAACGCCTCAATGCTCTTCGCTCAAGCGCTCTGCTCCGGAAACTTCTGATCTTGAGATTCTAGCACCGACGACGACCCTCCACACCGAAGTACGATCCACACCGGGTGTCGGTAACGAAGAGTTAAATTATTCCTTTTACTGCAATACTACTATACAATTCTCTGTAAAACTTTGCGCATTATAGAATTGCCCGCAGTAAACGGTCAAGGACCGTGGGCCTTTGAGTATGAGCCGACCGCGACTCCGAACCAAGTAAAAACAATTGTGTTCCGTGTGTTTTTGTTTTAAATTTCTGCTACGCATTCTCTTTTCTAATCCGAAACGGTTTTACGATATTCACCCCCCCCTCTATCGTATTCTCTCGATCCAACAGGTCAGGCAGGTGCTGACATGCTGAGCCATGTCCCTCTTCATACCGAATCACCAGAATTTCTCCTTCAAGTCTTGATACATCTTGGTGAATACCGGATGCATCGAATAAGGGGTTCCGTGAGCTTCTGCCAATATTTCCTTCCGTAGCTCCAGATCATTAGGGATACATAGACGATCCCTAAGGTATAATACTCCACTTTCGGCGATACGAAAACCATCGCCCTTTCCTTCTAGAATCTCCTGCTTGATTCTCTGAAGACTCGGATCACCTTTTTGTTTTTCTAATATGTCGTCGAACATCGTCGGTGATATTGTCATGGTAGAAAGCTGTCCGGAAATGATCTCGACCTCGAAATTCATAATTTCTCTTCCGAGTGGGCGGGGTAATATAGATAAGGACATCAAGGTGGCACTGGACTTCCGGCTGAGTGCATCGGCCACTTTGTTTGCTTTCCCTGGATGGTAGAAGATCTCGCAGTCGTAGTCCTTCACCAACTCAAGCCATCGGCGTTGCCTCATATTTAGGTCTTTCTGAGTGAAGAAGTATCGGAGACTTTGGTGGTCTGTATAATTCCTACACTGCGCTCCATATAGATAATGCCTCCATATTTTGAGAGTGAAGACTACAGCGGCCAGTTCTAGATCGTGAGTGGGGTAGTTCTTTTCATGTTCTTTGAGTTGTCTAGAGGCGTAGGGAATAACTTTACCACTCTGCATAAGTACAGCTCCAAGTCCCAATTTGGAGGCGTCGCTGTACATGTCGAAGCTCTGGTTACTTTCCAGAAGAGTATGAATCGGAGCACTTGTAAGTCTTCTTTTCAGTTCCAGGAAACTCCGTTCACAGTTCTCTGTCCAATCGTACTTTTTATTCTTCCGGGTGAGAGCCGTTAGAGGGGCTGCAATTCTGGAGAAGTCCTCCATAAATTTTCTATAATAGCCTGCCAGCCCGAGGAAATTTCTGATTTCACTGGCGGTCTTCGGCCTGCTCCAGTTATTCACAGCTTCAATCTTTGTTGGGTCTACCATCACTCCGTCTTTCGAAATAATATGACTCAAAAAGGCTACTTGGTCGAGCCAGAACTCGCATTTGGAGAACTTTGCGTACAGTTGCTTCCCCCAAAGAATCTGTAATACTATCTTCAGGTGCTCGGCGTGCTCTTCTTGGTTTCTTGAATAAATAAGGATATCGTCGATGAAGACGATTACAAATTTGTCGAGGAAAGACGAAAATACCCGATTCATAAGGTCCATAAATATAGCAGGAGCATTTGTCACGCCGAAGGGCATGACGACAAATTTAAAATGCCCGTACCTTGTTCGGAAAGCCGTCTTCGGAACATCATCCTGTTTTACTCTGACTTGATGATAACCAGATCTCAGATCGATCTTAGAGAAAACGGTGGCTCCCTTCATCTGGTCAAACAGGTCATCTATCCTCGGGAGGGGATACCTGTTCTTGATCGTCACATTGTTCAGCGCTCCGTAATCTATGCACATTCGCATAGATCCATCTTTCTTCTTTACAAACAGTACCGGAGCTCCCCATGGAGAATGACTAGGGCGAATAAGTCCCTTATCGAGTAACTCCTGTAGCTGTTCTTGAAGCTCCTTTAATTCAGCCGGGGCCATACGGTAAGGTGCCCTGGAGATCGGGTTAGTACCAGGAACCAATTCGATTTTGAATTCCACTTCTCTATCAGGAGCTAACCCTGGTAATTCATTTGGGAATACCTCTGGGTAATTGCATACAATTCTGACATCTTCTAGCTTCTGGTCCTTTGTTTGACTTACGTCGACCACATGTGCTAGAAATCCAGTGTATCCCTTATCTATCATCTTCTGTGCTTTGAGAGCCGATAAGAATTTCCCGGTTCTTTTCCTTGGCTCTCCGATAAATTCAAACATAAAATATGCATCGGGTTGGAAGACCACCTTTCTCTTATGGCACTCGATAGAAGCACCGTATTTGCTCAAAAAATCCATGCCCAATAAAACATCATAATCTTGCATGTCAAGTACTATCAGATCGCAGTAGAGTTCTCTTTCTGCGATTCTGACTGGCACAGCACGTAGCATGTGAGTGGATGTCATTATTTCTCCCGAAGGTAGGGTCGTTAAGAACTTGCAGTCTAGAACTTGCGGAGGCATATCTATCTTCTTAGTGTATGACATAGAAATGAACGAGTGCGTTGCCCCAGTATCAAATAATGCAGTAGCATACTGACTGTAAATAAGTATCTGACCTGTGACAACCGTAGAAGCATTCGCGGCGTCTTCCTTAGTAATAGAGAAAACCCTGACATTCGTCATAGTCGGTGGGGCCTCCAACTTCTCTTGGCTCATCGGGGTATCTTCCAGCTCAGCTTGCATATTGTTGGGACCGGGTGCATGTTGACATGGATGCGGGTTCGTAATATTAAAATTAATTACGTGCAGTGGAAGGTTTAGCATAAATAATTTCTCAAATTATTTAACCACACATCTAAGCATGCAATTTTATCTTGTGTAGACATGATCATATATTTAAAATTTTGTAGAAACATAAACTAATTTATGTATTACCTCGCGTAACTCGAAGGAAGGGACGAGATCCAACCGTAAGCGTCCCTTGGAAGCTCCTCCTCTATTCGCGTCCACGCCGAGTATCTTCGGGATGACTTCGCAAATCCACGAGTTTCGTGTTCTCAAGAACTACTAGATTCTCCGAGAACACGACGAGAAAAACTAAGAGAGAAGTCGGAAGACTAACCACAAAAGGATGGCCGGAATCAAAATTCTGGCGAAGCAAAAGAAGAGGCTTGCGGCAAAAAGTTCCTTGCGGCAAACTCTAATTCCGGCAGCACCTTCTTCCGGCCAAGAGATGGCCGGAGCTTCCTTCTCCGGAAGCAGGTGGTGGTCGGCAGGGAAAGGGCAGGGGCGGCCGGCTGGTGCTCCTTCTTGGGGTTGGTTGGCGCACGGCAAGAAGGGGAGAAGAGAAAGAGAGGGAGAGAGCCTATGCCTTCATCTCTATGATTATTACCCAAGCCTTGCCTTGGGTCGTTTATATAGTGGTCTCTCAACCATCAAGCCTCTCAAATATGGAATTACTTATTCCATCATGCCAAGTTTGATTTTATATCATGGTTAAAATCATATTTTAATTCATGATAAAAATCTTCTCTCCTATGGAAAAAATTTCCTTATCATGGTAAATCAATCCATGATTGATTTTATAAAATAAACCAATCCATGGTTCATTTTAATTTCCATGAAAAATAAACCAAACCTTGGTTTATTATATAAAAATTTATATCACCCATAATTTTATAAAACAAACCACACTTGGTTTATTTTATAAATTGAACCAAAAACTTGGTTCTCTTCCTTTGTTGTGGCCGGTCAAGCAAAGAGGATGGAGGCCCTCTTTGGTCGGCCCATCCAAGCCACGCCCCAATGAATTAAACTTATTTAATTCATCTATTAAGTCTTCAAAAGACTTAGCCATCTATTAAGTCTTTAAAATATTGATCATGTCTAGATAGTTTTTTTTACCTAGAGACACTAGAGCGCACTTTAGCCTAGTTATCCATGATTTTCCCATTTAATTTGAGAAACTAAGTACTAATGGGCCTTATATTGGCTTTCCTAATACCATGGTTATTAGTGGATTTTAGGTAGAATGTAATATGAACATAGATGAGATTTAGTTAGGAATATTAGTATGATTATGGGTGGGTCTTAGGGGAAATTTTCAAAAACAAAATAAAAATAAAGTGCTGTTAGTAATATGAGAGAAGTGTCCTAAGGCAATCGCCTTATGATTGTAAACATTTATTTTAATGAATGAAAATTCACTATTTGAGTATACATGTTTGTGTATTTGATTGGGATCTTAAACTCATTTACTGAATGTCCGCAATACAATTCACAGCATGAGAGAATTTGTGATGGAATCACAACTAGTGATTATCTCTACATGTGCAATTGTGAAGTATTGAAAATATCCCTAGTCGATGAATTGATAAATATGGACACTATCAATTCTGTTGAGACTAGCATGGGTTATTCTCTAATCAACTGATTCTCACTGGCTGGTGACATTGGGATGTCCGGAGATAAACATGGATGCTAGTTAAGGGAACTAGTTCATTGGAGTGACTAGCTGTAAAACTTCATATGTTAATCTACATATAGATATGTCAATAAAAGTTCTTACTGCAGCTTAAGTGCGATGTTCCTTTGACTTGCGGTATTCAAGTCATCTTGGTCACGGAGACTTATACTTTGACATCTTAAGCAAGCATCTCTAAGGAGGTGTGGACCCAGGATGGTTGGGTATAAGCCGAAGTGCCCGAAGAAGTTTGAACAGCCTACAAAGGATTCACCACTCCTTACGAGGAGATGTATACCCAAGGCCTATCGTCGGATTTTTACTCAAAGCCTCTGGCCAGAGCATAACATGTTTCAAGTATGAATCTCTAGGAAACATGAGAGTAATTAGAATCCGTTGGACGAGAAAGACATTACTTGGGCTAGGTGTGACGTAGTCAGCCTAGTGGGGACTGACACACATAGACCGTGTCCTGAACCAAGTGGGTATAAGATGGTGAAAGGAATGAGGCACGATTCATTAAAGCTGCTGAAGGGTTTCAGAATTATTTCTGAGGTCAACTGTTGATCTTTTGATTAATTGGTTGTCATGATGTACTACTAGGTGCCACTCATGATCGTTCTATAATTGGTTGATTATAGACGGCCAACATAAATCGAAAGCCTATTTAGTCACACGCACTACGAGTAATCCGAGGGATTTAAAACGAGTTGAAAATTAAATTTTCCGATCAAGAGAAATAAGTCGAATCTGAATTTATCAGAGGCGTATCGGAAGCTTAAAATGGCTAAGTCTTTTGAAGGCTTATTGGACGAATTAAATGAGTTTAATTCGCGAGGAGGCGGCTTGGTCTGGCCGGCCAAAGAGGGTCCCAACCCTCTTTGGTTTGGCCGGCCACAACAAGGAGGGAAACCAATTTATTTGGTTTAAATTATAAAATAAATCAAGCGCGATTTGTTTTATAAAATTATGGATAAATAAATTTATATAAAGAAATTTATATAAATTTATTCTTTCTATGGAAATTAAAAAGAACCATGGATTGGTTTATTTTATTTTATAAAATCAATTATGAATTGATTTTTCCATGATAAGAAAATTTTATATGATAAATTTTTGTGAAAAATTTATTCCATAATAAAAGGGGAGATGTGTTTGTTTTATTATAAAGTTAGTTATAATAAAACTTGGCATAACGGAATAATTCATAAGAAAATTTATAGGATAAATTTCTTATGAAAATTTATTCCGTTAAAAAGGAGACTTGGCGATGGAGAGACTACTATATAAAGGAACCAAGCCAAGGCTTGAATTCCAATTAAGAGATCAACTAGCAAGCTCTCTCTCTCTCTCTCTCTCTCTCTCTTATTCTCTCCCTCTCTCTCTCTAGGGCCGGCGCCCTCTCTCCTCCCCTAGGGCCGGCGCACCGCCTAGGGTTTCCGTGAGCCTCCTCCACTAAGAAGGTGCCAAAGAAGAAGAAGAAGCGGGTCGCAACTCCTTCCTTCCCGGAATTTTGATTCCGTTACTTGGTGGTTAGTTTCCATCTTTCTCTCTTGATATTCTAGTTGTGCTTTTGGAGAATCTAGTAGTTCTCGTCGGCACAAAACTCGTGGCTTTGCGAAGTCATCCCGAAGAGAACTCGGCGTGGACGCGAATAGAGGCGGAGCTTCCAAGGGACGCTACGGTTGGATCTCGTCCCTTTCTTCGAGTTACGCGAGGTACAAAGTAATTAGTTTACTTTTCTGCAAAATTTTAATTTATGATCATGTCCACATATCATAAGGTCGCATGCTAGATACGTGGTTAAAAATAATTTTAGAAATTATTTATGCTAATTCTTCCGCTGCACGTAAATATTTTAAAATTTACAAACCCGTATCCTTGTCAACATGCACCTGGTCCCAACAGTGGTATCAGAGCCGGTTAGTGTTCGACATAATCATATAATTGTTTTGCGGAAAACTTTGTCATGATCTCAATTTTGGAAAATTTTCCAATTATAGAAACTTTCCAATTATGATAAATTTTAGATTTAGGAATTTCAAAGTTTGGAAATCCTCATGAAATTTCGCAAACATTTGAAATATCCTAGTTTCTGAAATTTTATGATAATTGTGAAAACTTCCCATCTTTGGAAACTTTCCAATTTTGGAAATTTCCTATTTTGGAAATTTTTCAACTTTGGAAATATGTAAGTTTTCTTTGTACCAGAAACTTACAATTATTCTGAAAACCTATTATGAAATCTCGCAATTTTGGGCACTTTCTTTTAAGAAAGTCTAGACAAATTTATGGATCATTAATTGACAATTAAATTCAAATTGGTTTTAAATTATTAACAAAATTCTTTATTTTGGATTGAGCCTCGGGGAGCCGTCCAATTTAAAGTTAGTTGTTGTAATTTAATTTCCCATTTTGAATAAAATTGTCATGTTTAATTTGGATTAAGCCTCGGGGAGCCGTCCAAATTGGATTTACGACAAATTTCTTTTCTTTGGGTATCTGAGCCTCGGGGAGCCACCCTTAGAAAACAATTTGTTGTAATTAATTAATCCATGAATAAAATATGTGATCAAATCTTGAAAATTTGATTTAAGAGGTGATGCTCTTACATATTGTTGTCTCCAAAATTAATTAGGAAAATGGTTTCCTATAGAGTTTTCTTAAATGAGATTTTCATGAAAATAATATGTGATTGAATTAAGGGAATCTGTCTCTTAATTTAATAAGATTTGATTTAGAGAAATCAAAGTCTTAAACATATTATTTCCGAAATTGATTATGACAATTTAGGAAATTGTTTCCCAAAACAATTCCTTGAATAAAGTATGAAATTGGGATTAGGAAATCCGGTTCCTAATCCAATTAATGAGACTTGATAAATTAAGTCACATACATACTTTATCAAGGAAATCGTTAGTCATGACATAATTATATGTCATGAATGTGCTTTGAAAAGAAAGGATGAGACCCAAAACCCCTTACAAAATATTAAGGCTAATACCTTCCATTAATATGGTTAGAACCGGAGTTTTGTTTCTCGTTTGGGTTGATGGACACATCCATGCCCGGCTTGAACCTCAACATGTTCAAACCATGGAATTAGTTTATGATTAATATAGTTGAAGTCAGAGGTCAATCCTTAGTTTTGGTTGTTGGACACATCCAAGCCTAACTAAACGGTTGAATGAGCTCCAACCATATTAAAACTATTTCTTGATTAATGGGTCAGCCTTAAGCTTGGAGCATCGATTTGTTGTGCCACAGCCAAGGTCGATGTAAAGAGAGGTGCAGTTGGGTGCTATGTATATTGTTGCATACTTGTTAATGAGTTAACAACCCAATGATTTATGCAAACATTCAATTAGTTGATAGCATAAAGTGATAGTTACATATATGTGATATGTAATCGGTATAATTACCTACCTTCATAGCCAAGAATAACTTGATGGCCACAGCCATGGTTGTTCTTATCTATGGTTGGATATCAACCTATTTGGAGATGTTCCTACGATCTCCCGAATTCATAAAAAGGGTTACTCAATTCGAAAAATTAATTAGGATTTAATTAATGTATGTTGATACATTCTTTATCATTCTTCTCACATAAGCTCAATTTGTATTTCTAGGATAATCACTCGATCATGTCTTCTCTAAATTTGCGTTCCATTTTAGACACCGATAAGCTGACTAGGCCAAACTTCATGGACTGGCTTAGAAACCTGAGGATAGTCCTCAAGGCAGAAAAGCTTGCTTATGTCCTTGAAGAGCAACTTCCCAAACGTCCTCCTGAACATGCAACTCCAGACCAGTTTCCTGAGTTGCTCAACCTGCTGAAGACTGTAGAGCCTTCTGTAAAGCAGGATCAGAAGACGATACTGTTAGTTGGTTCCTCAAAGAAAGGTTCTAAGAGGAAGCCCAAAGAACAAAATAAGGGAAGAAAGAAAAAGGCCAAAAAGACTGAAAAGACACCAAAAGGCACTTGCCATCACTGGGGCAAGGAGGGCCACTGGCGAAGAAACTGCAAGGTTTATCTTGAGTCCTTGAAGAAGAAGGCATCCGATGCCCTATCCTCTTCAGGCATCTTCGTTATTGAATGTCACTCTATTTCCTCGTACACCTGGGTACTTGATACTGGGTGTAGCTCACATATATGTAATGACATACAGGGGATAAGGAATAGAAGAAGACTCGTCAAGGGAGAAGCGAATTTGCGAGTTGGAAATGGAGCAAAGATTGCTGCTATTGCCATCGGAACATATTTGCTAAAGCTCCCTACTGGACTTGTCTTAGAATTGGATAATTGTTATTTTGTTCCTTTGTTAATAAAGAACATTGTATCTATTTCATGCTTGTATGAAAAGGGTTACCATTTAACTTTTAGTAACAATTGTTGTTACATAACTTTAAATGGTGTTCTTTATGGGACTGGAACTTTATGCAATGGTATCTACACGTTAGATTTATCCGGTGACGTTTTCAATATCGAAGTTAGCAACAAACGTGCTCGAATAGATAATCGAATAGACTTCTATACGTGGCATTGTCGTCTTGGCCATGTAAGTAAGAAACGCATGACCGAGTTACACCGATGTGGAATTCTGGAATCATTTGAACCCGGTTCATTTGATACATGCGAATCATGTTTAAAAGGCAAGATGACCAAATTACCCTTTTCCGAAAAAGGTAATCCAGTGGGAGAATTGCTTGGTCTAATACATACTGATGTATGTGGACCAATGTCAACTCTTGCATAAGGAGGCTATAGCTACTTCATCACCTTTATCGATGATCACTCATGATTCGGGTATGTGTTCTTGATAAAACACAAATCTGAAGCTTTTAAGAAATTCAAAGAATTCAGAAATGAAGTAGAGAAACAACTTGGCAAAAGTATTAAGATACTTCGATCCGATCGGGGTGGTGAATACTTGAGTCAAGAGTTTCAAGATTATCTTAGGGACAATGGGATATTGTCTCAATGGACTCCGCCGTATACACCACAGCATAATGGTGTATCTGAAGCGTAACCAAACCTTGATGGACATGGTTAGATCCATGATAAACCATGCAACTCTTCCAAAATCCTTTTGGGGCTATGCACTTAAGACACTGTTTACTTGCTAAACAGAGTCCCGACCAAGGTAGTCTCTACTACTCCATATGAGATATGGAATAGCAAGAAACCTTAGTTAACTCACCTTAAGATATGGGGTTGTCCTGATTATGTGAAGCGGACTGTATCAGACAAATTGGATGCTAAGTCTGATAAATGTCTATTTATTGGATACCCTAAGGAAACGAAGGGTTACCAATTCTATCATCCCTTAGAGCAAAAGGTGTTTGTTTCAAGGCATGCTGTATTTCTGGAAAAGAATTTCTTTTGTAACAAAACGGTGGGAGTGACATTGAACTTGATGAAGTTCAAGAAACTCCAATAGACATTACAGAGACACCTAGTCTAGACCCACAACCGATAACTCATAGTGATGAGCTATCAGTTGAACCTAAAACAACACCACTCTTCGTAGGTCTGATAGGACACGCAATATTCTAGAGAGATACGGATTTCTCATAAGTGAATCGAACGACGTGTTACTCATAAGCGATGACGAACCTATCAGTTATGAAGATGTTCTGAAAAGTTGAGAAGGGACAAATTGCTTGAAGCCATGAAGTCGGAAATGGATTCCATGTACGAAAATCAAGTATGGGACTTGGTTAACCTACCTGAAGGGATTAAGCCCATAGGGTGCAAGTGGGTTTTAAGAAGAAAACCGACATGGAAGGTAATGTAGTTACCTTTAAGGCTAGATTAGTGGCAAAAGGATATCGTCAGAAACAAGGAATGATTATAACGAAACGTATTCGCCAGTAGCTATGCATAATCCATTCGGATGCTCCTGGCCATAGCAGCTCATCATGATTATGAGATATGGCAAATGGATGTGAAAACAGCTTTCCTTAATGGAAACCTGCTTGAGGATGTATACATGATACAACCTGAAGGTTTCACATCGGTTGATAAAACCAAAATATGCAAGCTTCGACGATCCATATATGGACTGAAGCAAGCATCCAGGAGCTGGAACATCCGTTTTGATGAGACAATCAAAGAGTTTGATTTCTCACAAAATCCTGACGAACCTTGTGTGTACAAGAAGGTTAGTGGGAGTGCAGTCGTATTCCTAGTATTATATGTCGATGACATATTACTTATAGGAAACGATATATCAGTCTTACAGACAGTTAAAATTTGGTTGTCCAAAACTTTCTCCANGACATACAGGGGCTAAGGAATAGAAGAAGACTCGTCAAGGGAGAAGCGAATTTGCGAGTTGGAAATGGAGCAAAGATTGCTGCTGTTGCCATCGGAACATATTTGCTAAAGCTCCCTACTGGACGTGTCTTAGAATTGGATAATTGTTATTTTGTTCCTTCGTTAATAAAGAACATTGTATCTATTTCATGTTTGAATGAAAAGGGTTATCATTTAACTTTTAGTAACAATTGTTGTTACATAACTTTAAATGGTGTTCTTTATGGGACCGGAACTATGTGCAATAGTATCTACACGTTAGATTTATCCGGTGACATTTTCAATATCGAAGTTAGCAACAAACGTACTCGAATAGATAATCGAATAGACTCCTATACGTGGCATTGTCGTCTTGGCCATGTAAGTAAGAAACGCATGACCAAATTACACCGATGTGGAATTCTGGAATCATTTGAACCCGGTTCATTTGATACATGCGAATCATGCTTAAAAGGCAAGATGACCAAATTACCCTTCTCCGGAAAAGGTAATCCAGTGGGAGAATTGCTTGGTCTAATACATACTGATGTATGTGGACCAATGTCAACTCTTGCATAAGGAGGCTATAGCTACTTCATCACCTTTATCGATGATCACTCATGATTCGGGTATGTGTTCTTGATAAAACACAAATCTGAAGCTTTTAAGAAATTCAAAGAATTCAGAAATGAAGTAGAGAAACAACTTGGCAAAAGTATTAAGATACTTCGATCCGATCGGGGTGGTGAATACTTGAGTCAAGAGTTTCAAGATTATCTTAGGGACAATGGGATATTGTCTCAATGGACTCCGCCGTATACACCACAGCATAATGGTGTATCTGAAAGCGTAACCAAACCTTGATGGACATGGTTAGATCCATGATAAACCATGCAACTCTTCCAAAATCCTTTTGGGGCTATGCACTTAAGACAACTGTTTACTTGCTAAACAGAGTCCCGACCAAGGTAGTCTCT
Organism: Boesenbergia rotunda; assembly: GCA_024364735.1. Taxonomy (NCBI): domain Eukaryota; kingdom Viridiplantae; phylum Streptophyta; class Magnoliopsida; order Zingiberales; family Zingiberaceae; genus Boesenbergia; species Boesenbergia rotunda. The sequence goes on along the minus strand of JAGFNQ010007795.1, from coordinate 177,037 downwards.
ACTACTCCATATGAGATATGGAATAGCAAGAAACCTTAGTTAACTCACCTTAAGATATGGGGTTGTCCTGATTATGTGAAGCGGACTGTATCAGACAAATTGGATGCTAAGTCTGATAAATGTCTATTTATTGGATACCCTAAGGAAACGAAGGGTTACCAATTCTATCATCCCTTAGAGCAAAAGGTGTTTGTTTCAAGGCATGCTGTATTTCTGGAAAAAGAATTTCTTTTGTAACAAAACGGTGGGAGTGACATTGAACTTGATGAAGTTCAAGAAACTCCAATAGACATTACAGAGACACCTAGTCTAGACCCACAACCGATAACTCATAGTGATGAGCTATCAGTTGAACCTAAAACAACACCACCTCTTCGTAGGTCTGATAGGACACGCAATATTCTAGAGAGATACGGATTTCTCATAAGTGAATCGAACGACGTGTTACTCATAAGCGATGACGAACCTATCAGTTATGAAGATGTTCTGAAAAGTTGAGAAAGGGACAAATTGCTTGAAGCCATGAAGTCGGAAATGGATTCCATGTACGAAAATCAAGTATGGGACTTGGTTAACCTACCTGAAGGGATTAAGCCCATAGGGTGCAAGTGGGTTTTTTAAGAAGAAAACCGACATGGAAGGTAATGTAGTTACCTTTAAGGCTAGATTAGTGGCAAAGGATATCGTCAGAAACAAGGAATTGATTATAACGAAACGTATTCGCCAGTAGCTATGCATAAATCCATTCGGATGCTCCTGGCCATAGCAGCTCATCATGATTATGAGATATGGCAAATGGATGTGAAAACAGCTTTCCTTAATGGAAACCTGCTTGAGGATGTATACATGATACAACCTGAAGGTTTCACATCGGTTGATAAAACCAAAATATGCAAGCTTCGACGATCCATATATGGACTGAAGCAAGCATCCAGGAGCTGGAACATCCGTTTTGATGAGACAATCAAAGAGTTTGATTTCTCACAAAATCCTGACGAACCTTGTGTGTACAAGAAGGTTAGTGGGAGTGCAGTCGTATTCCTAGTATTATATGTCGATGACATATTACTTATAGGAAACGATATATCAGTCTTACAGTCGGTTAAAATTTGGTTGTCCAAAACTTTCTCCATGAAAGACCTAGGAGAAGCAACCTATATCCTTGGGATTAGAATCTATAGAGATAGATCAAAACGATTGCTTGGTCTTTCGCAGTCTACATATATAGACCGAGTGCTAAAAAGGTTTAGCATGTCGGAATCCAAGAAAGGTTACCTTCCCATCAGGCATGGGATCAACCTTTCAAAGTCTATGTGTCCGCGCACAGAAGACGAGAGGATTTGCATGAATAAGATTCCTTATGCATCCGCGATAGGATCTATCATGTATGCCATGTTATGTACTAGGCCCGATGTATCGTATGCTCTGAGTGTCACGAACAAATACCAGTCTGATCCAGGAATGGATCATTAGGCGGCTGTCAAAACAATCCTTAAGTACTTAAGAAGAACTAAGGATGTATTCCTAATATATGGAGAAGGAGATATGGTAATACGTGGGTATACAGATGCCAGTTTCCAGACAGATAAGGATGACTCCAAATCTCAGTCTAGATACGTATTTACTTTGAATGGAGGCGCAATAAGTTGGGAAAGTTCCAACCAAGACACTGTAGCGGATTCTACCACGGAAGCGGAATATATCGCGGCTTCGGAAGCAGCAAAAGAAGTAGTCTGGATCAAGAAGTTTGTCTCAGAACTTGGTGTGGTTCCAACCATTGATGAAGCAATACCGGTTTACTGCGACAACAATGGACCTATTGCACAAGCAAAGGAACCAAGGTCTCATCAGCGATCCAAACACATGCTTCGCCGCTATCATCTGATCAGAGAGATTATAAGTAGGAATGACATACAAATTGAGAAAATTCCCACTGAAAGGAATTTAGCGGATCCTTTAACTAAGGCCTTGCCTCAAAGCAAGTTTGAGGGTCATGTTAGAGCCTGTGGTATTGGATACCGTAGCGATTGGCATTAGGCCAAGTGGGAGTTTGTTAGTAATATGAGAGAAGTGTCCTAAGGCAGTCACCTTATGATTGTAAACATTTATTTTAATGAATGAAAATTCACTATTTGAGTATACATGTTTGTGTATTTGATTGGGATCTTAAACTCATTTACTGAATGTCCGCAATACAATTCACAGCATTAGAGAATTTGTGATGGAATCACAACTAGTGATTATCTCTACATGTGCAATTGTGAAGTATTGAAAATATCCCTAGTTAATGAATTGATAAATACAGACACTATCAATTCTGTTGAGACTAGCATGGGTTATTCTCTAATCAGCTGATTCTCACTGGCTTGTGACATTAGGATGTCCGGAGATAAACATGGATGCTAGTTAAGGAAACTAGTTCATTGGAGTGACTAGCTGTAAAACATCATATGGTAATCTATATATAGATATGTCAATGAAAGTTCTTACTGCAGCTTAAGTGCGATGTTCCTTTGACTTGCGGTATTCAAGTCATCTTGGTCACGAAGACTTATACATTGACATCTTAAGCAAGCATCTCTAAGGAGGTGTGGACCCAGGATGGTTGGGTATAAGCCGAAGTGCCCGAAGAAGTTTGAACAGCCTACAAAGGATTCACCACTCCTTGCGAGGAGATGTATACCCAAGGCCTATCGTCGGATTGTTACTCAAAGCCTCTGGCCAGAGTATAACATGTTTCGAGTATGAATCTCTAGGAAACATGAGAGTAATTAGAATCCGTTGGACGAGAAAGACATTACTTGGGCTAGGTGTGACGTAGTCAGCCTAGTGGGGACTGACACACATAGACCGTGTCCTGAACCAAGTGGGTATAAGATGGTGAAGGGAATAAGGCACGATTCATTAAAGCTGCTGAAGGGTTTCAGAATTATTTCTGAGGTCAACCGTTGATCTTTCGATTAATTGGGGGTCATGATGTACTACTAGGTGCCACTCATGATCGTTCTATAATTGGTTGATTATGGACGGCCAACATAAATCGAAAGCCTATTTAGTCACACGCACTACGAGTAATCCGAGGGATTTAAAACGAGTTGAAAATTAAATTTTCCGATCAAGAGAAATAAGTCGAATCTGAATTTATCAGAGGCGCATCGGAAGCTTAAAATGGCTAAGTCTTTTGAAGGCTTATTAGACGAATTAAATGAGTTTAATTCGCGAGGAGGCGGCTTGGTTTGGCCGGCCAAAGAGGGTCCCCACCCTCTTTGGTTTGGCCGGCCACAACAAGGAGGGAAACCAATTTATTTGGTTTAAATTATAAAATAAATCAAGCGCGATTTGTTTTAAAAAATTATGGATAAATAAATTTATATAAATTTATTCTTTTTATGGAAATTAAAATGAACCATGGATTGGTTTATTTTATTTTATAAAATCAATTATGAATTGATTTTTCCATGATAAGAAAATTTTATATGATAAATTTTTGTAAAAAATTTATTCCATAATAAAAGGGGAGATGTATTTGTTTTATTATAAAGTTAGTTATAATAAAACTTGGCATAACGGAATAATTCATAGGAAAATTTATAGGATAAATTTCATATGAAAATTTATTCCGTTAAAAAGGTGACTTGGCGATGGAGAGACTACTATATAAAGGAACCAAGGCAAGGCTTGAATTCCAATTAAGAGATCAAGTAGCAAGCTCTCTCTCTCTCTCTTATTCTCTCCCTCTCTCTCTCTAGGGCCGGCGCCCTCTCTCCTCCCCTAGGACCGGTGCACCGCCTAGGGTTGCCGTGAGCCTCCTCCACCAAGAAGGTGCCAAAGAAGAAGAAGAAGCGGGTCGCAACTCCTTCCTTCCCGGAATTTTGATTCCGTTACTTGGTGGTTAGTTTCCATCTTTCTCTCTTGATATTCTAGTTGTGCTTTGGAGAATCTAGTAGTTCTCGTCGGCACAAAACTCGTGGCTTTGAGAAGTCATCCCGAAGAGAACTCGGCGTGGACGCGAATAGAGGCGGAGCTTCCAAGGGACGCTATGGTTGGATCTCGTCCCTTTCTTCGAGTTACGCGAGGTACAAAGTAATTAGTTTACTTTTCTGCAAAATTTTAATTTATGATCATGTCCACACATCATAAGGTCGCATGCTAGATACGTGGTTAAAAATAATTTGAGAAATTATTTATGCTAATTCTTCCGCTGCACGTAAATATTTTAAAATTTACGAACCCGTATCCTTGTCAACATGCACCCGGTCCCAACAAGTGCATGCACCAAGGATTGAACCTTGGACCTAGCATACCACCATGCATGTACTAACCAATTCACCTAGCAAGGGAGTGCTATGAGGGAATGTAGTGGATTTTTGTTAAGGCTAAAGGAAGTGAAGAGTCACCATGAGAGGAGGCACCATGTCTCTTCACTTGCCCCTCTTCATTGAGTATAAATGAGAGGAATGATAACTTAACAATTAAGAAAGTCATTCCTTCTTCTCTTCATCCACCAAGCCTCTCCTCTCCTTCTTCTTCCCTCTCTTAGCCGAAACCCACAAGACCCCTCTCCCTTGGAAAAGTTTCACAAGGGAACTTGATCTTGAAGATCCAAGACCTTCTACAAGGATACAAGGGCAAAGGAGAGGTCTAGGGTCAAGGAGCTTTCTTTTGGCTTCTCCATTCAAGGCGATAATCAAAGACAAACCAAGGTAAGACCCTCTCACCTGTGGTATGATTGTTCATTGATGCTTAACAAAGATTTAGACTTTTGTTTAAGATTTAAAGTTGAGGAAACCATGAAGGGGAGTCACTAGGGTTTCGGCCAAGGTTGATGGTTGGGTTTAGGGATGATGTAAACTCTCTTTTGTGCACTTAAATGTTTTATTATGATATGTAAGACATAGATCATGATGTAGGGAAATTTTTTGGCACCCTAAAGCTTCCTAGGGTTTCGACCCATGTCAACATAGGATGAGGTCTAACCTTTCAAGCATGCTATTATGTTTCCTATGGTTTAATGGATCTTAATGGTGGATGATAGGAATTTTTTTCATATGTTTGTGACCCATTAGGGTTTCGGCCAAAGACAAATAAGAGGGCTAGGAAATAGGGATGGCTCCAATTATGGGGTCAAATAACTTACTATGACATTGTATGAATGTATGGGTTCTTCATTTCCTATGGACCTTTGCATGTTGCTTGAGTGATGGGGTCTTTTCCCCTATTGAACTTTCGGCCAAGAGCATAAGTTAGGGCTTGGGTTGGGTTAAGTTTCAAAAGAGACTTGTTTATGGGTTACAAGGATGTATGTATATGATTAAGTATGTTGTAGGAACTTGTATGTGACCTAAAACCTAACTTCATGTAAAATGTGCCTTGACCTTGTATATTAGGTCAGGTGCTATGATGATTCACAAATGTTTAGACCACGTGCCATGAACCTAGGGAAATGAATGATGATGAATGTTCATACCTTATGAATGAAGATAATGAATGATGATGAATGTTCATGCATTTAAGGCATCATGATGTTAAGTATGAATGATGAAACGTTAAGTATGTCTATGTCATGCTAAGGGATGGGCACCTTAAGAACGCCCCGGTTCTGGACTACCGATGTTGTCCACGGTTCTGGAACTACCGCAGCTGTTCCTATTCATATGTCAAGTTTCATGAAACAATATTTTGTTTATGCCATGAATGTTCTATGAATGATGAAGCATGTTAAGTAATTTATTTTTAAGAATGGGTTTGTACCGGACCGAAGTAAGGGTCCAAGGGATGGTCACCTTAAGAACGCCTCGGTTCTGGACTACCGAAGCTGTCCACGGTTCTGGGACTACCGTAGCTGTCCAACAAGGATGGGCACCTTAAGAACGCCCCGGTTTTTGGAACTACCGTAGCTGTTCCTACCCTAGTAGGTCGGGGCTCGCTACCCCGTATTTACTTCGGGATGCGCGCTTATGATGTATGTATGTGGTACAAGCCGGGGACCCCAATGATGTGATGATTATGTTTAAGTATTTAAAAGTATGATTTTAAACTAAGCATTCTTATGATTTATGAATTTGACACATGCATTCATCCATGTTATGCATTATGCTACGAAAAATATGTTTATGCAAGTATGTTTATGCAAAGTATATTTATGCAAGTATGTTTATGCAAAGTATGTTTATGGAAGTATGTTTATGCAAAGTATGTTTATGCAAAGTATGTCTATGCAAAGTATGTTAATGCAAAGTATGTTTATGCAAAGCATGTTAATGCAAAGTATGTTTATGCAAAGTATGTTAATGCAAGGTAGGTTTATGCAAAGTATGTTTATGCAAATGATTATGTCTATGTTCATGTTAAGTATGATGCCATGATTATATTTATGTTTATGATAAGAAGTATGTCATGATAAGTAGGATTTAAGTATTATGTTTATGTTTATGTGACGTATAGATTTTGTGAGTAGGAAAGGGTCTTACTAAGCCTAAGTGCATATAGTCTTATTGTCTCATATCGCAGATCAAGCAAACAGGGGTTACTAGGTGAAGCAGTAGGAGGGGCCAAAAGTGTGTGTGTGATAGTTACATGGCAGAGGAAAGAGGAACAAGACTCTTCTATTATGTTTTGTGTTTTAAAACGCCTCTTTAGATGCTATGTTATACTTATGATAAGTTACTTGCTACCTATGATGCTTATGGATAAAGTACGGAATGTTATGCTTTAATATGCTAAGTTACAATGCTACCATGTTCATGAATGATAAGTTAAGGCATACATATATGTTCAGGTAATAGTTGCATGGTAAAACACATGTGTAAAAAAAAAATTGATTCCGCTGCATTAAGATAGTCCTATGCTGTATGTAAGAATAGGTGTGTTAGCGTAACGCCGTCTCTCTCACCACACCGTAAGGTGTGGGAAAAAGACGGGCGTTGCAGGTTGGTATCAGAGCAGGTCGCCATCTCACTACACACACATCAAGCCTCCTTCCTGCAGTTTCCAAGTAAGTACCTTTATGCATATTTTATGATAGTAAGTACTTTTAGGATACTGTTCATGGCACAAGCAAGTATAGATGATATGTTATAATCCTAGAATATGCAAGTATGGATGACACCTTATGATAGCAAGTACCGTTAGGATATGGAATATGAATGATATTTTCATTAGAATTTAATATGGGGGTAGGAATAACAATAACTCATATTATCCATACTTGTCCTTTATGAAGGAAAGCATGGCTAGAATACAGAGTAACAGACTTAATGAGACTACTTCCTCGCTTGACCTGATGCAATTAGTGACCCAACTTCAGCGTCAAGTCACCGAGCAACAGCAAACCATCAATACTCTGATGAACCAACAAGAAAATTCTACTACTCCTCCGGCGAACCAGACTGCTATACCTGTCGCGCCTACGGTTACGCAAACTCCTCCGTCAGGCTCGACCACGGTAGCACGACAAGAGGTGTATCTGATCCAGTGGTTGAGGCTGAAACCGGAAAATTTCTTGGGTATCGGTGAACCGTGGGACGCTCAAGCGTGGTTCAGGACCGTGGAGAGTACAATGGAGCTGTTGGACTGGCCTGAACAGGAGAAGATCAAGTGTGCATCATTCTGCCTTTCTGGAGATGCCAGAATGTGGTGGGAAAGGGTCAAGGCCAAGAGACAGGTGAACCAGATGACGTGGCCAGATTTCGAATCAGAATTCTTCGAAGAATTCTTCAACATGCGGGTCACCAATAAACACTACGACGAGTTCACGGAATTTCGACAGGGCAACCTCTCAGTCAACGAAGCCATGAAGAAATTTAATCGGCTGGCTCACTTATGCCCTGAGTTGGTCCGCACTGAGAAGGAGAGGGTTCGACTTATGTTAAAAATGTTGCGACCCGAAATAGCCCTGAACGTGGCTGGCGGAGTTAACAAACCACAGACCGCTGAGGTGCTATTTAGTAGTGCCCTACTCACCGAGCATTACCTGAACAATATCAATCAGCAAAGAAAGGCATTAAATGAAAGTAAGAATCAAGCTCACTCCGGGATTCTCGATTCTTTATTTTCATTATCCCTAATGTTCTTTCCTTTCATTATCACTCAGGAGGTCAGAAACCCCCGAGTACCAACGCTAACTGGAAGGGAAACCAGAGTGGTAAACGGCAGCCATGAAACAACTCCCAGGGGGGCCCGGCAAATAAACAGTCCAGGTTTCCCCTGTGTGCTACATGCGGGAAAATGCATCCCGGGGAATGTCGCAAAGGTATGAAACGGTGTTTCATTTGCGGGGTGGAAGGGCACATAGCCTCTTACTGTTCTACCAAGAACCCGACACCTTCTCAACACCTAGTTCAGTACCAGGGCCCACAAACGAAACTACATTATATGCAAGCTGAGCTGGAAGGTGCACCTATGAGTCAAGAGCGGTTGGAGGCCCCACCACCCATGGAGGATGCCAGGATTTTCTCTATCACTAAGGAGGATGCCGCGAATGCTTCGACGGTTGTCACAGGTCAGATATTTATTTACAGTCAGCATGCTACTGCATTGTTTTATACTGGGGCAACACATTCGTTCATCTCTATGTCCTACACTAAGAAGATAGATATGTTTCCACAAGTTTTAGACTGCAAGTTTTTGACGACCCTGCCCTCGGGAGAAATAATGACATCCACACACGTACTACGTGCCGTGCCAGTTGGAATCGCTGGAAGAGAACTCTACTGCGATCTGATAGTACTCAGCATGCAGAATTATGATGTTATAATGGGAATGGATTTCTTGAGCAAATACGGTGCTTCGGTCGAGTGCCGTAAACGAAAGGTGGTTTTTCAACCTGAGGTAGATTCTATGTTCGAATTTATCGGAGAGCCAAGGAAAAGAACGAGGAAATTCTTATCGACTCTCAAGGCACAGAAGATGTTAGACAAGGGATACACCGGGTTTCTAGTACATGTGGTCGACGTAAGTCAAACAAAGGATCAGAAGCTAGAAGATGTTAGAGTAGTATGTGATTATCCATAGGTATTTCCGGATGAATTACCAGGATTAGCTCCTGATAGAGAAGTGGAATTCGAGATCGAATTGATTCCTGGTACTAACCCGATCTCCAAGACACCATACAGAATGGCACCGGCTAAATTAAAAGAGCTTCAAGAACAACTACAGGAGTTGCTCGATCAGGGGTTCATTCGCCCTAGTCATTCTCCATGGGGAGCTCCGGTACTATTTGGGAAGAAGAAGGATGGATCTATGCGAATGTGCATAGATTATCGAGCGCTGAACAATGTGACGATCAAGAACCGGTATCCCCTTCCGAGGATAGACGACCTGTTTGATCAATTGAAAGGAGCCACCATGTTCTCAAAAATTGATCTGAGGTCTGGTTATCATCAAGTTAGAGTAAAGCAGGATGATATTCCGAAAATGGCCTTCCGAACAAGGTATGGGCATTTTGAATTCGTTGTGATGCCTTTCGGTGTGACAAATGCTCCTGGCATGTTTATGGACCTTATGAATCGGGTATTCTCGTCTTTTCTCGATAAATTTGTAATCGTCTTCATCAACGATATTCTTATTTATTCGAGGAACCAAGAGGAGCACGCCGAGCACCTGAAGATAGTATTACGGATTCTTCGGGAAAAACAACTGTACGCAAAGTTCTCCAAGTGTGAGTTCTGGTTCGACCAAGTAGGTTTTTTGGGCCATATCATTTCCAAAGATGGGGTTATTGTAAACGCCCGCCCTAATATCTACTCTCGGGGCGGGGTTACGTACTACTCATTCATATAATTTTAATCATAAAAGAAAAACATAAGTGCTAAGCCTATTAGTCAGTGCATGCCAGTCAGATATCATGCTTTAATGTTTAGAACATTTTATTTCTTTGGAGCATAGTCCTAGGTTTCTATGCATCTTAAGTTCACAAGTAATTCAACTCAAACATATAAGAGTGATCACTAATATTTAAAAGTACCAACTCTAATCACTAGCATTTATTATTAAAGGAAACATAGGCATAGTAATGTAGATATGGGAATCTTTCTTTCCCGAGCCACCACCCCACACATCTTCAGCCCACCTGCCTCTTCCTCTAGTTTAAGTGTCCATTACCTTTATCTGCAGCATAAGACAACACATAAACTAGTAAGCACAAATGCTTAGTAAGGATCCTGTCCTACTCGCAAAATCCATACGAAAGCATACAACATGTACACCTCATAAATCATAAGCATGAGTTCATCATAGCATACTAAACATCAAAGTTTCTAAGCAAGCAGTATAAAGTATGGAATGCATATACATAAGGATGCTTAACTTTTAAAATCATACTTTTAAATACTTAAAAATCATCGTATCATCATTGGGGGTCCCCGGCTTGTACCACATACATACATCATAAGCGCGCATCCCTAAGTAGATACGAGGTAGCGAGCCCCGACCTACTAGGGTAAGGACAGCATAGTCGGTAGTCCCAGAACCGGGGCGTTCTTAAGGTGCCCATCCCTGTTGCACAGCTACAGTAGTGCCAGAACCGTGGACAGCATAGTCGGTAGTCCAGAACCGGGGCGTTCTTAAGGTGCCCATCCCTTGGACCCATACTTCGGTCCGGTACAAGCCCATTCATAAAGTAAAATACTTTATATGCTTTTACATATATGCTAAGGAATACTCCAAATCCACTCTTATGGGACACACCACTCTTCAAGGGTGCTCATGATCCCGTAGGGACACACCACACAACATAAGGGGTGCTCTTGATCCCATACTTAGTGGAGTATCCTTTCAAGCATTTTATCATACACATCACATGCAATTCATAAAGGGTGCCACGTGGGCTATATAAACATGCTCATACATATGTCATATTTCAACCACTTACACAAACTTATATATGACAAGATTAGTCACATAAATCATATTCCTGTCATAGAAAGTGGTAGCATACTTCATGAGTTAATCGAGTTCTTCTTAACCCTAAACCTAAGTTCTTGGCCGAAAGTCAAAGTAGAGATAGCTTAGGTTTTTGACATCAAACATCACATACAAGTATCATATCTATATCCATCATATATCATTCTAAGCATAGCATACATCATGGGGTAATCAAGCTTCACAAACCTAATGTTCTATGCTTGGCCGAATATCACATGCTAGGAGAAAGGTTAAGTTTTCCTATCAAACATTCCCTTAAACATCACATGCATATACATATCATTATTCCCAAACATAAGCATATCTCCTAGGGTAGTTTAACCTTCACAAACCCTAACCTTAGGGAGTTGGCCGAATGGTGTAGGGTAGGGGAAATTAGGGTTTTTGAATCAACATTCATACAAGCATTTACACAAACATCTCACATACCTATCATGCCACTTATTAAACATAGATTTCATCATAAGATAATTATGCAACCCTAATCTCTAATCCCTCTAGGGTTGGCCGAAACTCAAGGGTAAGGGAAACTAGGTTTCTTGAAATCAAATCTTCACACCAACATTTATACAAGCATTTTGTCTACACTACTAAGCATGGATATATCATAGGAATCATACAACCTTAAAACCCTCTTTGCTTCATGCTTTGGCCGAAAGTCACATAAGGGTAGAACCCTAGTTTTTGTTCACAACATCATAAAGAAAATCAACATACCTATATACCCTAAGTCTCAAGGGATCTTCTCATGTATTAAAGAGTAACCAAGGCCTCTCCTAAAGGAGGTGGCCGAAACTTACAAAGGGAAAACCCTAATTCTTTTGTACAAGAAAACAACAAGAATCTTGCATAACAATTACACTGCAGGCGAGGGGATACTTACATCCTTTCGCTTGAATTTCCCTTCTCTTACTCCTTAGGGTACCCTTGAAGAAGAAGAAGATGAGTGTTTCCCTTGTTAGCCTTCTCTAGCAATCTTGGCCCTAGTAGAGGGCAAGAACCTTAAAGGGTTCCTTTCTCCTTCCAATTCCCTAGGGTTAGAACCCTAGGGTGAAATTTCGAACTTGCAAAGAGGGGAAGAGGGCTCTTGGTTTTCGAAAATTGAAGTGGGGAAGAAGAAGTGTAACTTCTTTTCCCTCTCTTATTTATACTCTTCTCTTTAAGAGACATGTCTCTTCACTTCCCTAGCTTTAACAAGCATGTTTCTTATTCTCTCAACAAGAAACATGGCTTGGTACAATGGTTAAGACATTGTTAGTGCAACTAGGAGGTTCAAGGTTCAATCCTTGCTTCCTCCTTTCTATATTTTCTTTTTGCACTATTCCACATCCAAACCCATTAAGCCAAGCCCATCATGAATTTTCATAGTAATAATCATGTTTTATGAATTCATAATATTTCATAATATTTAATAATAATATTTCATGAATTTCATAATATTTCATATTCATGAATTGATAATATTTCATAATAATATTTCATGAATTTCATAATATTTCATATTCATGAATTCATAATATTTCATAATATCCCATAATAATATTTCATGAATTTCATAATATTTCATATGGAAAAATTTTGGGGCGTTACAATCCTCCATACCTTATAAAAAAGTTCGTCCCGAACTTTAAAATAATTCCGGATACTTTAATCGTATTGCCTCCTCTCGTTCCTACGTGGCTTCTTCGAATTGTTCGTTCCGCCACAGAACCTTTACTAAGGGCACTTCCTTGTTCCTTAGCTTTCTGACTTCCCGATCTAAGATCTGAATAGGTTGGTTTTCATAACTTAGGTCCTTATTTGTCGCATGGTTACTATAGGGTAAATGAGATCTTATTTATTATATCATCAAAATTTATTTATCCCATCGTATACTTTATAAATCTACATATAAAAACTGGTCCAATTCAGCGAACTAGATTTGTCATTCCCTCGCTCATCTCCCCTCGGCAGCATGAGTACCATCTATAGCTGCCTGCATCTGGTGTAACTGGGGATGAGCACCTTCGTACTGAGCATGTTGCTGCTGGGGTGCTTTGGCTGCAGTAGGACACTCTCTAGCCATGTGTCCTTCCATTCCGCAGGTGAAGCATCTCCTGGTGCCCAAGAGGCATGTCCCGAGGTGCATCTTCCCACAAGTGACGCATGAAGGGTACTTAGGTTTCTTGTCTGCTGAACCACTGGCAGATTTATCCCATGGCTTCCTTTTTCCGTTGTGGTTCTTTTCCCAGTGGGGGTTACTATCCTGAGGTTTCTGACCTCCCGACTGACTCTGATCCTTGCTGGCGGTCAGTGCTTGGTTCTGCTGGTTAATATTCTTCAGATAATGCTCGGTAACAAGGGCGCTGCTGAACAGCTCCTCTGCCGTCTGGGGCCTATTAACGCTGCCAGTTACATTTAGAGCTATCTCGGGCCTGAGCATCTTGAGCATTAATCTGACCCTTTCTTTCTCTGTACTGACCAACTTCGGACATAATCGTGCCAGTCGGTTAAATTGCTTAACGACATCGTTGACTGAGAGATTTCCCTGTCGGAATTCAGTGAACTCATCAAAGTGCCTGTTTGTGACTCGCATATTAAAGAATTCCTCCAGAAATTCGGACTCGAAGTCCTTCCACTTCATCTGGTCCACTGACCTTCTAGCTTTTACCCGTTCCCACCACATCCTGGCGTCGCCAGTGAGGCAGAACGAGACACACATAATTTTCTCATGCTCGGGCCAGTCTAATAATTCCACTGTGCTCTCAACTGTCTTGAGCCAGGCCTGGGCGTCCCAGGGCTCGCAGGTGCCAGAGAACTTTTCCGGCTTTAGTCTCTGCCACTGAATCAGATAGACCTCCTGTCGGACCCCTCGGGCTGGAGTGTCCGGGGGTGCCAGTGCAGTTGGAGGCTCAGTAGGTATCGCATTCTGACTTTTCCTTGCGGGGTTGCAGTGTTCCCTTGCTGGGTCATCAGAGTGTTTATGATCTGCTGTTGTTTAGTAACCTGACGCTGCAGGTCTGTAATCACTTGCATCATATTAGGTGGGGGTGCTGTCTCATTACCCCGATTGCTACGTCCTCTAGCCATATCTATCATATAGATGATAAATGACTACATAAGAATTAATATTACTTTCACTTGTTATGCAAGTGTTAATCATCTCCATATAATCATGACTGTACATGAAATAAAATAAAGCGAGGTTAGGATCTCTTACTTGGAAGCGGCAGGATGAAGCTTGATGTGTGTGTGGTGGAGGGGAAACCTGCTCTGATACCAACATGTAAACGCCCGCCCTAATATCTACTCTCGGGGCGGGGTTACGTACTACTCATTCATATAATTTTAATCATAAAAGAAAAACATAAGTGCTAAGCCTATTAGTCAGTGCATGCCAGTCAGATATCATGCTTTAATGTTTAGAACATTTTATTTCTTTGGAGCATAGTCCTAGGTTTCTATGCATCTTAAGTTCACAAGTAATTCAACTCAAACATATAAGAGTGATCACTAATATTTAAAAGTACCAACTCTAATCACTAGCATTTATTATTAAAGGAAACATAGGCATAGTAATGTAGATATGGGAATCTTTCTTTCCCGAGCCACCACCCCACACATCTTCAGCCCACCTGCCTCTTCCTCTAGTTTAAGTGTCCATTACCTTTATCTGCAGCATAAGACAACACATAAACTAGTAAGCACAAATGCTTAGTAAGGATCCTGTCCTACTCGCAAAATCCATACGAAAGCATACAACATGTACACCTCATAAATCATAAGCATGAGTTCATCATAGCATACTAAACATCAAAGTTTCTAAGCAAGCAGTATAAAGTATGGAATGCATATACATAAGGATGCTTAACTTTTAAAATCATACTTTTAAATACTTAAAAATCATCGTATCATCATTGGGGGTCCCCGGCTTGTACCACATACATACATCATAAGCGCGCATCCCTAAGTAGATACGAGGTAGCGAGCCCCGACCTACTAGGGTAAGGACAGCATAGTCGGTTGTCCCAGAACCGGGGCGTTCTTAAGGTGCCCATCCCTGTTGCACAGCTACGGTAGTGCCAGAACCGTGGACAGCATAGTCGGTAGTCCAGAACCGGGGCGTTCTTAAGGTGCCCATCCCTTGGACCCATACTTCGGTCCGGTACAAGCCCATTCATAAAGTAAAATACTTTATATGCTTTTACATATATGCTAAGGAATACTCCAAATCCACTCTTATGGGACACACCACTCTTCAAGGGTGCTCATGATCCCGTAGGGACACACCACACAACATAAGGGGTGCTCTTGATCCCATACTTAGTGGAGTATCCTTTCAAGCATTTTATCATACACATCACATGCAATTCATAAAGGGTGCCACGTGGGCTATATAAACATGCTCATACATATGTCATATTTCAACCACTTACACAAACTTATATATGACAAGATTGGTCACATAAATCATATTCCTGTCATAGAAAGTGGTAGCATACTTCATGAGTTAATCGAGTTCTTCTTAACCCTAAACCTAAGTTCTTGGCCGAAAGTCAAAGTAGAGATAGCTTAGGTTTTTGACATCAAACATCACATACAAGTATCATATCTATATCCATCATATATCATTCTAAGCATAGCATACATCATGGGGTAATCAAGCTTCACAAACCTAATGTTCTATGCTTGGCCGAATATCACATGCTAGGGGAAAGGTTAAGTTTTCCTATCAAACATTCCCTTAAACATCACATGCATATACATATCATTATTCCCAAACATAAGCATATCTCCTAGGGTAGTTTAACCTTCACAAACCCTAACCTTAGGGAGTTGGCCGAATGGTGTAGGGTAGGGGAAATTAGGGTTTTTGAATCAACATTCATACAAGCATTTACACAAACATCTCACATACCTATCATGCCACTTATTAAACATAGATTTCATCATAAGATAATTATGCAACCCTAATCTCTAATCCCTCTAGGGTTGGCCGAAACTCAAGGGTAAGGGAAACTAGGTTTCTTGAAATCAAATCTTCACACCAACATTTATACAAGCATTTTGTCTACACTACTAAGCATGGATATATCATAGGAATCATACAACCTTAAAACCCTCTTTGCTTCATGCTTTGGCCGAAAGTCACATAAGGGTAGAACCCTAGTTTTTGTTCACAACATCATAAAGAAAATCAACATACCTATATACCCTAAGTCTCAAGGGATCTTCTCATGTATTAAAGAGTAACCAAGGCCTCTCCTAAAGGAGGTGGCCGAAACATACAAAGGGAAAACCCTAATTCTTTTGTACAAGAAAACAACAAGAATCATGCATAATAATTACACTGCAGGCGAGGGGATACTTACATCCTTTCGCTTGAATTTCCCTTCTCTTACTCCTTAGGGTACCCTTGAAGAAGAAGAAGATGAGTGTTTCCCTTGTTACCCTTCTCTAGCAATCTTGGCCCTAGTAGAGGGCAAGAACCTTAAAGGGTTCCTTTCTCCTTCCAATTCCCTAGGGTTAGAACCCTAGGGTGAAATTTCGAACTTGCAAAGAGGGGAAGAGGGCTCTTGGTTTTCGAAAATTGAAGTGGGGAAGAAGAAGTGTAACTTCTTTTCCCTCTCTTATTTATACTCTTCTCTTGAAGAGACATGTCTCTTCACTTCCCTAGCTTTAACAAGCATGTTTCTTATTCTCTCAACAAGAAACATGGCTTGGTACAATGGTTAAGACATTGTTAGTGCAACTAGGAGGTTCAAGGTTCAATCCTTGCTTCCTCCTTTCTATATTTCCTTTTTGCACTATTCCACATCCAAACCCATTAAGCCAAGCCCATCATGAATTTTCATAGTAATAATCATGTTTTATGAATTCATAATATTTCATAATATTTAATAATAATATTTCATGAATTTCATAATATTTCATATTCATGAATTCATAATATTTCATAATAATATTTCATGAATTTCATAATATTTCATATTCATGAATTCATAATATTTCATAATATCCCATAATAATATTTCATGAATTTCATAATATTTCATATGGGAAAATTTTGGGGCGTTACAATCCTCCATACCTTATAAAAAAGTTCATCCCGAACTTTAAAATAATTCCGGATACTTTAATCGTATTGCCTCCTCTCGTTCCCACGTGGCTTCTTCGAATTGTTCGTTCTGCCACAGAACCTTTACTAAGGGCACTTCCTTGTTCCTTAGCTTTCTGACTTCCCGATCTAAGATCTGAATAGGTTGGTTTTCATAACTTAGGTCCTTATTTGTCGCATGGTTACTATAGGGTAAATGAGATCTTATTTATTATATCATCAAAATTTATTTATCCCATCGTATACTTTATAAATCTACATATAAAAACTGGTCCAATTCAGCGAACTAGATTTGTCATTCCCTCGCTCATCTCCCCTCGGCAGCATGAGTACCATCTATAGCTGCCTGCATCTGGTGTAACTGGGGATGAGCACCTTCGTACTGAGCATGTTGCTGCTGGGGTGCTTTGGCTGCAGTAGGACACTCTCTAGCCATGTGTCCTTCCATTCCGCAGGTGAAGCATCTCCTGGTGCCCAAGAGGCATGTCCCGAGGTGCATCTTCCCACAAGTGACGCATGAAGGGTACTTAGGTTTCTTGTCTGCTGAACCACTGACAGATTTATCCCATGGCTTCCTTTTTCCGTTGTGGTTCTTTTCCCAGTGGGGGTTACTATCCTGAGGTTTCTGACCTCCCGACTGACTCTGATCCTTGCTGGCGGTCGGTGCTTGGTTCTGCTGGTTAATATTCTTCAGATAATGCTCGGTAATAAGGGCGCTGCTGAACAGCTCCTCTGCCGTCTGGGGCCTATTAACGCCGCCAGTTACATTTAGAGCTATCTCGGGCCTGAGCATCTTGAGCATTAATCTGACCCTTTCTTTCTCTGTACTGACCAACTCCGGACATAATCGTGCCAGTCGGTTAAATTGCTTAACGACATCGTTGACTGAGAGATTTCCCTGTCGGAATTCAGTGAACTCATCAAAGTGCCTATTTGTGACTCGCATATTAAAGAATTCCTCCAGAAATTCGGACTCGAAGTCCTTCCACTTCATCTGGTCCACTGACCTTCTAGCTTTTACCCGTTCCCACCATATCCTGGCGTCGCCAGTGAGGCAGAACGAGACACACATAATTTTCTCATGCTCAGGCCAGTCTAATAATTCCACTGTGCTCTCAACTGTCTTGAGCCAGGCCTGGGCGTCCCAGGGCTCGCAGGTGCCAGAGAACTTTTCCGGCTTTAGTCTCTGCCACTGAATCAGATAGGCCTCCTGTCGGACCCCTCGGGCTGGAGTGTCCGGGGGTGCCAGTGCAGTTGGAGGCTCAGTAGGTATCGCATTCTGACTTTTCCTTACGGGGTTGCAGTGTTCCCTTGCTGGGTCATCAGAGTGTTTATGATCTGCTGTTGTTCAGTAACCTGACGCTGCAGGTCTGTAATCACTTGCATCATATTAGGTGGGGGTGCTGTCTCATTACCCCGATTGCTACGTCCTCTAGCCATATCTATCATATAGATGATAAATGACTACATAAGAATTAATATTACTTTCACTTGTTATGCAAGTGTTAATCATCTCCATATAATCATGACTGTACATGAAATAAAATAAAGCGAGGTTAGGATCTCTTACTTGGAAGCGGCAGGATGAAGCTTGATGTGTGTGTGGTGGAGGGGAAACCTGCTCTGATACCAACATGTAAACGCCCGCCCTAATATCTACTCTCGGGGCGGGGTTACGTACTACTCATTCATATAATTTTAATCATAAAAGAAAAACATAAGTGCTAAGCCTATTAGTCAGTGCATGCCAGTCAGATATCATGCTTTAATGTTTAGAACATTTTATTTCTTTGGAGCATAGTCCTAGGTTTCTATGCATCTTAAGTTCACAAGTAATTCAACTCAAACATATAAGAGTGATCACTAATATTTAAAAGTACCAACTCTAATCACTAGCATTTATTATTAAAGGAAACATAGGCATAGTAATGTAGATATGGGAATCTTTCTTTCCCGAGCCACCACCCCACACATCTTCAGCCCACCTGCCTCTTCCTCTAGTTTAAGTGTCCATTACCTTTATCTGCAGCATAAGACAACACATAAACTAGTAAGCACAAATGCTTAGTAAGGATCCTGTCCTACTCGCAAAATCCATACGAAAGCATACAACATGTACACCTCATAAATTATAAGCATGAGTTCATCATAACATACTAAACATCAAAGTTTCTAAGCAAGCAGTATAAAGTATGGAATGCATATACATAAGGATGCTTAACTTTTAAAATCATACTTTTAAATACTTAAAAATCATCGTATCATCATTGGGGGTCCCCGGCATGTACCACATACATACATCATAAGCGCGCATCCCTAAGTAGATACGAGGTAGCGAGCCCCGACCTACTAGGGTAAGGACAGCATAGTCGGTAGTCCCAGAACCGGGGCGTTCTTAAGGTGCCCATCCCTGGTGCACAGCTACGGTAGTGCCAGAACCGTGGACAGCATAGTCGGTAGTCCAGAACCGGGGCGTTCTTAAGGTGCCCATCCCTTGGACCCATACTTCGGTCCGGTACAAGCCCATTCATAAAGTAAAATACTTTATATGCTTTTACATATATGCTAAGGAATACTCCAAATCCACTCTTATGAGACACACCACTCTTCAAGGGTGCTCATGATCCCGTAGGGACACACCACACAACATAAGGGGTGCTCTTGATCCCATACTTAGTGGAATATCCTTTCAAGCATTTTATCATACACATCACATGCAATTCATAAAGGGTGCCACGTGGGCTATATAAACATGCTCATACATATGTCATATTTCAACCACTTACACAAACTTATATATGACAAGATTGGTCACATAAATCATATTCCTGTCATAGAAAGTGGTAGCATACTTCATGAGTTAATCGAGTTCTTCTTAACCCTAAACCTAAGGTCTTGGCCGAAAGTCAAAGTAGAGATAGCTTAGGTTTTTGACATCAATCATCACATACAAGTATCATATCTATATCC
The DNA here is from genome assembly GCA_024364735.1 of Boesenbergia rotunda. NCBI lineage: Eukaryota > Viridiplantae > Streptophyta > Magnoliopsida > Zingiberales > Zingiberaceae > Boesenbergia > Boesenbergia rotunda. Next base: position 157,047 of record JAGFNQ010007795.1, on the reverse strand, counting down.
ATCATATATCATTCTAAGCATAGCATACATCATGGGGTAATCAAGCTTCACAAACCTAATGTTCTATGCTTGGCCGAATATCACATGCTAGGGGAAAGGTTAAGTTTTCCTATCAAACATTCCCTTAAACATCACATGCATATACATATCATTATTCCCAAACATAAGCATATCTCCTAGGGTAGTTTAACCTTCACAAACCCTAACCTTAGGGAGTTGGCCGAATGGTGTAGGGTAGGGGAAATTAGGGTTTTTGAATCAACATTCATACAAGCATTTACACAAACATCTCACATACCTATCATGCCACTTATTAAACATAGATTTCATCATAAGATAATTATGCAACCCTAATCTCTAATCCCTCTAGGGTTGGCCGAAACTCAAGGGTAAGGGAAACTAGGTTTCTTGAAATCAAATCTTCACACCAACATTTATACAAGCATTTTGTCTACACTACTAAGCATGGATATATCATAGGAATCATACAACCTTAAAACCCTCTTTGCTTCATGCTTTGGCCGAAAGTCACATAAGGGTAGAACCCTAGTTTTTGTTCACAACATCATAAAGAAAATCAACATACCTATATACCCTAAGTCTCAAGGGATCTTCTCATGTATTAAAGAGTAACCAAGGCCTCTCCTAAAGGAGGTGGCCGAAACTTACAAAGGGAAAACCCTAATTCTTTTGTACAAGAAAACAACAAGAATCATGCATAACAATTACACTGCAGGCGAGGGGATACTTACATCCTTTCGCTTGAATTTCCCTTCTCTTACTCCTTAGGGTACCCTTGAAGAAGAAGAAGATGAGTGTTTCCCTTGTTAGCCTTCTCTAGCAATCTTGGCCCTAGTAGAGGGCAAGAACCTTAAAGGGTTCCTTTCTCCTTCCAATTCCCTAGGGTTAGAACCCTAGGGTGAAATTTCGATCTTGCAAAGAGGGGAAGAGGGCTCTTGGTTTTCGAAAATTGAAGTGGGGAAGAAGAAGTGTAACTTCTTTTCCCACTCTTATTTATACTCTTCTCTTGAAGAGACATGTCTCTTCACTTCCCTAGCTTTAACAAGCATGTTTCTTATTCTCTCAACAAGAAACATGGCTTGGTACAATGGTTAAGACATTGTTAGTGCAACTAGGAGGTTCAAGGTTCAATCCTTGCTTCCTCCTTTCTATATTTCCTTTTTGCACTATTCCACATCCAAACCCATTAAGCCAAGCCCATCATGATTTTTCATAGTAATAATCATGTTTTATGAATTCATAATATTTCATAATATTTAATAATAATATTTCATGAATTTCATAATATTTCATATTCATGAATTCATAATATTTCATAATAATATTTCATGAATTTCATAATATTTCATATTCATGAATTCATAATATTTCATAATATCCCATAATAATATTTCATGAATTTCATAATATTTAATATGGGAAAATTTTGGGGCGTTACAATCCTCCATACCTTATAAAAAAGTTCATCCCGAACTTTAAAATAATTCCGGATACTTTAATCGTATTGCCTCCTCTCGTTCCCACGTGGCTTCTTCGAATTGTTCGTTCCGCCACAGAACCTTTACTAAGGGCACTTCCTTGTTCCTTAGCTTTCTGACTTCCCGATCTAAGATCTGAATAGGTTGGTTTTCATAACTTAGGTCCTTATTTGTCGCATGGTTACTATAGGGTAAATGAGATCTTATTTATTATATCATCAAAATTTATTTATCCCATCGTATACTTTATAAATCTACATATAAAAACTGGTCCAATTCAGCGAACTAGATTTGTCATTCCCTCGCTCATCTCCCCTCGGCAGCATGAGTACCATCTATAGCTGCCTGCATCTGGTGTAACTGGGGATGAGCACCTTCGTACTGAGCATGTTGCTGCTGGGGTGCTTTGGCTGCAGTAGGACACTCTCTAGCCATGTGTCCTTCCATTCCGCAGGTGAAGCATCTCCTGGTGCCCAAGAGGCATGTCCCGAGGTGCATCTTCCCACAAGTGACGCATGAAGGGTACTTAGGTTTCTTGTCTGCTGAACCACTGACAGATTTATCCCATGGCTTCCTTTTTCCGTTGTGGTTCTTTTCCCAGTGGGGGTTACTATCCTGAGGTTTCTGACCTCCCGACTGACTCTGATCCTTGCTGGCGGTCGGTGCTTGGTTCTGCTGGTTAATATTCTTCAGATAATGCTCGGTAATAAGGGCGCTGCTGAACAGCTCCTCTGCCGTCTGGGGCCTATTAACGCCGCCAGTTACATTTAGAGCTATCTCGGGCCTGAGCATCTTGAGCATTAATCTGACCCTTTCTTTCTCTGTACTGACCAACTCCGGACATAATCGTGCCAGTCGGTTAAATTGCTTAACGGCATTGTTGACTGAGAGATTTCCCTGTCGGAATTCAGTGAACTAATCAAAGTGCCTGTTTGTGACTCGCATATTAAAGAATTCCTCCAGAAATTCGGACTCGAAGTCCTTCCACTTCATCTGGTCCACTGACCTTCTAGCTTTTATCCGTTCCCACCACATCCTGGCGTCGCCAGTGAGGCAGAACGAGACACACTTAATTTTCTCATGCTCGGGCCAGTCTAATAATTCCACTGTGCTCTCAACTGTCTTGAGCCAGGCCTGGGCGTCCCAGGGCTCGTAGGTGCCAGAGAACTTTTCCGGCTTCAGTCTCTGCCACTGAATCAGATAGGCCTCCTGTCGGACCCCTCGGGCTGGAGTGTCCGGGGGTGCCAGTGCAGTTGGAGGCTCAGTAGGTATCGCATTCTGACTTCCTTGCGGGGTTGCAGTGTTCCCCTGCTGGGTCATCAGAGTGTTTATGATCTGCTGTTGTTCAGTAACCTGACGCTGCAGGTCTGTAATCACTTGCATCATATTAGGTGGGGGTGCTGTCTCATTACCCCGATTGCTACGTCCTCTAGCCATATCTATCATATAGATGATAAATGACTACATAAGAATTAATATTACTTTCACTTGTTATGCAAGTGTTAATCATCTCCATATAATCATGACTGTACATGAAATAAAATAAAGCGAGGTTAGGATCTCTTACTTGGAAGCGGCAGGATGAAGCTTGATGTGTGTGTGGTGGAGGGGAAACCTGCTCTGATACCAACATGTAAACGCCCGCCCTTATATCTACTCTCGGGGCGGGGTTATGTACTACTCATTCATATAATTTTAATCATAAAAGAAAAACATAAGTGCTAAGTCTATTAGTCAGTGCATGCCAGTCAGATATCATGCTTTAATGTTTAGAACATTTTATTTCTTTGGAGCATAGTCCTAGGTTTCTATGCATCTTAAGTTCACAAGTAATTCAACTCAAACATATAAGAGTGATCACTAATATTTAAAAGTACCAACTCTAATCACTAGCATTTATTATTAAAGGAAACATAGGCATAGTAATGTAGATATGGGAATCTTTCTTTCCCGAGCCACCACCCCACACATCTTCAGCCCACCTGCCTCTTCCTCTAGTTTAAGTGTCCATTACCTTTATCTGCAGCATAAGACAACACATAAACTAGTAAGCACAAATGCTTAGTAAGGATCCTGTCCTACTCGCAAAATCCATACGAAAGCATACAACATGTACACCTCATAAATCATAAGCATGAGTTCATCATAGCATACTAAACATCAAAGTTTCTAAGCAAGCAGTATAAAGTATGGAATGCATATACATAAGGATGCTTAACTTTTAAAATCATAATTTTAAATACTTAAAAATCATCGTATCATCATTGGGGGTCCCCGGCTTGTACCACATACATACATCATAAGCGTGCATCCCTAAGTAGATACGAGGTAGCGAGCCCCGACCTACTAGGGTAAGGACAGCATAGTCGGTAGTCCTAGAACCGGGGCGTTCTTAAGGTGCCCATCCCTGTTGCACAGCTACGGTAGTGCCAGAACCGTGGACAGCATAGTCGGTAGTCCAGAACCGGGGCGTTCTTAAGGTGCCCATCCCTTGGACCCATACTTCGGTCCGGTACAAGCCCATTCATAAAGTAAAATACTTTATATGCTTTTACATATATGCTAAGGAATACTCCAAATCCACTCTTATGGGACACACCACTCTTCAAGGGTGCTCATGATCCCGTAGGGACACACCACACAACATAAGGGGTGCTCTTGATCCCATACTTAGTGGAGTATCCTTTCAAGCATTTTATCATACACATCACATGCAATTCATAAAGGGTGCCACGTGGGCTATATAAACATGCTCATACATATGTCATATTTCAACCACTTACACAAACTTATATATGACAAGATTGGTCACATAAATCATATTCCTGTCATAGAAAGTGGTAGCATACTTCATGAGTTAATCGAGTTCTTCTTAACCCTAAACCTAAGGTCTTGGCCGAAAGTCAAAGTAGAGATAGCTTAGGTTTTTGACATCAAACATCACATACAAGTATCATATCTATATCCATCATATATCATTCTAAGCATAGCATACATCATGGGGTAATCAAGCTTCACAAACCTAATGTTCTATGCTTGGCCGAATATCACATGCTTGGGGAAAGGTTAAGTTTTCCTATCAAACATTCCCTTAAACATCACATGCATATACATATCATTATTCCCAAACATAAGCATATCTCCTAGGGTAGTTTAACCTTCACAAACCCTAACCTTAGGGAGTTGGCCGAATGGTGTAGGGTAGGGGAAATTAAGGTTTTTGAATCAACATTCATACAAGCATTTACACAAACATCTCACATACCTATCATGCCACTTATTAAACATAGATTTCATCATAAGATAATTATGCAACCCTAATCTCTAATCCCTCTAGGGTTGACCGAAACTCAAGGGTAAGGGAATCTAGGTTTCTTGAAATCAAATCTTCACACCAACATTTATACAATCATTTTGTCTACACTACTAAGCATGGATATATCATAGGAATCATACAACCTTAAAATCCTCTTTGCTTCATGCTTTGGCCGAAAGTCACATAAGGGTAGAACCCTAGTTTTTGTTCACAACATCTTAAAGAAAATCAACATACCTATATACCCTAAGTCTCAAGGGATCTTCTCATGTATTAAAGAGTAACCAAGGCCTCTCCTAAAGGAGGTGGCCGAAACTTACAAAGGGAAAACCCTAATTCTTTTGTACAAGAAAACAACAAGAATCATGCATAACAATTACACTGCAGGCGAGGGGATACTTACATCCTTTCGCTTGAATTTCCCTTCTCTTACTCCTTAGGGTACCCTTGAAGAAGAAGAAGATGAGTGTTTCCCTTGTTAGCCTTCTCTAGCAATCTTGGCCCTAGTAGAGGGCAAGAACCTTAAAGGGTTCCTTTCTCCTTCCAATTCCCTAGGGTTAGAACCCTAGGGTGAAATTTCAAACTTTCAAAGAGGGGAAGAGGGCTCTTGGTTTTCGAAAATTGAAGTGGGGATGAAGAAGTGTAACTTCTTTTCCCTCTCTTATTTATACTCTTCTCTTGAAGAGACATGTCTCTTCACTTCCCTAGCTTTAACAAGCATGTTTCTTATTCTCTCAACAAGAAACATGGCTTGGTACAATGGTTAAGACATTGTTAGTGCAACTAGGCGGTTCAAGGTTCAATCCTTGCTTCCTCCTTTCTATATTTCCTTTTTGCACTATTCCACATCCAAACCCATTAAGCCAAGCCCATCATGAATTTTCATAGTAATAATCATGTTTTATGAATTCATAATATTTCATAATATTTAATAATAATATTTCATATTCATGAATTCATAATATTTAATAATATCCCATAATAATATTTCATGAATTTCATAATATTTCATATGGGAAAATTTTGGGGCGTTACAGTTATGGTAGATCCAGCAAAGATTGATGCTGTGAATAACTGGAGTCGACCAAAGAACGCCTGCAAAATCAGAAGCTTCCTTGGGCTGGCGGGCTATTACCGAAAATTTGTGGAGGACTTCTCGAGAATTGCAGCCCCTCTAACGGCTCTCACCAGGAAGAATAAGAAGTATGAATGGAGGGAAAACTGTGAAAGGAGTTTCTTGGAACTAAAAAGGAGACTTACAAGTGCTCCAATCCTTACCCTTCCAGAATGTAACCAGAGCTTCGACATGTATAGCGATGCCTCCAAACTGGGACTTGGGGCTGTACTTATGCAGAATGGTAAGGTCATTGCCTACGCTTCTAGACAACTCAAAGAACATGAACAGAATTACCCCACTCATGATCTGGAACTGGCCGCGGTGGTCTTCGCTCTTAAGATATGAAGGCATTATCTGTATGGAGCGCAGTGTAGGATTTATACAGACCACCAGAGTCTGCGATATTTCTTCACTCAGAAAGACCTGAATATGAGACAACGCCGATGGCTTGAGTTGGTAAAGGACTACGACTGCGAAATCTTTTACCACCCAGGGATGGCAAACAAAGTGGCCGATGCACTCAGCCGGAAGTCAAGTACCATCTTGATGTTCATATCTATGTTACCCCGACCACTCGAAAGAGAAATTATGAATTTTGGAGTTGAAGTCATCTCCGGACGGCTTTCTATCATGACGATAGCACCGACGCTATTCGAGGACATATTGGAAAAACAAAATGGTGATCCGAGCCTTCAGAGAATCAAACAGGAGATCATGGAAGGGAAGAGCGAGGGTTTTCGTATCGCCGACGGGGGAGTGCTCTACCTTCGGGATCGTCTATGCATCCCTAATGATCCGGAGCTGCGGAAAGAAATCTTGACCGAAGCTCACGGAACCCCTTAATCAAGGCATCCAGGATCCACCAAAATGTATCAAGACCTGAAAGAAAAATTCTGGTGGTCTGGTATGAAGAGGAATGTGGCTCAGCATGTTAGTACTTGCCTGACTTGTCAACGAGTGAAAGCAGATCACCAGCGACTCGGAGGGGTTTTGCAGCCACTTTCGATTCCGGAATGGAAATGGGAAGACATCTCTATGGACTTTATTTCAGGACTTCCCAGGACTACAAACGGATATGATGCAATTTGGATAATTATGGACAGGTTAACAAAGTCCGCTCACTTCCTAGCAGTCAAGATAACTTATTCGATTGAGCAACTGGCTCAATTATATGTTAAGGAGATAATCAGACTTCATGGAGTTCCCAAGACCATCGTCTCAGATAGGGATGGTCGTTTTACCTCACATTTTTGGGAGTGTGTTCAGAAGTCTCTCGGCACTAAACTTCGATTCAGCACCGCCTTTCACCCTCAGACTGACGGGCAAACTGAACGAGTGAATCAAGTACTGGAGGACATGTTGCGAGCTTGTGCCTTGTATTTCAAAGGGGGTTGGTGCCAATATCTATGTTAGCGGAATTCGCTTACAACAATAGCTACCAAGCTACTATTGGAATGGCACCTTATGAAGCTTTGTATGGGAGAAGATGCAGGTCTCCGATCTGTTGGTACGGAAGTGGTGAGAAGAAGGAAATGGGGCTCACAACGGATGTCATCGACAGCACCACTCGAGCTATACAGAACATTCGACAACGGATAGAAGCTGCTTAGAGCCGGCAGAAGAGTTATGCAGATGTCCGGCGTAGACCACTGGAATTTAATGTGGGAGATTTAGTGTTCCTCAAAGTGGCCCCTATGAAAGGGGTGACGAGATTTGGGAAGAGAGGAAAACTGAGTCCGCGATATGTAGTACCGTACCTAATCCTGAAAAGAGTTGGCAAGGTGGCATATGAACTGGAGCTGCCTCAAGAGATGTCAGCTATTCATAATGTGTTCCATGTGTCAATGCTTAAGAAGTGTATCCCAAATATGGATCAAGTGATCAAGTCACAGACAGTACAAGTTCAGGAGGACTTAAGTTATGAGAGCCGACCTATCCAGATCTTGGATCGGGAAGTCAAGAAGCTAAGGAACAAGGAGGTACCCTTGGTCAAGGTGTTATGGCAGAGTCAACGGTTCGAGGAAGCTACCTGGGAACGCAAGGACGAGATGAGACGCAAGTACCCGGAGCTATTCTAAGTTCGAGGATGAATTTTCACGAGGTATGGGGGACTGTAACGACCCGGAAAATTGTCTCAATATTTTCTTTAAAATATTGATCATGTCTAGATAGTTTTTTTTTTACCTAGAGACACTAGAGCGCACTTTAGCCTAGTTATCCATGATTTTCCCATTTAATTTGAGAAACTAAGTACTAATGGGCCTTATATGGGCTTTCCTAATACCATGGTTATTAGAGGATTTTAGGTAGAATGTAATATGAACATAGATGAGATTTAGTTAGGAATATTAGTATGATTATGGGTGGGTCTTAGGGGAAATTTTTGAAAACAAAATAAAAATAAAGTGCATGCACCAAGGATTGAACCTTGGACCTAGCATACCACCATGCATGTACTAACCAATTCACCTAGCAAGGGAGTGCTATGAGGGAATGAAGTGAATTTTTGTTAAGGCTAAAGGAAGTGAAAGTCACCATGAGAGGAGGCACCATGTCTCTTCACTTGCCCCTCTTTATTGAGTATAAATGAGAGGAATGATAACTTAACAATTAAGAAAGTCATTCCCTCTTCTCTTCATCCACCAAGCCTCTCCTCTCCTTCTTCTTCCCTCTCCTAGCCGAAACCCACAAGACCCCTCTCCCTTGGAAAAGTTTCACAAGGGAACTTGATCTTGAAGATCCAAGACCTTCTACAAGGATACAAGGGCAAAGGAGAGGCCTAGGGTCAAGGAGCTTTCTTTTGGCTTCTCCATTTAAGGCGATAATCAAAGACAAACCAAGGTAAGACCCTCTCACCTGTGGTATGATTGTTCATTGATGCTTAACAAAGATTTAGACTTTTGTTTAAGATTTAAATTTGAGGAAACCATGAAGGGGAGTCACTAGGGTTTCGGCCAAGGTTGATGGTTGGGTTTAGGGATGATGTAAACTCTCTTTTGTGCACTTAAATGTTTTATTATGATATGTAAGACATAGATCATGATGTAGGGAAAGTTTTTGGCACCCTAAAGCTTCCTAAGGTTTCGGCCCATGTCAACATAGGATGAGGTCTAACCTTTCAAGCATGCTATTATGTTTCCTATGGTTTAATGGATCTTAATGGTGGATGATAGGAATTTTTTTCATATGTTTGTGACCCATTAGGGTTTCGGCCAAAGACAAATAAGAGGGCTAGGAAATAGGGATGGCTCCAATTATAGGGTCAAATAACTTACTATGACATTGTATGAATGTATGGGTTCTTCATTTCCTATGGACCTTTGCATGTTGCTTGAGTGATGGGATCTTTTCCCCTATTGAACTTTCGGCCAAGAGCATAAGTTAGGGCTTGGGTTGGGTTAAGTTTCAAAAGAGACTTGTTTATGGGTTACTAAGATGTATGTATATGATTAAGTATGTTGTAGGAACTTGTATGTGACCTAAAACCTAACTTCATGTAAAATGTGCCTTGACCTTGTATATTAGGTCAGGTGCTATGATGATTCACAAAAGTTTAGACCACGTGCCATGAACCTAGGGAAATGTATCATGTATGAAAAGATCTAGGCATGTCTTCCTAGGTACCATGACCATCCATGTTTTATGAATGATATGTATGTATGCCATGCTTTATGAATGATATGTATGTATGCCATGTTTTATGAACAATATGTATGTAAGCCATGTTTTATGAATGATAAGTATGTATGTCATGCTTCATGAACGATATGTACGTATGCCATGTTTAAGAATGAAGATGATGAACGAAAATGATAACCATGGCCCTAAGACAAAATGATGCAAGTATGACATACCTTATGAATGAAGATAATGAATGATGATGAATGTTCATGCATTTAAGGCATCATGATGTTAAGTATGAATGATGAAACGTTAAGTATGTCTATGTCATGCTAAGGGATGGGCACCTTAAGAATGCTCCGGTTTTGGACTACCGAAGCTGTCCACGGTTCTGGAACTACCGCAGTTGTTCCTATTCTTATGTCAAGTTTCATGAAACAATATTTTGTTTATGCCATGAATGTTCTATGAATGATGAAGCATGTTAAGTAATTTATTTTTAAGAATGGGCTTGTACCGGACCGAAGTAAGGGTCCAAGAGATGGGCACCTTAAGAACGCCTCGGTTCTGGACTACCGAAGCTGTCCACGGTTCTGGGACTACCGTAGCTGTCCAACAGGGATGGGCACCTTAAGAACGCCCCGGTTTTTGGATCTACCGTAGCTGTTCCTACACTAGTAGGTCAGGGCTCGCTACCCGGCATTTACTTAGGGATGCACGCTTATGATGTATGTATGTGGTACAAGCCAGGGACCCCAATGATGTGATGATTATGTTTAAGTATTTAAAAGTATGATTTTAAACTAAGCATCCTTATGATATATGCATTTGACGTATGCATTCATCCATGTTATGCATTATGCTACGAAAAATATGTTTATGCAAGTATGTTTATGCAAAGTATGTTTATGCAAGTATGTTTATGCAAAGTATGTTTATGCAAAATATGTTTATGCAAGTATGTTTATGCAAAGTATGATTATGCAAGTATGTTTATGCAAAGTATGTTTATGCAAGTATGTTTATGCAAAGTATGTTTATGCAAGGTATGTTTATGTAAGGTATGTTTATGCAAAGAATGTTTATGCAAAGTATGCTAATGCAAAGTATGTCTATGCAAAGTATGTTAATACAAAGTATGTTTATGCAAAGCATGTTAATGCAAAGTATGTTTATGCAAAGCATGTTAATGCAAAGTATGTTTATGCAAAGTATGTTAATGCAAGGTAGGTTTATGCAAAGTATGTTAATGCAAAGTATGTTTATGCAAATGATTATGTCTATGTTCATGTTAAGTATGATGTCATGATTATATTTATGTTTATGTGACGTATGGATTTTATGAGTAGGAAAGGGTCTTACTAAGCCTAAGTGCTTATAGTCTTATTGTCTCATACCACAGATCAAGCAAACAGGGGTTACTAGGTGAAGCAGCAGGAGGGGCTAAAAGTGTGTGTGTGATAGTGACATGGCAGAGGAAAGAGGAACAAGACTCTTCTATTATGTTTTGTGTTTTAAAATGCCTCTTTAGATGCTATGTTATACTTATGATACGTTACTTGCTACCTATGATGCTTATGGATAAAGTACGGAATGTTATGCTTTAATATGCTATGTTACAATGCTACCATGTTCATGAATGATAAGTTAAGGCATACATATATGTTCAGGTAATAGTTGCATGGTAAAACGCATGTGTAAAAAAAAAAAATTGATTCCGCTGCATTAAGATAGTCCTATGCTGTATGTAAGAATAGGTGTGTTAGCGTAACGCTGTCTCTCTCGCCACACCGTAAGGTGTGGGACAAAGACGGGCGTTACATCCGATGCGTCTCTAAAAAATTCAGATTCGACTTATCGTTTGGCTCAACCAAACCTAATCTCTCTTGATTGGAAAATCCAATTTTCAACTCGTTTTAAATCCCTCGGATTACTCGTAGTGCGTGTGACTAAATAGACTTTCGATTTATGTTGGCCGTCTATAATTAATCAATTAATTATAGAACGATCATGAGTGGCACCTAGTAGTACATCATGATCCCCAATTAATCGAAAGATCAACGGATGACCTCAGAAACAATTCTGAAACCCTTTAGCAGCTATAATGAATCGTGCCCCATTCCCTTCACCATCTTATACCCACTTGGTTCAGGACATGGTCCATGTGTGTCAGTCTCCACTGGGCTGACTACGTCACACCTAGCCCAAGTAACGTTTTCTCGTCATACGGATTCTAATTACTCTCATGTATTTAAGAGATTCATACTCTGAACATGTCATGCTTTGGCCAGAGGATTCGAGTAACAATCCGACAATAGGCCTCGTGTACACATCTCCTCGCAAGGAGTGGTGAATCCTTTGTAGGCTGTTCAAACATCTTCGGGCACTTCGACTTATACCCAATCATCCTGGGTCCACACCTCCTTGGAGATGCTTGCTTAAGATGTCAAAGTATAAGTCTCCATGACCAAGATGACTTGAACACTGCAAGTCAAAGGAATATCGCACTTAAGCTGCAGTAAGAACTTCACTGACATATCTATATGTAGACTACCATATGAAGTTTTACAGCCAGTCACTCCAATGAACTAGTTCTCTTAACTAGCATTCATGTTTATCTCCGGACATCTCAATGTCACCAGCCAGTGAGAATCAGCTGATTAGAGAATAACCCATGCTAGTCCCAACAGAATTGATAGTGTCCGTATTTATCAATTCATTGACTAGGGACAATTTCAATACTTCACAATTACACATGTAGAGATAATCACTAGTTGTGAATTCATCATAAATTCTCTCATGCTTTGAATTGTATTGCGGACATTCAGTAAATGAGTTTAGATCTCAATCAAATACACAAACATGTATACTCAAACAGTGAATATTCATTTATTAAAATAAATGATTACAATCATAAGGCGGTTGCCTTAGGACACTTCTCTCATATCACTAACAAACTCCTACTTGGCCTAATGCCAATCGCTACGGTACCCAATACCACAGGCTCTAACATGACCCTCAAACTTGCTTTGAGGCAAGGCCTTAGTTAAAGGATCCGCTAAATTCCTTTCAGTGTGAATTTTCTCAATTGGTATATCATTCCTACTTATAATCTCTCTGATTAGATGATAGCGCCGAAGCACATGTTTGGATCACTGATGAGACCTTGGTTCCTTTGCTTGTGCAATAGCTCCATTGTTGTCGCAGTAAACCGGTATTGCTTCATCAATGGTTGGAACCACGCCTAGTTCTGAGATAAACTTCTTTATCCAGACTGCTTCCTTTGCTACTTCCGAAGATGCAATATATTCCGCTTCCGTGATAGAATCCGCTACGGTGTCTTGCTTGGAACTCTTCCAACTTATTGCACCTCCATTCAAAATAAATACGTATCCGGATTGAGATTTGGAGTCATCCTTATCTGTCTGGAAACTGACATCTGTGTACCCACGTATTACCATATCACCTTCTCCATATATTATGAACACATCCTTAGTGTTTCTTAAGTACTTGAGGATTGTCTTGATAGCCGCCCAATGATCCATTCCTGGATCAGACTGGTATATGTTGATGCAGTCTGGCCCTGATTGTTGTTTTGGTATTGACACCGATTTTAGTTTAAGTGGATGATTATTGATTATGATTAAGTCCTGGTCGGGGATCAGACATGGTATGGAAAATCCTAGCTTGGAGGGCTAGGTGTTGGAAAATCCTAACCTGGAGGGTTAGGTGTTGAAAATCCTAGCTTGGAGGGCTAGGTGTGTGAAAATTCCTAATTCGGAAGAGGTGGGTAAAAAGTCCTAGCTTGGAGGGCTAGGTGAAAAGTCCTAACTTGGAGGGTTAGGTGCAAATTCCCATCTTGGAGAATTAGGTGAAAAAGTCCTGGCTTGGAGGGTCAGGTCCTAGCTTGGAGGGCTAGGTTTGGAAAGTACTAATCCAGAAAAGTTAGGTGAAAAGTCCTAGCTTGGAGGGCTAGGTGAAAAGTCCTAGCTTGGAGGGCTAGGTGAAAAGTCCTAACTTGGAGGGTTAGGTGCAAATTCCCAACTTGGAGGATTAGGTGAGAAATCCTTAGCTTGGAGGGCTAAGGTGGATGAAATCCTAGCTTGGAGGGCTGGGTTGGAGCCCCTGGATAGGTATGGTGACCGATCAGGGAATTGGCACGGTGCTCCTTCGTGGATCGGTCTGGTGACCGATCCAGCGATGACTAATCGGTCTGTTGACCGATCAGGGGGTATTCGTTTCACCCACTACTTGGCTCCTGATCGGTCTGGTGACCGATCAGGGAGCAAACAGTGAGGTTGAGTTCCCTTGCTGAACTGCTCCTAATCGGTCTGGTGACCAATCAGGATCACTGTGTAGATCGTTCTGGAGAACGATCCAGCATCGCAGGTTCCTCGCTATGATCGATCAGGACGGAGCCTGATAGGTCTGATCATAACCTGATCGGTCTGGTAACCGATCAGGAGGTTACCTGATCGGTCCGGTGATCGATCAGGGGGTCTGGACTGCGAAACTCAGAAATCGCCCGATAAAGGGGTGGATCGGTCGAGTGATCGACCCACAACCTGGGATCGGTTTGGTGATCGGTCCAGGAGAATCCCAAAGAAGTCGCGATTTCTGATTGAGCGTTGGGGATCGATCAGGACGGAGCCTGATCGATCTGGACCTAGCCTGATCGGTCTGGTGACCGATCAGGAGGCTCTCTGATCAGTTCGGTGACCGATCACTTTAATTCAAATTGCACTGTCAGGCGCTCTGATCGCGCCTGACCATATCCGATTCTCTGTTGCTTACATCTGATACTTGATTTACTGTGTGATATACTGCTCTAACACTCTGATTAAGCTGCAGGTGACAGGGGAGGATTCAAACACTCAAGGAGAAGTCAATGGAGGCTTTCCTTGGAGCAGGTTTGTCCGTTTTCCATCTCAGGTTGCAACGGCTGGAGCTGCAGACTGGAGCTGCTGACTGGAGCTTGGCTGAGGGGATCTCAGGAAGTCCAGGTAGGGCTCAGTGGTAGCTGGCGTTGGCAGTGAGGCAGCTGGAGGCTGCAGGAGATGTTGTCACCTGATGCTGAGTGGAGAAACAAAAAGGGTGGAAGAAGGCTTCGTGGAAGAGAGTTCGAAAACTAAGTTCTTGCCGCGCCTTGTGTTCTCCACAACTTGCTTGCTGTGTTCCTGAAGTTGTCATCACTTTGAGCAAGCGATTGCATTCTTGAAGCAACCATCCATTACTTAAGCGCTTGAAGGAGAGAACAAGAGGCTTGGAGTCCGACAGTGGGAAGACACGAGGAAGGGTTTCTTGCATGAGATCGCCGCTGGGTGGAGCTCAGGAATGCTTGCTGTGTTCTTATCTTTGCTGAGTGCTTGAGTAAGATCTTTCTTATTTTTCATTGAGCTTAAACATTTATCTGTGATTGAAACGCTGTGGAGAGGTTTCTCCACCGAGAAAGAGGTTGTCTTCTATCCGGTGCTAACCGGGGCTTGATCTGCCGATGATCAAGGGATCGCCCACCTTAAGGGCACGCCAAGGAGTAGGGGCAAGTTATCCCCGAACCTTGTAAACCCTCCTTGTTAGCGATCTTGCTAGTTGTAGTTGTTTCCCTTCATTTTCTGTTTCTGCATTTTCTGTGTTCATACTTCTGCTGTGCTACTAACAAAGTGAAGTGCAGAAATTCGATTTGTGTCTAAGTCAAAGTGATTGGCTATATTCACCCCCCCCTCTCTAGCCATCCGGTTTCCAACAAGTGGTATCAGAGCTTGGGGCTCTGTTCACGGCTTAACATCCGAGAGCTATCAACAAGATGGCGTTGAGAGAAGGATTTTCCACCACCCGACCTCCTTTCTTTGATGGCGCTGATTTTCAATATTGGAGATCAAAGATGGAGTATTACTTGAAGATGGACATCAATACTTGGTTCGCGGTGAAGGAGGGATTCACCCCTCCTAAGGATGATGAAGGCAAAGAACTTGAGTCGTGGAGATGGACTGCCGAACAAACTCGAAAGAGTGAAGCCGACGCGAAGGCGGTTGTCACTCTACAATGTGGCATGAACAAAGACCAACTCATCAAGGTTGGTCCTTTCACAAGTGCAAAGGACTTGTGGAACAAACTCATTGAGCTTCACGAGGGCACCCGAGACTCAAGAATCGCAAAGAGGGATTTGTTCCTCAACCAACTCCAAAATCTCTCCATGAAGGAGAATGAATCGGTAAGTGAGCTTCATAGCCGGTTCAAGGAAGTCCTCAATGGGCTTCATTCGATTGATGAAAAGGTCGAGAATCGCGACCTTGTGAGGTATGTCTTGAAAGCCTTTCCAAGGAATGCTTTGTGGTCATCCATGGTGGATGCCTACAAAGTTTCCAAGGATCTATCCATTGTAAAGTTAGATGATTTATTTTGTGAGATGGAATTGCATGAAATGGCTAACAAAGGCCCCAAGGAGAAGGGGATTGCTTTAGTTGCAGGGGACCGATCCAACAAGAAGAAGAAGGAGAAGAAGAAGGAGAAGGAAGTCTCTTCATCTTCATCCTCTTCCGAATCCGAGTCCGATTCCGAAGAAGATGGCAGCGGCTCCTCATCCTCCGAAATGGCGAACTTTGTGCGAAGAATGATGAGAAGGGGTTGACGCTTCAAGAGTAGAGGTAACTCTAGTGAAGCTAAACTTGATAAGACTAATGCATCTTGCTTTAAGTGTGGTAGGAAAGGGCACTTCAAGAACGAATGCCCAAAGCTTAAGAAGAAGGAGGAGAAATCCAAAAAGAAAGAAGAAAAATTCAAGAAGAAGAAGAAGGCCTTGAAGGCCACATGGGATGAGTCATCCTCTAGCTCATCTGATGAAGAGAAGGAGGAGAAGAGCACAAGGCAGGTGGCACTCATGGCATTGGGAGATCAAGAGAGCAGTGATGAATCTTCCAACTCATCAAACGCGGCTTCATCATCTTTGGATGATGAAGAGGTAACATCTCCTGAGCTTGAAAAATGTTATAGAGCAATTGCATGTTCAACTAGTATGCTTAAGAAGTCAAAAAATAAGGTTAAACCATTGCAATTAGAAATTCATCAATTGAAATTATCTAGGGATGATAACATTGATGATTTGCATGTTGAATTGTTAGAAGATGAAATTAAATCATTGAAACTTGAAGTTGAAAAGTTGAAATCCTCTAAGGTTGAGGAAATGAATGACTTGCATGATGAGTTACTAGTAGAAGAAAACCAATCATTGAAGAGTGAAGTTGAGAAACTCAAGAATATTCTTGAGAAGTTCTCAACTAGCTCTAAGACCCTAGACATGATCTTAAATGCCCAAAGGGCGGTCTACAATAGGGCCGGTATTGGTTACCGTCCTAAAGAACCCTCATTTGTGTCTCTTATGTCTAGGACTGATATGAGACAATCTAGGACACCCAAGGGTCAAAAGAAAGTGGTCAAGGCATGGGTGCCTAAGTCTTGTTTAGTTGATGCTTTAGGTCCCAAGGTTTGGGTACCTAAAACTTCTATTTTTCGAATTGTGTAGGTTATGATTGAGGGGGAGCATCTATCAACTTGGTTCGTTGATAGTGGATGCTCCAAACACATGACCGGGGATAGATCATTGTTTACCACACTTCACAAGAAAAGTAGAGGTAATGTATCATTTGGTAACAATGGTAGTCTTAAGGTCATAGGAATAGGAGACATTCAAATATCCGAATGTCTTAGAATCTCAAATGTCCTTCTAGTCAAGGGGATGAAATTTAATCTCCTAAGTGTGAGTCAATTGTGTGACACGGGCTACACAATTGATTTCCAACCAAGTCAATGTCTAGTTAGACAACATGACACCTTGGACACGGTACTAGTAGGAACAAGAGTAGACAATATTTATCAAGTTTCATTTAAAAGTGCTACTAATGTTTCTGCTAAGTGTTTCATGTCAAAAGAAGAAGAGCCCACCCTTTGGCACCGGAGGCTAGCACATGTGAACATGAAGAACATCCAGAAGTTGGCCAACAAGGGATTGGTTCGTGGCTTACCAAGCATCAAGTATGAGAAAGACAAACTTTGTGATGCATGTCAAATGGGTAAGCAAACAAAATATGCACATAAAGGTAAAAGCACTGTAAATACTTCTACTGCATTAGATTTACTTCACATGGATTTGTTTGATTGTAGTACTATCATATCATTGAATAGAAGTAGATATTGCTTTGTGATCATTGATGATTTCACTAGATATACATGGACTTACTTATTAAAATATAAGGACCAAACTTTAGATGTGTTTATCTCTTTTTGTAGGAGGGTAGAAAATGAGAAATCATTAACAATTAAGACAATTAGAAGTGATTATGGAGGTGAATTTCAAAATCAAAGGTTTTTAGAATTTTGTCAAGATAGAGGTTATAGACATGAGTTCTCTACTCCTAGAACACCACAACAAAATAGTGTTGTAGAAAGGAAGAACCGTGTTCTACAAGAGGCTGCACGAAGCATGCTTAATGAGTACTCACTCCCGAGCTACTTATGGGCTGAAGCTGTAAATACAGCTTGCTATGTGCAAAATCGAGTCCTCATCCATAGATTTCTAGGTAAGACTCCCCATGAACTTTGGTTTGGAAAACCACCTACGGTTAAACACCTTCGGGTGTTTGGTTGTAAGGTGTTCATTCTAAACACCAAGGATCATCTTGGAAAGTTCACGGCAAAGGCTGATGAAGGGATACTAGTCGGGTACTCCCTCGTTAGCAAAGCCTATCGAGTCTACAACAAGAAGTCTAGACTAGTTGAAGAATCTTCTGATGTTGTCTTTGAAGAAATTCCAAAAGTCAATGGTCAACCAGAAGATGGAGTCCAATTCGAACTTAGGAGACTAAGTTTGAATGAAAGTCCAAATGTTGTTGATGGTGATGAATCTGATGACGGTGAACCTAGACAATCCATAGATCAGCCGAACCCAGAGGCTGAACTTATGTCTAGTGAGCCCATTCACGAAGCACCACCAACACCAAGGCAAACTAGATTAGCTTCTAGTCATCCCCAAGACCAAATTGTTGGAGACGTCCATCATGGGGTTAGAACTAGATCATTCTTCCAGGAATGAGGCTAATGAAGTTACCCTAATTTCTGAAATTGAACCTAGAAAAATTGATGAAGCATTAAATGATCCCGATTGGATCATTGCAATGCAAGATGAATTAGGTCAATTCGAAAGGAGTCAAGTTTGGGACTTAGTCCCTAGACCTAAGAAGACCACCATCATTGGAACCAAATGGGTTTCAAGAACAAATTGAACCATAAGGGAGAAATCATCAGAAACAAGGCACGCTTAGTAGCCAAGGGCTATAGTCAAGTTGAAGGCCTTGATTATGATGAGACCTATGCTCCTGTGGCACGATTACATCCGATTGATGCTAGCATTTGCAGCACATCGTGGCTTCAAATTATATCAAATGGATGTCAAATCGGCCTTTCTAAATGGTTTAATTAGAGAAGAGGTTCTACGTCGAACAACCACCGGGGTTTGAGAGTTCCGAATTTCCAAACCACGTGTTCAAGCTCAAAAAGGCACTCTTATGGCCTTAAACAAGCACCCCGGGCTTGGTATGAGCGGTTGTCGACATTCCTAATTGAGAAGGGCTTCGTTAGAGGCCAAATAGACCCTACACTATTTCTACGAAGAGATGGTGACAATATTTTTGTAGCCCAAGTATATGTCGATGACATAATTTGTGGCTCAAACAATAGGGCTATTTAAATGAGTTCATTGGACACATGGAGAGTGAATTTGAAATGAGTCTAGTGGGAGAGTTGACTTTCTTCCTTGGACTTGAAATCAAGCAAACTCGCGANTGAAGAATCTTCTGATGTTGCTTTGAAGAATTCCAAAAGTCAATGGTCAACCAGAAGATGGAGTCCAATTCGAACTTAGGAGACTAAGTTTGAATGAAAGTCCAAATGTTGTTGATGGTGATGAATCTGATGACGGTGAACCTAAACAATCCATAGATCAGCCGAACCCAGAGGCTGAACTTATGTCTAGTGAGCCCATTCACGAAGCACCACCAACACCAAGACAAACTAGATTAGCTTCTAGTCATCCCCAAGACCAAATTGTTGGAGACATCCATCATGGGGTTAGAACTAGATCATTCTTCCAGAATGAGGCTAATGAAGTTACCCTAATTTCTGAAATTGAACCTAGAAAGATTGATGAAGCATTAAATGATCCCGATTGGATCATTGCAATGCAAGATGAATTAGGTCAATTCGATAGGAGTCAAGTTTGGGACTTAGTCCCTAGACCTAAGAAGACCACCATCATTGGAACCAAATGGGTTTTCAAGAACAAATTGAACCATAAGGGAGAAATCATCAGAAACAAGGCACGCTTAGTAGCCAAGGGCTATAGTCAAGTTGAAGGCCTTGATTATGATGAGACCTATGCTCCTGTGGCACGATTACATCCGATTGATGCTAGCTTTTGCAGCTCATCGTGGCTTCAAATTATATCAAATGGACGTCAAATCGGCCTTTCTAAATGGTCTAATAAGAGAAGAGGTTTACGTCGAACAACCACCGGGGTTTGAGAGTTCCGAATTTCCAAACCACGTGTTCAAGCTCAAAAAGGGACTCTATGGCCTTAAACAAGCACCCCGGGCTTGGTATGAGCGGTTGTCGACATTCCTAATTGAGAAGGGTTTCGTTAGAGGCCAAATAGATACTACACTATTTCTACGCAGATATGGTGACAATATTTTTGTAGCCCAAGTATATGTCGATGACATAATTTGTGGCTCAAACAATAGGGGCTATTTAAATGAGTTCATTGGACACATGGAGAGTGAGTTTGAAATGAGTCTAGTGGGAGAGTTGACTTTCTTCCTTGGACTTAAAATCAAGCAAACTCGCGATGGTATCCATGTACCGACCCGGAAAATTCTCTTAATATTTCTTTAAAATATTGAGCATGTCTAGATAATTTTCCGAGGGACCTAGAAATATTAACTCAAATTTTAACCTAGAAATCCATGTTTTCTCATTTAATTTGGGAAAAATAGGCACTAATGGGCCTTATATGGGCTTTCTAGTACCATGATTATTGGTGAATTTTAGGTGAAAATTTATAGAAATATAAAGGGGTTTTAATGAGAAATATTAACATAATTATGAGGGAATTTTTAAGGGATTTTCGAAATAATAGGGAAATAAAAATAAAAATAAAAATAAAATAGAAAAATAGTGCATGCACCAAGGATTGAACCTTAGACCTCTTGGACAACCATGCATGCTCTAACCAATTCACCTAGCAAGGGAGTGCTATGAGGAAATGAAGTGGATTATGGTTAAGGCTTAGGAAAATGAAGAGTCATCAACCATGACTCTTCTCTTACCCTCCTTAATGTGCTATAAAGAGGGGGAATGGGAGTTTCTTTCTTCCTTCCATCAATTCCATTTGTCTTCCTCCTCCTCCCTCATTCTAGCCAAAACCCTCAAGAGGGATTCTCCCTTGGAAAAAGTTCACCTAAGGCTCCATCTCCAAGATCCAAGGCTTTTACAAGGATACTAAGGCTAGGGGTGGTCAAAAGGCAACAAGATTTCCATCCTTCTCTCAAATCTAAAGTCTATAATCAAGATCAACCAAAATAAGACTCCCTCACCTGTGGTATAATAGTTCCTTGAATTTTTAGCATAATATAAAGTTTGGTTTTAGGTTTTGATGTTGAGAAAACCATGTTTTGGACCCCTATGGTATTCGGCCACCATGAGTTTTGGGTCCATGATGATGTTAAAAATCTTAATTATGCTCTCTAATGTGCTCTCATGATGTTTAGAGAATAAATATAATTTTTGGAAATTTTTGGGGTACCCTAAGACCCTTTAGGGTTTGGGACCATCATAAGGATTTCCATGGCTAGGGTTGGATTTAACTCTTCACTCATATATCTTGTGTACCCTTATGATATAAGGGGAGGTTGAAGGGATTTATGTGAATTTTCACAAGGTCTTGTGACCCTAAGGGTTTCGGCCAAGAAGGGATCTAGGGCAAGGGGTAAGGTTTTCTTCAAGTATGGGTTCCAAAAGCCCCTATGGTAGGGTATGGTTGGTGTTTAATGTTTGATTGGGGATTTTATGGAATTTTTCCATGCACCCATAGCCTTGAAGGGTTTCGGCCAGCCCTAAGAAGGAGGGCTAAAGGTTAGGGAAAACCCTAACCATGAGCCTTAATGACTTCTCATGGTCTTATAGGAAATGTATGGTTGTTTCTTTACCTTATGCTATCTTACATGTTAATTGAATGATGGAACCCTTCCTTATAGGTTTCAGCCAAGCAAGGTAAATAGGATTTGGGGGAAGTTAGGGTTTGAAGAATGATGGTTTATGCTTTATTATGAAGTATATATAAAGGTTCAAGCATGTGGTAGAAATTAAGTTAACTATAACCCTAACCTTAAGCACCATGTTTCATGTTTGTATGTTTATGATTGGATGCCATGCTTAATAGTGTTTATTTATGAATGTCTTATGTTCCATGCCATGTACTTGAATGGTAGGTAGTATGTTTATGGGAATCCTACCCATGCATGCTTGAGATAGATACCATGCTTATGTATGAAATGCAATGTTTACCTTATGTATCATGATCATGCAAGTTCTATGGATTAGGATAAATGGCTATGCAAACATGTCATGTTCAATGAATATAATGCAATGTTTACCTTATATGCCATGATCATGCAAGCTATAGGAATAAGAATGATGTTTATGTAAGTAGGTCATGTTCTATGAATGAAGATGCATGTTATGTTTATGAATGAAAAGGCATGCTATGTTTTATGAATAAAGATGCATGCCATGTTTATGAATGACATCACGGTCGATGGTCGACGGTACGACGGTCGTGAGGACCGGTAAATGGGCCGGTAGACGGGCCGGGTCGTTACACATGCCATGTTTTATGAATGAGGATGCATGCCATGTTTTATGAATGAAGATGCATGCCATGTTTTATGAATGAAGATGTATGCCATGTCTTATGAATGATGAAGCATGTAAAGTATTTTATTTTATGAATGGGCTTGTACCGGACCGAAGTATGGGTCCAAGGGATGGGCACCTTAAGAACGCCCCGGTTCTGGACTACCGACTATGCTGTCTACGGTTCTGGCACTACCGAAGCTGTGCAACAGGGATGGGCACCTTAAGAACGCCCCGGTTCTGGGACTACCGACTATGCTGTCCTTACCCTAGTAGGTCGGGGCTCGCTACCTCGTATTTACTTAGGGATGCGCGCTTATGATGTATGTATGTGGTACAAGCCGGGGACCCCCAATGATGTTATGATTATGTTTAAGTATTTAAAAGTATGATTTTAAAAGTTAAGCATCCTTATGTATATGCATTAGACTCATGCATTCATTCATGTTATGCATTATGCCAGGATAGTAATGTCTTATGCTTATGTCTCATGTCAAGAAATATGCATGATAGTAAACGATTTATGCTTATGGTTATGTTAAGAAGATGACCATATGATATGATAGAAAGCATGCCTATGTTTATGCCATACAGGTTAGTTCATTCTTTATGTTTATGTTTATGCCATGTATCATGCATGTTAAGAATGTTTCCTTATGTTATGTTTATGCCATGTATCATGCATGTTAAGAATGTTTCTCTATATTTATGTTTATGCCATGTATCATGTCATGTTAAGAACGTTTACTTATGGTTATGGATCATGCCATGCTATGAATGTTTATTTATGTTTATGTCTATGTCATGTAATAGGCCATGTTAAGTTGAATTATGTTTATGTCTATATCATGTATTATGCTATGCTAAGTTGAATTATGTTCACGTCTATGCCATGTATCATGCCATGTAAATTATAATTATGTTCATGTTATGTCATGTATCATGCCATGTAAGTTTATTTATATTTATGTTCAAGCATAAAGTTATGTTTATGTTCATGTGCTTATGATCAAGTGATGAATGGTTTTAGTGAGTAGGAAAGAGTCTTACTAAGCCTGTGTGCTTATAGTCTTATTTCCTTATACCGCAGATCACGCAAGGGGACTGTAAGGAAGCAGCAGGAGGGCAAGAATGCATGTGTGTGGTAGTGACTTGGCCAAGAAAACAATATGTTTACTCGTCTTATGCTAGAACTTTACCTTTACTACTTATGTGCTTGAATGGTGACTTATGTGACTCTATGACATGATGCTAAGTATGACATGATATGATGCTAAGTATGAAGTTAATATGCCAAGTTCTCATGTCATGATGTTAGGAAAGGTAGTAGGTGCATGTAGGTGTAAGTTTAAAGTTACTCCGCTGCCTTATGATGTCTACATGCCCTAAGTATGTTAACGTAACGCCGCTTTATGGAAGAAAAAAAAAGCGGGCGTTACAATCCATGTGCACCAATCAAAATACACACAAGAAATGCTTCGAAAATTTAACATGGGTGATTCAAAAGAGGTAACCACTCCCATGGCTACAAACACAAAATTAGACAATGATGAGAGTGGTAAACCCGTTGATTTGACTCAATATCGAAGCATGATAGGTAGTTTGCTATACCTTACAGGTAGTCGACCGGATATTCTATTTCCTGTGGGTATGTGCGCTAGGTATCAAGTTTGTGCCAAGGAATCTCACTTAATCGCTGTTAAGAGAATTTTGAGATATCTTAAAGGCACAATAGGAGTCGGTCTATGGTACCCCCATACAGAATCATTTGATTTGATTGGCTATATGGATTCCGACTACGCTGGATGTAAGTTGGACCGGAAGAGCACAAGTGGGGGTTGCCAATTCTTAGGTTCGTCCTTAGTAAGTTAGTCAAGTCGGAAGCAACATTGTGTTGCTCTCTCCACGATCGAGGCAGAATATATTGCCATGGGAGAGAGCGTATCACAATTGTTATGGATGATATATACTTTAGAGGACTATGGATTGAGTTACAAGGGTGTGCAAGTGTTATGTGATAACCTTAGCACAATTAACCTAACCAAGAATCCAGTCCATCATTCTAGGACCAAACACATTGAGGTACGTCACCACTTCATTAGGGATCATGTAGCTAGGGGAGATATTGTACTCTCGCATGTAGAGTCCAAATCAAACCTAGCTGACATTTTCACTAAACCACTTTCTGAAAATGAATTTAGTTTCCTAAGACAGGAGTTGGGAATGTGTCGCGCTTCATGAATTTCAAAATGCTTTCAAACCCTTCATGATTATTTCGAAATTGTTAGGAAACAATTGGGTAACTTTGGGGACATCTCACACGAACTATAAGGTTTAACAAAACATTTTTGTTTGCTAGATATGGGGTGAGATGTTAGGATCAACTAAATTTCTCAAAATGTCAATGCATCCGTTGAGAAATTAAGTTGACGAGATAATAATCACTTCGGTGACCAAGTATAGGGAAAACTATTGCATAACATATGTGTATATGACTCCATGATCATACTTGGACATTCCAATCAAGGCAACTTGATTGGAAACCTGAATTTGATACAAACTTAGTTGAAATTGCTTGAATGATTGTTGATTGAGTTTGACTCCATTTGGATGGATCAAAGTGATTGTTGAACCTATAAGGACGTTTGATCCTTGTTCAGGGATCAATTTTAGTCATGAGATCATGTCCAAGGTCGATAAACTTCATCAGATCTCGATTGGAAAAATTCTGAAAATCTGAAACTGAATGTTTCAGATGGTATCAGGAAGTATCAGGAACCCTGATCGGTCACTGGACCGATCAGGCATAAGGCTGATCGGTCCCCGAACCGATCCTGCTCCACTCTGCAACGATCGATCCACAGACCGATCAGAAGGGATTCAGTGACTTCACGAAATTCTGATCAACCTTACTGAGCCAGCCTAGGTCGGTCCCCGGACCTATCTGGGACCCTCTGGTGATCGGTCTGCAGACCGATAAGGGGGCTCACAGGTTTCTCTCCGAACCCTATTGTTCGTGTCCTAATCGATCAGCCGACCGATCAGGAGCGCACCTGATCGGTCACCCGACCGATCAGGCCCAGGTCAGTCCGATCAGGCTATAGCCTGATCGGTCTGGGCGCTATCAGATCGAACGGTGATCCGTTCAATCGCATTAAATTGCGGTTGGTGGACCGATCCACCAATCGATTAACTTCGTGAAAAATCCCTTCAGTGCCGAACCCTAGCGCCGAAAAACCTCCCACCTGTGGAATCTTTGTGTCGGGCGAAATCTCTCCCAGTGCTTTCTTCTTCCTCGAGAGGGTCTCTGCGCGTGCAGTCCTAAGGAGTTCTTCCGGGCTCTGTTTTCCTCCTGCTTCCTGCGACGTTTTCTCGCTGAAGGGCCTTACGATCTCTCTCTTGCGCTGTAAAGCCGCTTTTTTTTTCATAAAGCGGCGTTACACTACCATACTTAGGGCATGTGAATATCGTAAGGCAGCGGAATACTTAAATCTTACACATACATGCACCTAACTATCCTTCCTAACATGGTGACAGGGAACATAGCATAATAACATCATACTTAACATCATATCATACTTAGCATCATATCATAAAGTCACATAAGTCATTCATTAAGCACATAAGTAGCAAACGTAAAGTTTTAGCAAAAGACTTGTAAATATATCTCTTTCTTGGCCAAGTCACTACCACACACATACTCTTGTCCCTCCTGCTGCTTCGCCTATTGTCCTCTTGCTTGGTCTGCGGTATAAGGAAATAAGACTATAAGCACATAGGCTTAGTAGGACTCTTTCCTACTCACTAAAACCATTCGTCACTTAAACATAAGCACACAAAACCTTAACATAACTTGATACTTGGCATGAATCATAAGCATAAGACATCAACCATCCTTAACATGGCATGATACGTGGCATACATATAAACATAAAGCATATTTAACATGGCATGATACATGGCATACATCTGAACATGAAACATATTTAACATGGCATGATACATAACCTAAACCATAGGCATATTCTTAACATAAACTTAAGCATAAAGCATTTACTATCATGCAAAATTCTTAACATAAGACATGGGTGTAAAACATATTCGATCATGGCATGATGCATAACATGAATGAATGCATGAGTCGAATGCATATACATAAGGATGCTTACTTTTAAAATCATACTTTTAAATACTTAAACATCATCATAACATTATTGGGGTCCCCGGCTTGTACCACATACATACATCATAAGCGCGCATCCCTAAGTAAATACGAGGTAGCGAGCCCTGACCTACTAGGGTAAGGACAACATAGTCGGTAGTCCCAGAACTGGGGCGTTCTTAAGGTGCCCATCCCTGTTGCACAGCTGCAGTAGTGCCAGAACCGTGGACAACATAGTTGGTAGTCCAAAACCGGGGCGTTCTTAAGGTGCCCATCCCTTGGACCCATACTTCGGTCCGGTACAAGCCCATTCATAAAGTAAAGTAACTTCACATGCTTCATTATTCATGGGACATTCATAGCATATTTAAACATAGCATAAACTTGTTACATGAAGCATGACATAAATCATACTTGACCTTTCATCGTTCATACTTAATGCATTGCATCATGATGCCCTAAGGCATAAGCATTATCTTCATTCATAACATGGTATGCTTACATAAACATCATTCTTGTTCATAGTGCTTGCATAATCATGGTGTATAAGGTAAGCATAGCATTGTAGTCATAGAACACGACATATTTACATAGACCATCATCCTAATTCTTAGAGCTTGCATGATCATGATACCTAAGGTAAACATTGAATTATATTCATGAAACCTGACATAATTACATAGACCTTCATCCTAATTCATAGAGCTTGCATGATCATGATACATAGGCAAACATTGCATTATATTCATAAGACATGACATAATTACCTAGACCATTCTCCTAATTCATCTAACTTGCATAATCAAGATACATAAGATAAGCATTGCATCACATACATAAGTATAATATCTATCACAAGCAAGCATGGGATCTAACATCACATATGACATTCATAAATAACCCCACTAAGTATGGCATCTAACATAAACATATCTAACATAACGTATAACACCTAAGGTTAGGGTTAAAGGTAACATAATTTCTACCACATGCTTGAACCTATATATTTACATCATAATAAGCCATAAACCATCATTTTTGAAACCCTAACTCCACCTAAACCTCATTTACATGGCCTGGCCGAAACTTGTAAGGGAAGGGTTCAACCATTCAAATGACATGTAAGGTAGCATAAGGTAAGTAAAAGGTCATACATTACTTATAAAGTCATAGGAAGCTATTAGGGCTCATGTTTTAGGGTTAACCCTAACTCCTAGCCCTTCTTCCTAGGGTTGGCCGAAACATACATGGACCATGGGTCCATGGAAAATTCATAAATATTCCAATTAAACATCTAACACCATCCATACCATACCATAGGAGCCATTGGGACCCATACTTGTAATAAACCCTAACTCCTTGCCCTAGGATCCTTCTTAGCCGAACCTTTAGGGTTACAAAGCCTTGTGAAAATTTACATAAATCACCTCAACCTCCCTTGTATCATGAAGATATACAAGATACATGCTTGGAGGTTTAGATCCAACCCTAACCATGGGTTCATGGTGTTGGCCGAAAACCTTTAGGATGCTAGGGTACTCCAAAAATTCTCCAAATCATATTTTAACCTATATTCATCATGGGAAAACATTAGAAAGCATGAGTAAGATTTTTAACATCATCTTGGACCCAAAAACCATGGTGGTCGAAAGTTGTAGAGGTCCAAGTCATGGTTTTTTTCAACATTAAACCCAAACCAAACTTCATGTTTTGATAAATAACAAGGAGAACTATCATACCATAGGTGAGGGAGTCTTACCTTAGATTATCTTGGTTTTAGACCTTAGATTTGGGAGAAGGATGAAGACCTTGTTGCTTTCTAGCCACCTCTAGCCCTTGTAACCTTGAACAAGAACCTTGGTTCTTGAAGATGGAGCCTTCTTCTGAAACTTTTCCAAAGGGAATTGGGGATTGTGGGTTTCGTCTAGGAGAGGGAGGAAGAAGGAGAGAAGAGCAAATGACTTGATGGAAGAAGAGAGGAGAAATGTAACTCCTTCTCTTATGCGTTTATGCTACATTAAGGAAGGTAAGTGAAGAGTCATGGTGCCTCTTCTCTTGATGACTCTTCATTTTCCTATGCCTTAACCAAAATCCACTTCATTCCCTCATAGAACTCCCTTGCTAGGTGAATTGGTTAGTGCATGCATGGTAGTACAAGAGGTCCAAGGTTCAATCCTTGGTGCATGCACTTTATTTTTATTTTATTTTCCATTATTTCCGAAAATTCCCCTAAAATTCACCCATAATCATGCTAATATTCCCAATTACAATCCATGTATATTTATATTAAATTTTGCCCAAAATCTACCAATAACCATGGTACTAAAAAGCCCATATAAGGCCCATTAGTACTTAGTTTCTCAATTTAAATGAGAAAATCATGGATTTCTAAACTAAGGTTCGTACTAATATTTCTAGGTCCCTCGAAAAATTATCTAGACATGCTCATTATTTTCAAAAGATATTAAGAGAATTTTCTGGGTCGTTACATGCGCCGGGTTTTCTCCTACGCAAGCTTGTTTTTCCAACCTCCAAGAACTTCACAAATGGCACCTAAGTAAGTGTTTGTCTCAGTTTTCCTTTCAAATCAGTTCATATATTATGTTGTGATGCTAACCATGTTTTGTGTCGTGCCCCTTGATCTGGCCATGACTCTCTTGATCGAATGCTTCACTTTATGTTTATCACTCTATGATCAAATCTTGGTTCCTTGATCCAATTGTGTTCTCTTAATCATTGTGTCTTGATCACGTTCTTTGATTGGGCTTAACCTTACTTTGATCATATTTGTCTATTCCGATCTTTAGAAAGTCTTCTAAGGGTAAAGAAGCTGAGGGCAGTTCGAGGGGGAAAACCCCTTCTTCATCTGCCCCTTCCAGAAGGCCACAACCTTCTTCTAGCTCCCGGTTCCCAAATGCGGCCTGTAAACAGGCCTTCCAGTCAAGGACTTTCAAATTACTATCCTGCCGATCCATTGATATTCCTTTTCTGACTGAACATTGTCCGTCGGTCATAGACATTGTCACTTTCTACAACCTGGGTTTTCTTCTTTCCTTGGAACGGACCATCAATTACGACCTAGTCTCAGAATTCTACAACAATCTACAGCAAGGTCCTCAAGGGGGCTTCGAGTTCACTACTCGAGTCGGCAAGAAGAACCTTGATTTCTCGTATGAGATTTTAGCGGAGTACTTAGGAGGTCTGGCCCTGATTGTTGTTTTGGTGTTGACACCAATTTTAGTATAGGTGGATGATTATTGATTATGATTAAGTCCTGGTCGGGGATCAGGCATGGTATGGAAAATCCTAGCTTGGACGGCTAGGTGTTGGAAAATCCTAACCTGGAGGGTTAGGTGTTGAAAATCCTAGCTTGGAGGGCTAGGTGTGTGAAAAGTCCTAATTTGGAAGAGGTGGGTGAAAAGTCCTAGCTTGGAGGGCTAGGTGAAAAGTCCTAACTTGGAGGGTTAGGTGCAAATTCCTATCTTGGAGAATTAGGTGAAAAAGTCCTGGCTTGGAGGGTCAGGTCCTGGCTTGGAGGGTCAGGTCCTAGCTTGGAGGGCTAGGTTTGGAAAGTCCTAATCCGGAAAAGTTGGGTGAAAAGTCCTAGCTTGGAGGGCTAGGTGAAAAGTCCTAGTTTGGAGGGCTAGGTGAAAAGTCTTAACTTGGAGGGTTAGGTGCAAATTCCCAACTTGGAGGATTAGGTGAGAAATCCTTAGCTTGGAGGGCTAAGGTGGATGAAACCCTAGCTTGGAGGGCTGGGTTGGAGCCCCTAGATCGGTTTGGTGACCGATCAGGGAGGTGGCATGGTGCTCCTTCGTGGATCGGTCTGGTGACCGATCCAGCGATGACTGATCGGTCTGGTGACCGATCAGGGGGTATTCGTTTCACCCACTGCTTGGCTCCTGATCGGTCTGGTGACCGATCAGGGAGCAAACAGTGAGGTTGAGTTCCCTTACTGAACTGCTCCTGATCGGTCTGGTGACCGATCAGGATCATTATGCCGATCGTTCTGGAGAACGATCCAGCATCGCAGGTTCCTCGCTATGATCGATCAGGACGGAGCCTGATCGGTCTGATCACGACCTGATCGGTCTGGTGACCGATCAAGAGGTTACCTGATCGGTCCGGTGATCGATCAGGGGGTCTGGACTGCGAAACTCAGAAATCGCCCGATAAAAGGGTGGATCGGTCGGGTGATCGACCCACAACCTGGGATCGGTCTGGTGATCGGTCCAGGAGAATCCTAAAGAAGTCATGATTTCTGATTGAGCGTTGGGGATCGATCAGGACGGAGCCTGATTGGTCTGGACCTAGCCTGATCGGTCTGGTGATCGATCAGGAGGCTCTCTGATCGGTCCGGTGACCGATCACTTTAATTCAAATTGCACTGTCAGACACTCTGATCGCGCCTGACCATATCTGATTCTCTGTTGCTTACATCTGATACTTGATTTACTCTGTGATATGCTGCTCTAACACTCTGATTAAGCTGCAGGTGACAGGGGAGGATTCAAACACTCAAGGAGAAGTCAATGGAGGCTTTCCTTGGAGCAAGTTTGTCCGTTTTCCATCTTAGGTTGCAACGGCTGGAGCTGCAGACTGGAGCTGCTGACTTGAGCTTGGCTGAGGGGATCTCAGGAAGTCCAGGTAGGGCTCAGTGGTAGCTGGAGTTGGCAGTGAGGCAGCTGGAGGCTGCAGGAGATGTTGTCACCTGATGTTGAGTGGAGAAACAAAAAGGGTGGAAGAAGGCTTCGTGGAAGTAGAGTTCGAAAACTAAGTTCTTGCTGCACCTTGTGTTCTCCACAACTTGCTTGCTGTGTTCCTGAAGTTGTCATCACTTTGAGCAAATGATTGCATTCTTGAAGCAACCATCCATTACTTGAGCGCTTGAAGTAGAGAACAAGAGGCTTGGAGTCCGACAGCGGGAAGACACGAGGAAGGGTTTCTTGCGTGAGATCGCCGCTGGGTGGAGCTCAGGAAAGCTTGCTGTGTTCTTATCTTTGCTGAGTGCTTGAGTAAAATCTTTCTTGTTGTTTCATTGAGCTTAAACATTTATCTATGATTGAAACGCTGTGGAGAGGTTTCTCCACCGAGAGGGAGGTTGTCTTCTATCCGGTGCTAACCGGGGCTTGATCTGTCGACGATCAAGGGATCGCCCACCTTAAGGGCACGCCAAGGAGTAGGGGCAAGTTATCCCCGAACCTTGTAAACCCTCCTTGTTTGCGATCTTGCTAGTTGTAGTTGTTTCCATTCATGTTCTGTTTCTGCATTTTCTGTGTTCATACTTCTGTTGTGCTACTAACAAAGTGAAGTGCAGAAATTTGATTTGTGTCTAAGTCAAAGTGATTGGCTATATTCACCCCCCCCTCTCTAGCCATCCGGTTTCCAACAGTATATGCTTATGACGCTCAGAGCATACGATACATCGGACCTAGTATATAACATAGCATACATGATAGATCCTATCGCGGATGTATAAGGAATCTTATTCATACAAATCCTCTCATCTTCTGTGCGCGGACACATAGACTTCAAAAGGCTGATCTCATGCCTGATGGGAAGATAACCTTTCTTGGATTCCGACATGCTAAATCATTCTAGCACTCGGTCTATATATGTAGACTGTGAAAGACCAAGCAACCGTTTTGATCTATCTCTATAGATTCTAATCGCAAGGATATAGGTTGCTTCTCCCAGGTCTTTCATGGAGAAAGTTTTGGACAACCAAATTTTAACTGACTGTAAGACTGATATACCGTTTCTAATAAGTAATATGTAATCGACATATAACACTAGGAATACGACTGCACTCCCACTAACCTTCTTGTACACACAAGGTTCGTCAGGATTTTGTGAGAAATCAAACTCTTTGATTGTCTCATCAAAACAGATGTTCTAACTCCTGGATGCTTGCTTTAGTCCATATATAGATCGTCGAAGCTTGCATACTTTGGTTTTATTAACCGATGTGAAACCTTCAGGTTGTATCATGTATACATCCTCAAGCAGGTTTCCATTAAGGAAAGTTGTTTTCACATCCATTTGCCATATCTCATAATCATAATGAGCTGCTATGACCAGGAGCATCCGAATGGATTTAAGCATAGCTACTGGCAAATAGGTTTCATCATAATCAATTCCTTGTTTCTGACGATATCCTTTTGCCACTAATCTAGCCTTAAACGTAACAACATTACCTTCCATGTCGGTTTTCATCTTGAAAATCCACTTGCACCCTATGGGCTTAATCCCTTCAGGTGGGTTAACCAAGTCCCATACTTGATTTTTGTACATGGAATCCATTTCCGACTTCATGGCTTCAAGCAATTTATCCCTTTCTGAATTTTTCAGAACATCTTCATAACTGATAGGTTCGTCATCGTTAATGAATAACACGTTGTTCGATTCACTTATGAGAAATCCGTATGTCTCTGGAATATTGCGTGTCCTATCAGACCTACGAAGAAGTGGTGTTGTTTTAGGTTCAACTGATAGCTCATCATTATGAGTTATTGGTTGTGGGTCTAGACTAGGTGTCTCTGTAATGTCTATTGGAGTTTCTTGAACTTCTTCAAGTTCAATGCTACTCCCACTGTTTTCTTGTAAAAGAAATTCTTTTCTAGAAATACAGCATGCCTTGAAACAAACACCTTTTGTTCCAACGGATGATAGAATTGGTAACCTTTCGTTTTCTTAGGGTATCCAATAAATAGACATTTATCAGACTTAGCATCCATTTGTCTGATACAGTCCGCTTTACATAAGCAGGACAACCCCATATCTTTAGGTGAGATAAATGAGGTTTCTTACTATTCCACGTCTCATATGGAGTAGTAGAGACTATCTTGGTCGGGACTCTGTTTAGTAAGTAAACAGCTATCTTAAGCGCATAGCCGCAAAAGGATTTTGGAAGAGTTGCATGATTCATCATAGATCTAATCATGTCCATCAAGGTTCGGTTATGCCTCTCAGATACACCATTATGCTGTGGTGTATATGGCGGAGTCCATTGAGACAATATCCCATTGTCCCTTAGATAATCTTGAAACTC
Source organism: Boesenbergia rotunda (assembly GCA_024364735.1). NCBI lineage: Eukaryota > Viridiplantae > Streptophyta > Magnoliopsida > Zingiberales > Zingiberaceae > Boesenbergia > Boesenbergia rotunda. Next base: position 123,321 of record JAGFNQ010007795.1, on the reverse strand, counting down.
TTGACTTAAGTATTCACCACCCCGATCGGATCGAAGTATCTTAATACTTTTGCCAAGCTGTTTCTCTACTTCACTTTTGAACTCTTTGAATTTCTCAAAAGCTTCAGATTTGTGTTTCATTAAGAACACATACCCGAATCGTGAGTGATCATTGATAAAGGTAATGAAGTAGCTATAGCCTCCTTGTGCAAGAGTTGACATTGGTCCACATACATCAGTATGTATTAGACCAAGCAATTCTTCCACTGGTTTACCTTTTTCGGAAAAGGGTAATTTGGTCATCTTGCCATTTAAGCATGATTCGCTTGTATCAAACGAACCGGGTTCAAATGATTCCAGAATTCCACATCGGTGTAATTTGGTCATGCGTTTCTTACTTACATGGCCAAGACGACAATGCCACATATAGGAGTCTATTTGATTATCTATTCGAGCACGTTTGTTGCTAACTTCGATATTGAGAACGTCACTGGATAAATCTAACGTGTAGATACCATTGCATAAAGTTCCGTTCCCATAAAGAACAGCATTTAAAGTTATGTAACAGCAATTGTTACTAAAAGTTAAATGATAACCCCTTTCATTCAAGCATGAAATAGATACAATGTTCTTTATTAACGAAGGAACAAAATAACAATTATCCAATTCTAAGACAAGTCCAGTAGGGAGCTTTAGCAAATATGTTCCGATGGCAACAGCAGCAATCTTTGCTCCATTTCCAACTCGCAAATTCGCTTCTCCCTTGACGAGTCTTCTTCTATTCCTTAGCCCCTGTATGTCATTACATATATGTGAGCTACACCCAGTATCAAGTACCCAGGTGTACGAGGAAATAGAGTGACATTCAATAACGAAGATAACTGAAGAGGATGGGGCATCGGATGCCTTCTTCTTCAAGGTCTCAAGATAAACCTTGTAGTTTCTTCGCCAGTGGCCCTCCTTTCCGCAGTGATGGCAAGTGTCTTTTGGTGTCTTTTCAATCTTTTTGGTCTTTTTTTTTCCTTCCCTTATTTTGTTCTTTGGGCTTCCTCTTAGAGCCTTTCTTTGAGGAACCAACTAACAGTACCGTCTTCTGATCCTGCTTTACAGAAGGCTCTACAGTCTTCAACAGGTTAAGCAACTCAGGAATGGTAGTCTCCAGTTTGTTCATCCGATAGTTCATCACAAATTGTGAGTAACTCTTGGGCAAACAATGCAGAACTAAGTCAATACTTAGTTCGTGATCCATTGTAAATCTGAGTGTGCCTAGTCGCTCAATGTACCCCAACATCTTCAACACAAACTGTGAGACAGAAGTGCCTTCCTGCACCTTAGAGGTGAAGAGGAGTTTGGAGACCTCAAACCTTTCGGATCTCGCCTGCTCGTCAAACAGCTTATGAAGATGGAAGGCGATGGTATGAGCATCCATATGCTCATGGAGCTTTTGTAGCTCAGCTACCATAGCGGCCAACATGATGCAACTCGCAAGTTCAGAATCGGTCACATGTTTCTGATAGGCCACTAACTGGTCTGGAGTTGCATCTTCAGGAGGATGGTTGGGAAGTTGTTCTTCAAGGGCATAAGCAAGCTTTTCTACCTTGAGGACTATCCTCAGGTTTTGAAGTCAGTCCATGAAGTTTGGCCCAGTCAGCTTATTGATTTCCAAAATGGAACGCAAATTCAGAGAAGACATGATCAGGTGATTATCCTAGAAATACAAATTGAGCTTATGTGATAAGAATGATAAAGAATGCATCAATATACATTAATTAAATCCTATTTATTTTTCGAATTGAATAACCCTTTTTATCAATTCTGGAGATTGTAGGAACATCTCCAAATAGGTTGATATCCAACCATAGATAAGAACAACCATGGCTAGAGTCCATAAAGTTATTCTTAGCTATGAAGGTAGGTAATTATACCGATTACATATTATACATATGTAACTATCACATTATGCTATCAACTAATTGAATGTTTGCTAAATCATTGGGTTGTTAACTCATTAACAAGTATGCAACAATATACATAGCACCCAACTGTACCTCTCTTTACATCGACCTTGGCTGTGGCACAACAAATCGATGCTCCAAGCTTAAGGCTGACCCGTTAATCAAGAAATAGTTTTAACATGGTTGGAGCTCATTCAACCGTTTAGTCAGGCTTGGATGTGTCCAACAACCAAAACTAAGGATTGACCTCTGACTCCAACTATATTAATCATAAACTAATTCGATGGTTTGAACATGTTGAGGTTCATGCTGGGCATGGATGTGTCCATCAACCCAAACGAGAAACAAAACTCCGGTTCTAACCATATTAATGGAAGGTGTTGGCGTTAATATTTTGTAAGGGGTTTTGGGTCTCATCCTTTTTCTTTTATGCACATTCATGACATGTAATTATGTCATGTTCTAACGATTTCTTTAATAAAGTATGTATGTGACTTAATTTATTAAGTCTCATTAATTGAATTAGGAACCGGATTTCTTAATTCTAATTTTATACTTTATTCAAGGAATTGTTTTGGGAAATAATTTCCTGAATTATCATAATCAATTTCGGAAATAATATGTTTAAGACTTTGATTTCTCTAAATTAAATCTTATTAAATTAAGAGACAGATTCCCTTAATTCAACAACATATTATTTTCATGAAAATCTTATTTAAGGAAATATACTCTATAGGAAATAATTTTCCTAATTAATTTTGGAGACAATAATATGTAAGTGCATCACCTCATAAATCAAATAAGGAAATTATCGTTTGAGAATTACCTCAAAAATTTCCAAGATTTGATCACATATTTTATTTATGGAAAATTAATATCAACAACTTAATTTGGACGGCTCCCCGAGGCTCAATCCAAATTAATCATTTGACAGCTTAAATCTAATTTAGGAAATTTAATTATAACAACTAACTTTAAATTGGACGGCTCCCTGAGGCTCAATCAAAAATAAAGAATTTTGTAAATAATTTAATTTCCAATTATGAATTTAAATGTCAATTAATATCCCCATAATTTATCTAGACATTCTTGAAAGAAAGTGCCCAAAATTGCGAGCTTTCCATAAATGGAAAGTTTCCAAAAATAAAAGGATTTCAGAATAATTGTATGTTTTTGGTACAAAGAAAACTTATGTATTTCCAAAATTGGAAAATTTCCAAAATTGGAAAATTTCCAAAATGGGAAATTTCAAAAATTGGGAAGTTTCCAAAAATGGTATGTTTTCACAATTATCATAAAATTTCAGAAACAGAGATATTTCAAAAGTTTGAGAAATTTCATGAGGATTTCCAAACTTTGAAATTCCTAAATCGAAAATTTACCATAATTGGAAAGTTTCCATAATTGAAAAATTTTCCAAAATTGAGATCATGACAAAGCTTTCCGCAAAAATAATTATATGATTATGTCGAACACAAACCTCAATCTGATACCACTGTTGGGACCGGGTGTACATGGATGCGGGTTCGTAATTTTAAAATTAATTACGTGCAGCGGAAGGTTTAACATAAATAATTTCTCAAATTATTTAACCACACATCTAAGCATGCAATTTTATCTTGTGTAGACATGATCATATATTTAAAATTTTGCGGAAACATAAACTAATTTACGTATTACCTCGCGTAACTCGAAGGAAGGGACGAGATCCAACCGTAAGCGTCCCTTGGAAGCTCCGCCTCTATTCGCGTCCACGCCGAGTATCTTCGGGATGACTTCGCAAAGCCATGAGTTTCGTGTTCTCGAGAACTACTAGATTCTCCGAGAACGCGACGAGAAAAACTAAGAGAGAAGTCAGAAGACTAACCACAAAAGGATGGCCAGAATCAAAATTTTGGCGAAGCAAAAGAAGAGGCTTGCGGCAAAAAGATCCTTGCGGCAAACTTTAATTCTGGCAGCACCTTCTTCCGGCCAAGAGATGGCCAGAGCTTCCTTCTCTGGCAGCAGGTGGTGGTTGGCAGGGAAAGGGCAGGGGCGGCCGGCTGGTGCTCCTTCTTGCGGCTGGTTGGCGCACGGCAAGAAGGGGAGAAGAGAGGGAGAGAAAGAGAGGGAGAGAGCCTATGCCTTTATCTCTACGATTATTCACACCCAAGCCTTGCCTTGGGTCCTTTATATAGTGGCCTCTCAACTTTCAAACCTCTCAAATATGGAATAACTTATTCCATCATGCCAAGTTTGATTTTATATAATGTTTAAAATCATATTTTAATTCATGATAAAAATCTTCTCTCCTATGGAATAAATTTCCTTATCATTGTAAATCAATCCATGATTGATTTTATAAATTAAACCAATCCATGGTTCATTTTAATTTCCATGAAAAATAAACTAAACCTTGGTTTATTATATAAAAATTTATATCATCCATAATTTTATAAAACAAACCACACTTGGTTTATTTTATAAATTGAACCAAAAACTTGGTTCTCTCCCTTTGTTGTGGCCGGCCAAGCAAAGAGGATGGAGGCCCTCTTTGGCCGACCCATCCAAGCCACGCCCCAATGAATTAAACTGATTTAATTCATCTATTAAGTCTTCAAAAGACTTAGCCATTTTACGCTTCCGATGCGTCTCTGAAAAATTCAGATTCGACTTATTGTTTGGCTCAACCAAACCTAATCTCTCTTGATTGGAAAATCCAATTTTCAACTCATTTTAAATCCCTCAGATTACTCGTAGTACGTGTGACTAAATGGGCTTTCGATTTATGTTGGACGTCTATAATTAATCAATTAATTATAGAACGATCATGAGTGACACCTAGTAGTACATCATGATCCCCAATTAATCGAAAGATCAACGGTTGACCTCAGAAACAATTCTGAAACCCTTCAGCAGCTATAATGAATCGTGCCCCATTCCCTTTACCATCTTATACCCACTTGGTTCAGGACATGGTCTATGTGTGTCAGTCCCCACTAGGCTGACTACGTCACACCTAGCCCAAGTAACGTTTTCTCGTCCTATGGATTCTAATTATTCTCATGTATTTAAGAGATTCATACTCTGAACATGTCATGCTCTGACCAGAGGCTTCGAGTAACAATCCGACGATAGGCCTCAGGTATACATCTCCTCGCAAGGAGTGGTGAATCCTTTGTAGGCTGTTCAAACATCTTCGGGCACTTCGGCTTATACCCAATCATCCTGGGTCCACACCTCCTTGGAGATGCTTGCTTAAGATGTCAAAGTATAAGTCTCCATGACCAAGATGACTTGAACACCGTATGTCAAAGGAACATCGCACTTAAGCTGCAGTAAGAACTTCACTGACATATCTATATGTAGACTACCATATGAAGTTTTACAGCCAGTTACTCCAATGAACTAGTTCCCTTAACTAGCATTCATGTTTATCTCCGGACATCTCAATGTCACCAGCTAGTGAGAATCAGCTGATTAGAGAATAACTCATGCTAGTCTCAAGAGAATTGATAGTGTCCGTATTTATTAATTCATTGACTAGGGACAATTTCAATACTTCACAATTGCACATGTAGAGATAATCACTAGTTGTGAATACATCACAAATTCTCTCATGCTGTGAATTGTATTGCGGCCATTCAGTAAATGAGTTTAACATCTCAATCAAATACACAAACATGTATACTCAAATAGTGAATATTCATTTATTAAAATAAATGATTACAATCATAAGGTGATTGCCTTAGGATACTTCTCTCATATCACTAACACATATAGTGTAGTTTCGCTGGTGCACCCTGGTACTGAACAAGCTGTTGGGGAGGTGCCTGGTTCATCGTAGGACAGTATGTAGCCATATGTCCTTCCACTCCGCAGATGAAACACTGGTTCGTACCTTTGCGGCATTCCCCGGGATGCCTCTTTCCGCATGTAGCACACGAGGAAAGCCTGGACTGTTTATTGGCTGGGCCCCCTTGGGAGTTGTTCCATGGCTTCCGTTTACCACTTTGGTCTCCCTTCCAGTTAGCGTTAGTACTCTGGGGTTTCTGACCTCCTGAGTGATAATTAAAGGGAAGAACATTAGGGATAATGAAAGGGAAAGAATCGAGAATCCTGGAGTGAACTTGATTCTTACTTTCATTTAGCGCCTTCTTTTGCTGATTGATATTGTTCAGGTAATGCTCAGTGAGTAGGGCACTACTAAATAGCTCCTCGGAGGTCTGCGGTCTGTTAACTCCGCCGGCCACGTTCAGGGCTATTTCGGGCAGCAACATCTTCAGCATAAGTCGGACCCTTTCTTTCTCGGTGTGGACTAGCTCGGGGCATAGGCGAGCCAGTCGGTTAAATTTCTTCACGGCTTCATTGACTGAGAGGTTGGCCTATCGGAATTCTGTGAACTCGTCGTAGTGTTTGTTTGTAACACGCATATTGAAGAATTCCTCGAAGAACTCTGACTCGAAATCTGTCCACTTCATCTGGTTCACCTGTCTTTTGGCCTTGACCCTTTCCCACCACATTCTGGCGTCCCCAAAAAGGTAGAATGATGCACACTTGATCTTCTCATGTTCGGGCCAATCCAGCAGTTCCATTGTACTTTCCACCGTCTTGAACCACGCTTGGGCGTCCCATGGTTCGCCAGCACCCGAGAAATTTTCTGGTTTCAGCCTCAACCACTGGATCAGATAAGCCTCTTGTCATGCTATAGTGGCAGGGCCTGTCAGAGGGGTTTGCGTAACCGTAGGCATGATGGGTGCCACAGTCTGGTTCGCCGGTGGAGCGGTAGAATTTTCTTGCTAGTTCATCAAGGTATTAATGGTTTGCTGCTGCTCGGTAACCTGACGCTGATGTTTGGTCACTAATTGCATTAGGTCAGGCGATGGAGTAGTCTCATTAATTTTGTTACTTTGTCTTCTAGCCATGCTTTTCTTCATAAAAGACAAGTAAGGCTAATATAAGTTATTGTTATTCCACCCACCTATTAAACTTTAAAGTATTCGATATTATAAAGTAAAATAAGGTATCATTCATATTTACATATACTAAAAATACTCTCTATTAAAAGGTATCATTCATACTTGCATATTCTAGAATCATAAAAGAAAGTAAGGTACGCATAGAGGTACTTACTTGGAAGCTGCAGGAAGAAGGCTTGATGTGTGTGTAGTGAGATGACAACTTGCTCTGATACTAACCTGTAACACCCGCCCTTCCCAGCCTTACGGTGTGGGCGGAAGGCGGCGTTATGCTAACATACATGTATGCATATGGATATCTTAATGCAGCGGAATAAATTTTAAACATTATACATGTGCGTTTTAACCATGCAACTAACACTTGAATCATGTAAACATGTCCTAGCTATCATTCTTAAGCATGGTTTCTTGATAAACTTAGCATTGTCATAACATAAGAGGAATAAGACATAACATGTGAGACATAACATTCTTGAACATGCTTGCATTAATCATAACATACTCTATCATCAAGCTTAAAGCCAACGTAATGTATAGCATGGAACTACAGTCATTAAACATACCTTACTCTACCATCAAGCTTGAATCCAACATAAAGTATAGCATGGAACCAAAGTTAACAATGCAAAACATAAGAAGTTGTTCTTAGGCAAAACCATCATAAGTATAGCATGAAACTAAGGAGGACAATGCAAATATAAGACATGTGACAAAGTATAAGTATTAGGATCTTTTCCTTTTCTTTTTCTTTTGCCAAGTCACTGCCACACACATACACTTGCCCTCCTGCTGCTTCCCTTAGCTTAGTATCCTCTTGCTTGATCTGCGGTATAAGAAAGTAAAACTATAAGCACATAGGCTTAGTAAGACTCTTTCCTACTCACTAAAATCATACATCACATATAGTCAATAAAAAGACATAACATGGAGAGTGTAACATAAAACAATCATATAGAAGTGCTTAACATGAAATGAAGGTGCATAGAGTTCATGACATAAGATGTACTTGACATGAAATATAAGCATATAAAATATTTAAGATGGAGAAGTTCTTGACATGAAACATAAGCATATGAACATACATGACATGACATAATTTTTGACATAAACATAAGCATATGACATACTTGACATGGCATAGTACTTGACATATACATAAGCATATGATATACTTGACATGACATAATTCTTGACATAAAAATAAGCATATGATATACTTGACATGACATAGTTCTTGATGAAGGATCGTTTCAAGCGTGCAGAGGGGGGGGGGTAAATGCACTTTTTTGGATCTCTACAGAATTGTTAGCGCAGCGGAAATAATATGCAAAAGAAATTCGAAACAATGCTAACACTTATCGTTTACTTGGTATCCACCCAGATGGGTGACTAGTCCAAGGATCCACGCCGCGAGCACCACTTTTCACTATCGAAAAGTCTTCTTGAGGTGGAGAAACCTTTACAGCAAGATCTTCCTCTTTACAGATGCAAAAATACGAGAGAGGAAGCAAGAATCATTCTACACACTAGCAGCACTTCGACACTGTACGGAACGTACCATGCACGTGCAAAAAGTGCTCCTTTTATAGGTGAACAGGACAGATTCACAATCTGTCCAGCCCGCACCAATCGATTGCCCCTGGGGCAGTCGACTGGCCTAGCATTAATTGCTAGCCAATGGCTAGTTTCGGGGTATACCAGTCGACTACCCGACAGCCAGTCGACTGGTCCGACGCTGCAAACTTTCTGTGAGTTTTGGCAGTCGACTGCCACAGGGCCAGTCGACTGCCCTGCCTCACAGCTCAGCTCCAGCCACTCTGGACCTTCTCCTTCGCGTGTGCCTTCAAGTCTGCTCCCTTGGCTTGCCCCTTGAAGTCCTCTTCCTCTGGCTATCGTCCCTCGGATGCGCACGTAAGCCTTCCCTTAGCTTGCTTCCATGCCACCCTTCACGTGTGCCCTTGAAGTCCACTTCCCAGCTTGCCCTTGGAGCTCTCCTCCCTCGGCTCTTGTCCCTCGGATAAGTCCACCATGTGTGATTCTCCAAGTCCTGCAAACTCAATCACACACATCAAATACAACATAACACTCTAACCTTAAGCATATTCAACCACACACATCAAAACTATGATCTTCCAATCATTCAAGGGCCGATTGCCTCAACAAGCTCCCCCTTTTTGATGCGTGGTAATATGTTTATGTTAGAGATAAATAACAGCCACAATAAACAATAGCAAAAGATAGCAATTGAAAAAGCACGAGATATAGTAGCCCTAAGGGTAACCTCCCCCTTAACCTATGTCTTCTCCCAATTTTCAATTTTAGCCTAAATCCAAGTTAAGTTGCCACTTAACAACAATAATATGTTAAAAATATAAGACATATCAGAACCTAAGAGGTACCTCCCCCTTAATCCATGTCCTCTCCATTTTAAACATTTAAGTTCTAAGTTAGAAAGAAAACCTTAAACCATCCATTCCAAGTTGAAATTCTAACTTAAACCACCTATTCTCCCCCTTTGACACCATCAAAATGATTGCCTCAAGCAACCAAACCCTAGGGCATCAAAAGTGAGAATATTGAATTTCTAAAATTTCTCACAGTGGCTGAAAACAGGCGTGCCAGTCGACTGCCCATGGGGCAGTCGACTGATACGCTATCAGTCTGATTTTTTAGGTTTTCTGTCGAATTTCAGAAACTCCCAGAAAATTCCAAAAATTATAAAATTTTGCATACATGTTTGAAATGATATACTCTATCAGGTAAAAATATTAAACCATATAAAATTTCAAGTATGCATGACTTTTGATAAAAATCCAAATATTTTGAAAACCACTACATAATATATCAAACTTTGAAAACAATTTTGCAATCATATGACTTTTAAAAACATGGCAAAGTATGTAAAGCATAAAATGATTTTCAAAGGTTTAGAATGTCCAACTATGATCTTTGGGCAAAGTGTCCATTGATTAAACACTTGCCTTCCCCATAGTTGGTCTAGTTTTCATATATTGATACTTCTAATGGTCCAACAATGTGTCACAAGCACAAGTGAGCCAAATGTATCACCCTAATGAATCAAGCACCCTTTTTCAAAGCTAATATCTCCAAGTTCATCCTACACTTCCACAAAACACATTCCAAGCCTCTTCTTAAGGATGTAAACTCCGATTCGGGAAGAGGCTTGGTAAAGATGTTGGCTAGGTTCGACTTTGATTCAACATAGTGTAGCTCTATGTCTCCCCTTACCACATGGTCTCTAATGAAGTGATGTTTCACTTCAATGTGTTTTGTCCTAGAATGGTGAACCGGATTTTTAGTTAAGTTGATTGTGCTTACATTATCACATAAGACTTTGACCTTGGTGTAATGCAACTCATAATCATCTATGGTGTGCATGATCCAAAGGAGTAGGGAAACACACCCACCCATTGCCACATATTCCGCCTCCGTTGTTGATAGGGCAACGCATGGTTGTTTCCTACTACTCCAACTAACTAAGGAAGACCTAAGGAATTGACACCCTCCACTTGTACTCTTCCTATCTAACTTGCAACGCGCATAGTCCGAGTCGGTGTATCCAATTAGGTCAACACTAGGAGTTCTAGGATACCAAAGTCCGACATTGACGGTCCCTTTTACATACCTTAAGGTCCTCTTAACTACAACCAAATGGGACTCTTTGGCATAATATTGGTACCTTGCACTCATACCTACCTCAAAAAGTATGTCGGGTCTACTAGCGGTTAGGTATAGGAGGCTACCAATCATGCTCTTATATTGTTTAGAGTCTACCATTTTCCCTTCAATGTCACTATCCATCTTCACATTGGTTCCTATGGGTGTAGATGCTACCTTAGCATTTTCTAAACCAAATTTCTTTAACATCTCCTTAGCATATTGTTGGGACCAGGTGCATGTTGA